>MU204280.1:32232-47401 GCA_017309775.1 Paedocypris sp. Pulau Singkep | reverse complement strand
TTTTTTTTTTTTTTTTTTTTTTTTTTTTTTTTTTTTTTTTTTTTTTTTTGTGTAAGTCGCTTTGGATAAATGCATCTGCCAAATGACTACAGTAAATGCGGTTTTCCAGTTGGTACAACTTTTGACATTCAAATCTATTATTCTAAGCGCTATACTGTACTTGCTTTTCAAAATATGATGAGCAAAATAATTGGGCTACTTGAAAACAAGCAGTAAATGGTTACGAATCAATTCAAGCTTTTTACACTCACAATTATCTTTTATTTGAGTGTTTATTTTAGCTTTTATTCATCTTTTTTTCTTAGGTATAAAATTGGCAGTGATCCTGCTGGCTGGTTGAGCATCAGTCCAACATCTGGAATGATCAAACTCAAGAACTCCATGGACCGAGAATCTGCCTTAGTCAAAGACGGAAAATACAAGGCTATCATTTTAGCCATGGATAATGGTACGTTAGATTTCATTTCTGAGAAGTTTTTGCTAGCTTTCATATGTTTTGTTGATGAGCTTTCTTTGCTTGTGCAGATGATCCATCAGCAACTGGTACTGGAACTCTAATCATAAATCTAGAGGATGTGAATGACAATATTCCAGCCATTGATGAAAGAGACATAACACTGTGCAATCGTGAGGCTCCTCCCATTCTTCTCACGGTCACTGATAAAGACGGTCCTCCAAATGCTGCCCCCTTCCGTGTCGAGACCCAAGGGGACACCAGTGCAAACTGGACTGCCACTATGAATGCAAACGGTGAGGATCTTGAAAAGCTTGAAAACTTTGTTTGGTGATCAAACAATGTATTGAGGTTTTTGTAATAACTCCAACATGTTATTACAGGTACAGGAGTTGTGTTGATGCTGAAGACTCCGCTGGAGCAGGGTGAATACAGTCCAGTTCTGAGAGTTTATGATCAGCAGGGCCAGAACCAGGACTGCACCATTAGGGCTGTGATCTGTGACTGCAAGGGTCAAGACCTCCAGTGCCTTGATAAGCAGGTTGCAGGGTTGCCGCTTTCTGGAGTTCTTGGAATTCTGGGAGCTATTTTAGCTCTTTTGTGTATGTAATTCTTGTTGTTTGAAGTAATATTTTCTATTGTCATTCTGTCGTGGCCGTGCATGCATTTTTTCCCTAATGTTTCATACAACAAGTGATTTACTCTAAGGGTTGATTGAATTGTTTTTACTTTACAGTGCTGGTTCTTCTCCTGCTCTTTTTCATGGGGAGGAAGGATCGAACCAAAAAAGAACCATTACTTGCTGATGAAGACATAAGAGACAACATCTACTACTATGATGAGGAAGGTGGTGGTGAAGATGACCAGGTTAGTTTAAATAGTAAGAGCCTTTGAGCCAACGTTTTTACACATTACAGTTTTTAATTTAGAAAGTGATTGAAAAATTAGCCGCAATGGGTTTAAAATGATTAAGACATTACTTAAGTCAACTGTATATATGAGGATCTATATAATGTGCTCAATCATTGTATTTCACACTTTTATTCCACTATTAAGGATCCCCCAGACCATTTAAGACAGACTCACACACTCAAAATAAACGCATAAATTCATGAAACAATATCTGTCTAGTTATAATGGATATAAAACATTTCTGTAGAGTGCAAACATCCTAAGTAGAAAAGTCTTTGTTACTGTCCCATTCCTTTTGTGGTGTTCATATCAACTCTCTTCACAGGACTTTGATTTGAGCGTCCTGCATCGAGGTCTGGACAATAGACCAGAAGTGTTTCGAAATGATGTGGAACCGACATTCCTGCCTGCGCCTCAGTATAAACCCCGACCAGCAAACCCAGAGGAGATTGGCACTTTCATTGATGATGTATGATCCTTTTGTTTGTTGTGAACTATTGTATTACTGTTTAGCAGGGCTGTTCAACTATAGGTTAAAAAGGCCATTAAACAATTGTAAACGAGTAAAAAAAATCTAAACCCATCTAAAGAATTGAACAGTCTTGGAGGCTTATATTTTCTGAACATGTCAGACACACTAGTTTAGTCTCTTAGTGTCTTAATACGAATAGAAGGGAATCTGTTGAATTGAATTGAATTGAATTGAAAAATCCTTTATTAGTCCCACAGCGGGGAAATTTCACGTCAGCAACAACAACAACAAATAGATCAGCAACAGCAACAACAAATCCAAACAAAAAACTATTTGTCATTCACTTCTTTTTTTTTTTGGACTGTGAAAAAGGAAGAGATGAATATAAAAATGTCAGTTCTCACCCGTTAGTGGTTCTCGTGTCCACTAGATTTGAATCCAAAACAGTCTATTTGGTCCATATTAGACAGCATTTGAGTCAGAACCACGGTTCCCCAGTTAGTGACCGCTGCTATATAATTATCTATTCATTTATTTATTAATTTTTTGGCACCTTACAAGTCCACGGATCTTCTCATAGCGCCTTTACATAGCGTCTACATAGTCTGCCTGGTGAAATAGCGACAACAAAGCGCGTCTGCGTCCACTTCATCTGGGCATCACCACACACACATCCCCTACAGATGGCCAGTCTAACCAGAAATGCATGTTTTTGTCGCACCTCAATTATTTCATGTCATGTATTATTTCATGTACTTCCGGACATAATCTGGGGGAAACACTGAGTGTCCCAAATAAACGTTAATTATCAAGATACCTGTTATTCTCCTAACAAACCTACTAGTTGTGTGGGTGCAGTAAAAGTAAAGCTTGTTCTGCCTCACTGACTTAAACATCTTCCAGGCTTTTCTCCAGATTTCGAGCCAATTTGTTCATCTGATTATGAATCCTGCATTGACCAGTATTGTAGAATGATCTGAAATTCCTTTATTTTCATGTGTAGGTCATGTGATCTTGTTATTTTGGGTTTCATATTGTGGACAATACATTTAGCTCATTATGCAATATACAAATAAAGTTGTAACACGTTTAAGTTATAGTATCTTTTTAAACACTTTTAATTATCACAAGCATTACTGAAAGTAGTTTATTTACTTTTTTTTTTTTTTTTTTTTTTTTTCCATTTTGTAGAATCTGACGGCAGCTGATAATGACCCGACGGCACCACCGTACGACTCGCTGCTGGTGTTTGATTATGAAGGAGGAGGTTCAGATGCCGGCTCACTCAGTTCACTCAACTCCTCAAGCTCGGGCAACGACCAGGACTATGACTGCCTCCTAGAATGGGGACCGCGCTTCAAGAAATTGGCGGACATGTATGGAGGAGGAGAGGACTAGGACATCAACACTTTTTGAGGAGGACACATTGTCTTTAAATATGATTCCATGCTTCAAGTTGGACCTGGAAAACCACTGCTAACACTTCTCCAATTTAAGGCAATGCATAGTTCATCATTGACTAATGGGAGCTGTGAGGTTTTTTTGTTGAATTATTGCAGTTTCTTGAAAAGCGTTTCCTTGTGACTTTTGTGTTTTTTAGATTGACTTTTCTTAAACTTGTTTTGATACTTTTTCTTCTATAAATGACTTTTTTTTTTTTTCTTTCCTCTAATTAAATGCTGCTCTGAATCATAGTGGTACTGTCGAAACCTGTTGTGTACGGATACATGATTTTCATGTTTGTTTTACAAAGATTCACATTTTATTAAATGATTGCTTTTGTCCATGTGTCGCTCTCTATTCTCATGGTGTCTTGTCTTCAGTGTTTTAGCACTGGCCTTGCTTCTAAAGTCACAGCTAACATTTTGTAAAGTCTATTTCGTGATTTTGTTTTAGTGCAGCAATTGAAACGATGTCCTTGCACTGCTTAAGGAAGTATTTGGTTGATTAATGCCATAGCTGAGGATGCTGCCCTCTAGGAATATATCTGGGAGCTGGAGGGCTGTTGCTATTTATTTATTTATTTATTATTATTATTATTATTTTTTTTTTTGTCAAGTACAAAGTGAATTTGGACAATTTCTTTTTCAGCAAGAAGCATGATGAATCATATGTGAAATTATCTATTTTATTTTATTAACAGTAAATTGATACTAATGTACTTATTAAAGGATCTTATTGAACCTATTTTATATCAACTTTTTACACCTTAGTTTTGTACGTATTACATTTCTCATTGTGATTCACAGCCAAACAAATGTTTGTCTTCAAGATCAGTTGATGGTGGCAAGATCTAGACTGGCATCTGAGGCCATAAAAATGCAGGACTTGGAAAAGAAACAACAGTTTCCAGAAGTTTAGCAAGTATTTCTCGAGACACCTTGTTAAATCCATCACTTGGTCACAGGTAAGAGACGTTTAGGGACGTCTGCATCACAAGCAGATTCCAAGTGTTATATGAGTGGAGAGCCGTAACAACACAAGACTGACAGTTTCTCTTGGTGTTACAATAGAAAAAGAGAGACAAATACACATTTTAAGCTTAAAATCATCCAAACCAGAGGGCTGTGTGCAAAATCAAAAGTTCAATATACTGTCCTGTTTTACAAGCTGAATTATACAAGACGGCCTGCAAATGCACAAGTCTTCAACACATTTACTGCTCAGGAAAGTAATGCTGACATTACTTATGCTGATAATGCTGACAATGCTGATAATATGCAAGTTTCAGTTGCTTCCTCATTGTACTTGTGCGTTGTTGAGTAGATGTGTTTTGAATTCTGTGTAAATAAAAGCTTATAATTGTAACTTGTAAGTTGTTCCTTAATTAGTTGTGTTGTCAAAGAGTCAAAGTCAAAGAAGCTTTATTGTCATTTCAACTACATATAGCAGAGCAATACACAGTGAAACGAGACAACGTTTCTTCAGGACCCTGGTGCTACACAGAACAGAACACAGTCCACACAGAACAGAGAGACCTGTACAACAAGGGGAGGGGCACGCAAATTAAACAGGGGTACACAAGTGCAACGACAGAACAGGACAGACTGACGAGACGAGGTGCACCCGACTAGTGCACAGGGAGAGAAGACAAGTCAGGGTGTCCAGGCTTCCCTCATCTGGATGGATGCAGCTGCTCAGGATGCTCTCGATGGTTCCTCTGTAAAAGGTGTTGAGGATGGGTGGTGGAAGGCGTGATCTCCTCAGCTTCCTCAGAAAGTAAAGGCGCTGTTGGGCTTTCCTGGTGATGGAGCTGGTGTTGAGTGACCAGCTGAGGTTCTCCGCCAGATGAACACCAAGGAATTTGGTGCTCTTGACGATCTCCACTTGGGCTCCGTCAATCTCCAGTGGCGAAGTCAACAACCATCTCTTTTGTCTTTGCAACGTTGAGAGACAGGTAATTGGCTATACACCAAGAAGTCAGATGTTCCACCTCTTCTCTGTACGCCGACTCGTCGTTCTTGCTGATTAGACCCACCACAGTTGTGACGTCAGCGAACTTGATGATGTGATTTGAACTGTGCATCACTGCACAGTCGTGAGTCAGCAGAGTGAACAGCAGTGGACTGAGTACACAGCCCTGTGGAGCTCCAGTGTTCAGTGTGATGGAGCTGGAGATGCTGTTCCCGATCCGGACAGACTGAGGTCTTCCCGTCAGGAAGTTCAGGATCCAGTTGCAGAGAGAGGTGTTGAGACCCAGCAGGCTCAGCTTCTCGATCAGCTGATGAGGGATGATTGTGTTGAATGCTGAACTGAAGTCTATGAACAGCATTCGAACGTATGTGTCCTTGTTGTCCAGGTGAGTGAGGGCGAGGTGGAGGGTGGGGGTGATGGCGTCGTCCGTGGAGCGATTTGGACGATACGCAAACTGCATGGGGTCCAGAGATGGTGGCAGCAGGTTCTTAATCTGCCTCATGACGAGTCTCTCGAAGCACTTCATGATTATAGGAGTAAGTGTGACGGGACAGTAGTCGTTGAGGCAGGACACAGAAGTCTTCTTTGGCACGGGAACGATGGTGGTATTTATTTATTTTTTTTTTGGTAATTTTTCTTTTGGAACGTTTAACCATCCCATTCATACAAACAAACGTTTGTTGCAACCCATCTTATTTTACTGTTTTATTCAATAATTGTGTTCTTTTTATGGTGGTGGCAGATGTGGTCCAGCGTCCAGCAGTTGGGAGTTGGGACTGATATGAATCCGCTACTATAGTTTTTGCTTGAAGATCAGGGTATTAAACCTGTGTGAAATTTGGGATCATAGTCATTGTGAAAAGGGGTTTCAAAGGACTTTAAATCACATTTTCTAATTTTGCTGAGACCTAAAAACCCAGTTTAAAATATATAATGACTTCACAGTGTATATTTTGTGTTAATTGTTTGGCAAAAAACTTAGACATTAATAGATTAATGATTTCAATTGAAATATGATACAGATGTATTATACAGTAATTGGATTATTGATAATACAGTACATTTAGATGTTTCTTATACAATATGTTTTGTGTGTATACAGTAGAAACTCACCTGCCACCTGCCAGCCAATCAAAAAAAAAAGCCCCGCCCCTGCTCGCGCTCCTATAGCTGACTGCAAATGAATGAATCGCTCTCACTTGAGGAGACGCGATCACATTGATGCAACGTTTTTAGTCTTCAGTCGTTACATTTGTGCGCACTTTTGCATCCGTCATGAACATGTGGTAAACAACATGCAATGTGTGTAGACCTGCGAGGATTTAGACGACTACGGAGTTCTTCTTCACTCAATTGTTCGAATGGAGGCTTTATGGATTTTCCGATTAGGGGTGATTTTTCTGTTTTTTCAGGTAAGGTATTTCGGTGTTGTCGAGTTATAGTGTTGACTTGACACGGCCGAACAGTTTTGTTTTCCCATAACGGGATGTTCTTCGCTGTAAACTAAATCGTTTTTTACGTTTCTAGCCGTTATCCTGTGAAAATGTTGACCAGCCGTCGTGTACACCTGGATTTGACTCCGAGCAGTATGTTTTTAAAGTGCACCGAGATCACCTTCATAGAGGAAAGAGACTAGGAAGAGGTGAGTTGAGTACGCGTTTAAACTAATTTCAAACGTTATATGTTAACGCGTCGCGTAATTTATTTCCAATTTAAATGTAGTGCTTTGCTTTTTCTAAGTTTGAAAAGTTGAATTCCAAAAGGCATTTATGTGCGTACATGTAAATGGGATTTTCTTAAGCGTTGAACGAGACAGTTTTTGTGTACAGTACCGTAAAACACGTTTCTTTGACTGCTAGACCGACAACACAGCGAACAGAGACATGGTTACCGGTTTGTTTGTTTGTTTGTTTGTTTGTTTGTTTATAAACTTTTTTACCTTAGCAACAAAACTCTTGATAAAAGTTTTAGATGTAGAATACGAAGGCTATTGTTAAAACACATTTTTTACATTTGCTGTGCCTTTTCAAATCAAATCAAATCAAGTCAAAACACTTTTATTGTCACATCACCCCAGCATGTGAGCTGTGGTGAGTGAAAAACTTAGGTGCAAACTCCAGATGTAACGGCCAGAACGGCAACGTGCAAGGTAGCCGTAGTGACGTACTGACGTCGAGGGTGACGTCACGTCAGAACGAAAACCAACACGGACGAGCGTGTGGCTCCAACGCCGTTTTGGTTACATCTTTGGTTCTTGTTTGTTTATTTAAATGTGTTGTAACCCTCTCCACCGGGTGCCCGAACGGAAACTGCCCATTAAAGATGTTTGGTGAGCTTCCTATCCTCCGCCGTTGTTATTTTGCGGACACCCGTGGCCGACGCGTTACACAGTTAGTGCAATGTACAATACAAAACAAATTACAGACAGTAACAAGACAGTAACAATAAGTAGCACTGCAAAAAAAAAAACACTTGTGTGCAAAATATGTTGTGTGCAAAACAGTTGTACAAAATAGTGCAATTTAGGTGCATATGAGAAAAGTATGAATACCAATATATATTTATATGAATATATATTTATATGTACAGTGCAGCATCAAGTTTACAGTGTGTATTGTTATACACTAGATTAGACTGGCAAATCGTTGTGAGTTGATACTGTGGGTATGGAGCAAGTCTGTTCTGTGGCTCTGTGGGTCTTGTTGATGTTGAGCGAGAGGTGTTTTTCCTGGTGTCAGAGCGTTCACCTCTGCTCTGTAGGCCGTCTCATCGTCTCATCGGCGAATTTCACGATGACGTTGGAATTGTGTGTGGCTGTATAGTCGTGTTTTTTAACAGTGTGGTTTTTCAGTCAGTTTTTGAACTATATATTTTAATTAACCTTTTAAAATCACTTTCCTAGCAGCTCATTCGAATGCTTGTGATTGGAACAGTTTTCATTCCCAGGGAAAGCATGAATGTAGTTATTCTGAGAAAAAAAAATGGTACTGCACAACATTTAATGCTTGCTGGCACCATATTGTCTGAAGAGTTACAAAAGTTATAGAGTTGAGAAAAATTGCAAAATGACAACACCACTTTGAAAGTATTTTTATAATAATATTTATTATGTTTGCTCACTCTCTTACTGTCAGAATGGTTGAATAACAATGTTTCAGTAACATGACAACTTGTGTAGCAGAATTACTGTGCCACTTCTCTTTTTATTTTTAAATAATTAGTCACAAATGAACATGTCCCTTTTATCCTCATTTTACAAATGAAAAATGTGTTTTTTTCTCTCTCAATTTTCTGTTGTAGCTGATTACAGTTGGATTTGCCTGTCATTGTCAAATGCAGTTCAGACAAAGCAAA
This sequence comes from Paedocypris sp. Pulau Singkep, assembly GCA_017309775.1. Lineage (NCBI taxonomy): Eukaryota > Metazoa > Chordata > Actinopteri > Cypriniformes > Paedocypris > Paedocypris sp. Pulau Singkep. The sequence goes on along the minus strand of MU204280.1, from coordinate 38,795 downwards.
AAGAGTTCAGAGTTCAGAGTTCATACATCAATGATGCTGAGAGAAACTTGCATTGTGAGAAACTTGTCTCAAGTGTTTCTGTTGTAAAGCAACACAATAGAATGATGGCACTGCTTCCCCACTGTCTTACTGTCATGCTCATGCGAGTCTCCAGAGGGCGCACTTTTTGAGACACAGATTAACTATCCAGCTGTTATCTGTCATCTTCACTATATAAGGAAACAGGAAGAAGAGACAATGGCGAAGTATTCTGTGATGCTCTCGGAGTCTCAGGAAGAGCCATTTGCAAACTTTAATGATTTCAACTGTGTCTCACAAAGTGCGACCTCTGGAGACTTGCATGAGCATGACACTTACTGATACGGAGTCAAGCAACTTGGTTAGTGACACAAAACTGTTTTGTGATTTTCCGTCGTGACCACGTTGGAGGATGATTCACCGCCGTGTTTCTAATATCGTCTTTGCGTTGTTAAGAAAAGCGCTATATAAAATAAACTCGAACTCGAACTTGAACTTTTTTTTGTCTCCTAGATTGTTTATCTGTGATCACGTGACATCAAACCTATAATTATGCAGAAAATTTACATTTACTATGACAAAAGTAATTTTTAAGTTATGATTATCTGTAACGTACAGACACACGCTTGTGTGTCATTTTAACTCAATCTTTTCTTGCTGAAACATCTATTCAAGCTTTCATCTATTTATTACGTGTCATTAAACTTTTTTTCCCCTGGCTTTACATCTATGCCTTGCAGCTGCGATAATTTGGGTGTTTTTCCTAATTTTGTAACTAACTTTTCGTTTTTTTGTATCAAAAGAACCTAAACACAATTGAACTGGCAAAACATAACTGGTTCTCCTGATCTTTTTTTCTCAGTAACTTTTGATGACTGCGATGGAAAGGCAAGGACACTGTTCCAGTCTGTAGACAAGCGGTTTCATGTCGGCACTGACGGGACCGTGAAGCTGAAGAGACCAGTGACTCTTCACGAGGGTCACAAGGTTTTCCATGTTTTTGCTTGGGACTCGAGTGGAAGGAAACACACTGCGTTTATTCGACTTCAGCGTCTTCACGATCATGATCAGCTCATGAATGCTGAGACAAGCATCTCTCCACAGGTAGAAACAAGACCACTGCAAAAGTACTGAACTTAGACCACAAAACATACATTTAAATATGAAAATGTCTTTGTTTTCTAGATTGACTTGTCTCCTGATGACCTGGTCATTGAGTTTCCAAAGTCGTCACCAGGTCGTAAAAGAGCCAAAAGAGGTTGGATTATTCCTATGACAGTAGCTGAAAACAGCAGAGGTCCTTTCCCAGAAAAACTCACAGTGTCTGTAAGTAGAACTGAATATTATGAGGAATTTGTAGTTGACTTTTTTTCTCACTCTTTGTTTGTATTGTAGATAAAGTCTGACAATTCTTCAGAAACTCAGATGAGCTACAGCATCACAGGTGAAGGAGCAGATCTGGAGCCTGTAGGTGCTTTCTATGTAGACAGATACTCAGGAGCTCTGTATGTGACTCGGACACTTGACCGGGAACAAAAAGCTGCATACAAGGTATTTTTTTTTTAAATTTCCTTAGTCTTTTTGACTTCAGGAGGGTGGATATAGTTTTACCTTTGATGAAGAGTTATTTTATCTCCTTGATTTTAAAGTACAGCAGAGAGGGATATAATGTGAGAGAAGTATAGGAGTAATGGAATGTGAAATTAAACGGTAAAAAAAGAAAAAAAACAACAACACTTTCTATATAATGCCTGTACTACTTTGTCCTTGCTTATGGCATAGGATGAAACAGAGTAAAATGATTTTTAAGTATGCAATTTAATACAAATGTGGTTGTCATCCCCTAAATATTACGATATTCACACTTCACTCTGTCTACAGCTTCTGGCTCATGCTGTTGGAGAAGGAGGAGTGAAAGAAAAGCCTATGGAGATTGTAGTCTACGTGTCTGACCAGAACGATAACGCTCCTGTGTTCACTCAAAATCCTTTCAATGGCCAGGTTGCTGAAGCTGCTCCCAAAGGTGAACTTTTATAGATTTAATTTTTTTCTCGTGGAGCTAATAGTGGGTTTTTTGTTCAGCTGAAAAAATGCATTTTGTGTTTCACAAAGTTACTCAAGTATTAGCATCTGCTAAATATATTTTCATGTATTTCATGTACCATTATGTATTTTCTTTTCTAATATCTTGGTTGTTAAGGAGGCACAAATGAATACAGTCTACTCCGTATCTGTGCACCCGCTCGGGACTGGAACCGAATTTGCAGATAGGTGGAGTGTGTGCTATTATGGAGTCGTCTTCTATCTCTATACGCCAGACGGGTCACGTGGATAACGACACTCCCACTACTTATTTAACTGCGTACTACAACAATTGACTCTGTTTAATCTTAATTTAATTATGACTCCATTATTACATAATGTATCAGGCGTCAGGTGACAAATAAATTAAATTCAGATATCGTTCATATCCTTGTTTCTCAGACACAGCACCTTATCTGATCTGATCACGTGACAAGCAAGCGGAAGAGCGATCCATAAAGACGATCTGTATATGAACTTATCCCGAACGAAATTAATCTTCCTACTGAGTTTGTGCAGCTCACTGTCACATGACATGCGAACGAAAGAACGATGCGTAAAGATCCGTATATGAACTAATCCCGAACTAAATGAATCTTGCGCTTGAGTCTGCAATATAAAAATAATAATATAAACCTTCTAGTCATGATTTTGTGACTTGTCATAATTCATTTGATTCACTTTAACATTGCTCTAAACTGTATTCAATATATATTAAAACTTTAACGCTTTATGTGCTTTGTCATCAGTAGCCCCTTTCACACATACTGACATTCCCGGCAAAATACCGGTATCTTGCCTGTATGAACGTATGTGTGAACACAAATGCCAGAAAACCGGCACGGATAGTAGTAACGTTCCCGGTATCTTGCTGGCATTCTCCTCTGTGTGAAAGCAAAACGGAAGACTCCCGAGAAAGCGTGCCGAAGATCTGAGCGCGCTGACGTCACCCACTGCTCTGAGCCAATCAGAACATTCTGCCGCGGGTCAACAAATTCTCAGAAAAAAACTCAATTCTCACGCGCTCAGTTTGCGCTTTCGCGGGTCTAGCCGTTCAAAAGGTATATGTTGGAGTTTATTGAGTTTAAACTGCATTTGATTAATAGTTTAATTAACATTTACTGTCTTTACTATGTTTCCATACGAGTGAAAATTGCATATCATCATGATCTGTTCATATCTAAACAAAGGTACTCTTTATGTAAAATCTTTATGTAAAGGCCTTATGTAAAGGTGGAACCAAAGCTGAGTTTCCAAGTGTGTCGAGAAGTTCCGGACAATGAATAGCCACTTGTGAGTTTTATCTGTTTTTACAAGAAACCTTGAAATCCTCAGTTGCCCAGAAATCACGTGGTATGCAAATGAAGTAACTCGTGACTTCTTTATCAGTCTTTAATAAATACTAGTGCTTTCTGAAGAATGCAGGCAGAGACTCTGAGAACATCTCAGTAAATTAGATGCCAGTTGTTCGGAGTTCTGAGGCATTCTTTAGAAATCAGAAAACTTTGAATCTACCAACTCTGTGTGGAAGTGTTTTATTTCATTTAAGGAGTTTGGAGAACGGCTAAGATCCATCAGTAATCTGCTCGTGGTAGAAAGGGTTATCACCGGAAACGCCCCGACAGTATAATAATAATAATAAGAAGAATAACACTATAATAATTCTGGCGGATGAAGACATTTGTCACCACATTAAAGGAACAGTTATTGACGCCGTCTCTTATGAAACAATTACCGCCGTTATTCATGATTACAAAGGAACAGCTGTTTAAAGCATGTCGCCAGTTGATGATGTCACCGAAAATACTGGGATTTTGAAACCGCTGCGTGAAAGGTTCTTTTCCGTTAAAATGCTGGAATGGCAGCGCTTGTGTGAACAGTTTTTGCAGGAAAAATAGCAGAACGACTTTACTGGTAATTTACCGGCATTGCTGTGTGAAAGGGGCTACTGTGGGCTTCGTTTGGATCGGCGTTTGCGTGGAGTGAAGTGAGAAAAGACACAGATAGTTTGTGTTCAAATCTTTTTGAATGTTACCAAAAGACGTTTGGATGATTAATTAATGGATTTTGATTCTTGTAGACGTGTGTGGTGCTATTGTGCGTATATAATGTAAAGTGTGTTTGCAAATCTATGCTTTCGAACATTATATCAACATGTTGATTTTGTCGTATACTCTGCAACAATCATATAATAATAATAATAATAAGTTACGTTTTGGACAATACATGCACATGACAAACATTATAGGGAACTTTTTGATTTACAAATCTCATAATCGGATCTTTACGGATTTGTTCAATTGTCATGTGACAGCCGAGTCGCGCTTGCTCGCGCTGTTAAAACGACAAACCGTGATCATTCTTACAACACCCACAGTGCCGCCTGTTGAAAGAGAACGAAACGACTTGAAATTATTCGTTCATTCGAGCGTTAAAGATCCGAGTCAGTAAAAAGAATTGAACTTCCCATCACTATTCGTCACACGGTGGTTAATCCACGAATTGTCTTGTTCACTCTAGTCGGCACGAGAAGTCTTTTCGACACCAGAGCTCGAGACGAATGTCCGTGTCTGAACTCTTCACTCAGTCCGTTTTGCGTGCGCGCGTGTGTGCGCTTCTTAAAGGGGCAGGGTGCTTTGCCAATTCCCCTTTAAATTAAAATGTGGGTTCACCTTTTTGTGCTTCTCTCAGTAAAAGTGAAAAAATACGGTAAGTCAAAACAAAGAGCCACTCCGACTCCGATTCGCTATTATATCAACGTAGTTGTAATAGACACAACTATAACTTAAAACAAGTTAATACAAACTTAAATAAACAGGGCTACTGTTAGTTCTACAGTTAGACATTCCACGTGTGCGCGCGCATCAGTCCAGCGTACAGTTATCCGAACACAAATTAATGTGTCTCTATGTAGCCCGGAACAAACAAAAGCTGCAGTTATCTGATGTTGTGCTTAAACGGAGCTGCTTCCCTATGTGCAGATAAACTAATTTTGCAGTTAAGCGATGTGCACTTACGTGGAGTCAACTGTGTTTTATTTTCTGGTAGATTTTGAGTTCATGCAAGTCACAGCTACTGATGCAGATGATCCAGAAACGTGGAATGGCAAGGTCCAATACAAGATTATTAGCCAGGATCCACCATTACCAACAGCAAATATGTTTGATATCAACGTTTCCAGTGGGAAGATTCGTGTAGTAGGAAACGGTCTGGACAGAGAGGTGAGAAATGCAACAATCATTGATATCCTTCTCTCTCACTCATTTATTTTTCATTCATGTCTCTGTATCTCATTCCAGAAATGGACTACGTATACTCTGCAAATCGTGGCTACTGATGGAGGAGAACTAGCCAGCCACGCAACCACTGGCACTGCTGTTATTACTATCACAGACAGCAATGACAACCCACCAAAGTTTGTGCAAAATAAGGTAATGCACTTGATTTTTGATTTCTCGTTCAAGTTTAATAAATAAAACCGTAGATCAAATATCTCTTCTAAACCCGGAGCAGTCGGCAGCTTTAACATGTAATCATTTTTCTTTCAGTACAACGTGTCTGTACCAGAGAATACTGTTGGTGCTGTAGTGGTCAAACTTTCCGTTACTGATGAAGATGAACCTCAGACTCCTGCTTGGACGACAAAGTTTCGGATTATCAGCGGCGACAACACTGGAGTTTTCAGCGTCAGTACTGGACCCAACAAGGTGGAAGGAATAATAACCACAGTCAAAGTAAGTGTAGCTTATTTGATCTTGAAGGTTTCTTGTGCATGAAATGTGCAGTGACTTGTTTTTTCTTTTTTCTTTTTTAGCCTCTTGATTTTGAGAGCAACAGCCAGTACATCCTGTTGGTAACTGCTGAGAATGATGTACCATTTGTTGGGTCCTTGGCCACATCCACTGCCACAGTCACTGTTAATGTTCAAGATCTTAATGAGTCTCCAGTATTCAGCCCTACAGAGAAGATGATCACCAAACCTGAAGATCTTGACATTGGTAGTGATTTGGTTCTTTATTCAGCCAGCGACCCAGACACGGCAAAGGCACAGACCATAACGTAAGAAACCTTTTCTAGTGTCAGTCACAGATTTGCCACAAAATAAATTTGGGTGTAGTAGAGATTATTAAAAATGGTATTATAATATTGGTAAAAATGGTAACAGGCATTAGTTTCACATATGTAGCATCTAAAATTTGCACAAGTTTTTGTCCACATAATTGCACAAGTTAGTAATTGTAAGCTTTGGAAGTTAAAAACCTTCTACATAAACATATAACCGTATGTGCTTGCATGGTTTAAATTGTAAAATGAAAGACAGCAGCAACAAATAAGTGAAACTTGCCTCAAAAGTGCTTGAATTTGGAATTGAGAAAGATGTCAGAACTCTGAATTGCTTGGCATGAGAATACTTTTTAAATTTGTTTTAAAATAATACGTAATAATTGTGAGACTTCCGTAAA
>MU204280.1:0-10711 GCA_017309775.1 Paedocypris sp. Pulau Singkep | reverse complement strand
TGTGGGGACAACAGCCTGGCTCAGTGAGGTGTTAAAGATGTCGGTGAGGACATCGGTGAGCTCGTCAGCACAGTCTCGCAGGACACGGCCTGGGATGTTGTCAGGTCCAGGGGCCTTATGTGTCTTTATCCCTCTGAGTGAGCGCCTCACACTGTCAGGGGATAGCGTTAGAGCCTGATTGCTGTGATGAGGAGCAATCGTCTGTGCTGGGGTGCTGTTGTCTGCCTCAAAGCGGGCAAAGAAGTCATTGAGTTGGTCCAGAAGATGAGTGGAGCTGTCACAAGTCTGTGGGGTGGGTTTGTAATCTGTGATGGTCTGAATCCCGCGCCACAGATTCCGAGTGTCTCCGCTATCGCTGAAGCAGTTGGCTATCCTCCTGGAGTATTCTCTCTTGGCCACCTTGATGCCACGTGACAGGTTGGCCCTGGCTGTTCTCAGGCCAGCCTCATCCCCAGCTCTGAAGGCAGCGTTCCGAGCCCTCAGAAGTCTGTAAACATCTCCTGTCAGCCATGGCTTCTGGTTGGCCCAAAGGGTGATGGTTCTGGTGACCGAAACATCATCCATGCACTTCTTCATGTAGGATGTGACAGTCTCTGTGTACTCCTGGATATCAGTGATGTCATTGTAAGTAGCCGCTTGTCTGATAACACTCCAGTCAGTGGTGGAAAAACAGTCTTGTAGAGCCTCTGTGGACCCCTGAGGCCACATCCTAACCACTTTGGTAACTGGTTTGGCGTTCTTAACCAGTGGTCTGTATGCTGGCATTAGCATGACAGTGGAGTGGTCCGAGGCACCCAGGTGGGGGAAGCCTTTGTAGGCTCCTTTGTGTGTGGTGTAAACATTGTGCAAAGTGTTCATACCTCTAGTGGGAAAGTTGATTTGTCCATTGAGTTGCGGAAACACGCTCTTGGGGTTTGCATGGTTGAAATTTCAATTGTTTTCAATTTTCAATTTTCAATTCAATTCAAATCCCCAGCCAGGATGAGAAAGGCATCAGGATGGGCTGTCAGCTGTTCACTGATGTGTTTTTGGAGTACATACAGAGCCTCGCTCCTGTTGACAGTGGAGCTGGGTGGGATATATGTAGCTACTAGAAGTATGGCATTAAATTCCCTTGGCAGGTAGAATGGCCGGGATTTAATGATCATAAATTCCACCAGCGGTGAGCAGTGTTTGTAAACCACACCAGCATCACGGCACCAGGCATCGCTGATATAAACACACAGTCCTCCACCGCAGGTCTTCACTCCCTCCACAAGCGTCCTATCAGCCCGGTAGCATGTTAGACCGGCTAACTGAATAGCGCAGTCCGGGACGTTCTCATTCAGCCATGTTTCCACAAAGACACAGCACGCACTCACGGTCTTGAAAGTGGTCCGTAGTAGGCGGATGTAGTCCAGTTTGTTATCCAGCGACCTTACGTTGGCCAGTGTGATGGTCTGGATAGTCGGCCGATGAGGGCTCGCCGCTAGCCTGGGTCGATTGCCTCCGCGCTTCCCTCTCTATATATTATTTTGCCACTAATATACAATATAAAAATAATAATATAAACCTAGTCATGATTTTGTGATTTGTCATAATTCATTTGATTCACCTTAACATTTCTCTAAACTGTATTCAATAAATATTACTACAATCGCTATTACAGCTACTACAATAGGCTCAGCGTTTGCGGGGAGTGAAGTGAGAAAAGACACAGAGATCGTTTGTGGTCAAATCTTTTTGAATGTCACCAAAATACATTTTGATAATTAAAATAGAGGTTATAGTTGTAATACGCAGTTAAATGAGTAGTGGGAGTGTCGTTATCCACGTGACCCGTCTGGCATATAGAGATATAAGACGACTCCATAAAAGCACATACTCCGCCTTTCTGTCAATTCGGTTCCAGTCCAGAGTGGGTGCACAGAAACGGAGTAGACTGTATTCATTTGTGCCTCCTTAACAACCAAGATATTAGAAAAAATAATACATAATGGTACACGAAATACATGAAAATAAATTAGCAGATGCTTATACTTGAGTAACCTGAACAAAAAACCCACTACTAGCTCTACGAGTAAATCTACAAAAGTTCACCTTTGGGAGCAGCTTCAGCAACCTGGCCCTTGAAAGGATTTTGAGTGAACACAGGCGCATTATCGTTCTCGTCAAGCACTTTGATTTCAAACACCAATGGCTCTTCCTTCTGTCCTCCTTCCCCAACAGAATGAACTAGAAGCTGTAGACAGAGTGAATATTTAATATTTAGGGGTAGACAACCACATTTGTGGAGAGGGGGAAGGAGGGCAAGTAAAATAAATTGTATAATTAAAAATGTATATAAAAATCATGTTACTCTGTTTCATCCTATGCCATAAGCGAGGACAAAGTAGTACAGGCATTATATAGAAAGTGTTTTTTTTTTTTTACCATTCCATTTCACATTCCAATTACTGTATATAGAAATTCCATTTACAGATGTTTATTCCATTTAGCAATGGCATGTGCTAACATATGTTGCTTTTGTTTGCCTATACTTCTCTCACATTATATCCCTCTCTGCTGTACTTTAGAGTCAAGGAGATAAAATAACTCTTCATCAAAGGTAAAACTATATACACCCTCCTGAAAACAAAAAGATTAAGTAAATTAGAAACAAATACCTTGTATGTAGCTTTTTGTTCCCGGTCAAGTGTCCGAGTCACATACAGATCTCCTGAGTATCTGTCTACAAAGAAAACACCTACAGGCTCCAGATCTGCTCCTTCACCAGTGATGCTGTAGCTCATCCGAGTTTCTGAAGCATATTCTGACTGTATCTACAATAGAAACAAAGTGGGGAAACAATTCAACTACAAATTTCTCATAAGCAGTTGTTTTTGATCTGCTTTTATTCAGTTCTACTTACATATGTTAAAAAGTTTGGGAAAGGACCTCCGCTGTTTTCAGCAATTGTTTTATGAACAACCCAACCTCTTTTACGACCTGGTGACGACTTTGGGAACTCAATGACCAGGTCATCAGGAGACAAGTCAATCTAGAAAACAAAGGCATTTTCATATTTAAAATGTATGTTTTGTGGTCTAAGTTCAGTACTTTTGCAGTGGTCTTGTTTCTACCTGTGGAGAGATGCTTGTCTCAGCATTCGTGAGTTGATCATGATTGTGAAGACCCTCAACTCGAATAAACGCAGTGTGTTTCCTTCCACTCGAGTCCCAAGCAAAAACATGGAAAACCTTGTGACCCTCGTGAAGAGTCACTGGTCTCTTCAGCTTCACGGTGCCGTCAGTGCCGACATGAAACCGCTCGTCTACAGACTGGAACAGTGTCCTTGCCTTTCCATCGCAGTCATCAAAAGTTACTGAGGAAAAAAGATCAGGAGGATCAGTTATGTTTTGTCAGCTCAAATGTATTGGATTTTTTGATTAAAAAAAAAAACATTTTAAAAGTTGAACCTATATTAGGAAAAACACCCAAATTACTACTGCTGCTGCATAGGTGTAAAATCTGAACACAGACCACTTGGATGTAAAGACGGAAAAAAAGTTTAGTGACGCATAATATATAGATGAAAGCTTGAATGAATGTTTCAGCAAGAAAAGATTGAGCTTAAAATGACACGTGAAGTGAAGCGTGCCTTTGTGTTACAGATCATCAGAATTTAATTATTGATTTTATCATGGTAAATTTAAATTTTCTGCAGAATTACAGATTTTATGTCATGTGATCACAGGTAAACAATCTAGGAGACAAAAAAAAAGTCACAAAACAGTTTTGTGTCACAAACCAAGTTGCGTGACTTTGTATCTGTAAGACAGTGGGGCAGCAGTGCCATCGTTCTATTAAGACATAAAACATTAGAGACTTTATTGTCATTGTATAACACACAACGAAATTTGTTGCAATCCAGCAGAGTCCAGCAGCAATAAAACACCAGCAATACAAACGTAGTAAAAAATATAAAGGGATGAAAAGGAAGAATAAATAAATAAACAACAATATTAAAGAAAAAGGCACTGGTGGAATCGAATAAACATGAAATAACAAACTATTATTTTATTAAAAATAATAATAAACGATATATAGTGTCCAAATAGCTAATTGCAAACATGCTATTGTGTTGTTTCAACAGGAATACTCGAGACAAGTTTCCTACCATTCAAGTTTCTCACAGCAGCATTGATGTATGAACTCTGAAACTTTTTGCAAGTCTGAACTGCATTTAATACATTTCAATGAAATGCACATCCAAATGCAAATCAAGCTGATTCTAATTGTAATCAGCTACAACAACAAAAATCAGAGAGAAAAACATATTTTTCCTCAATTTGTGAATCCAGAATAAAAGGCACATGTAAATGTCTATTGAATGATTTCCAGAAGACTGAATTATAGTATAGGTTTTAGACATTTATTCAGTGAATATACAGGTATTTCCGTGATACCAGTTCATTCACTTGTCATAGCATAATTTATGAACATGAAAACATGAATGTAACATTTAAAATAATATTTAAAAATAAAAAAAGAATTGGCAGAATAATCCTACGTGTTGTCATGTTCCTGAAATATTGTTATTCAACCATTCTGACAGTGAGAGAGTGAGGGAGAAGAATAAATACTTTCAAAGTGGTATTGACATTTTGCATTTTTTTAACTGTATATTTTGTAACTCATGACATGTCAGACAATATGGTGCCAGGAAGCATTAAATGTTGTGCAGTACCATATCTATATAAATAGTAAAATACCATGTTGTAACACCGTAAACTTTTTGCTTGGATGTATCGACTTTACTTTCATGCATTTAGAAGACATTAATTTTTTTTCATTTTTTTTTTTTACAATAGAACTACACAACTTTTATCTAGATTTTTGTTGCTAAGGTAGAACAATTTCCATGTTTGCTGTAATGTTGCTTTAGTAGTCAAAGAAGCATGTAACTAATGGAAACCCTTCTGTATACAGTACTCACATAAATGCATTTTGGGATTCAACATTTCAATTTTAGAAAAACACTTCTTTTAAAAAGAAAATAATGTAGCACAACATATAATGTTAGATACTAGTTTAAACTGTCTCCTCGCCGTAATAATGTTGTGTATACAACAAAGTCAGAGAGGCCAGACTGAGATGGTTTGGACATGTTCAGAGGAGGGATAGTGAATATATTGGTAGAAGGATGTTAGAGATGGAGCTGACAGGACAGAGAGTAAGAGGACAACCACGGAGGAGATATATGGATGTTGTAAGAGATGACATGAGAGTGGAAGACACTCAGAACAGAAAGTGGAAAAGAATAAAAGTGAAGTACAGTAGTAGACACAACTCAACTCACCTCTTCCTAGTCTCTTTCCTCTATGAAGGTGATCTCGGTGCACTTTAAAAACATACTGCTCGGAGTCAAATCCAGGTGTACACGACGGCTGGTCAACATTTTCACAGGATAACGACTAGAAACGTTAAAAAAACGATTTAGTTTACAGCAAAGAACCTCCCGCTGTGGGTAAAACTGTTCGGCCGTGTCAAGTCAACATTATATCTCGTCAACAACAAAATACCTCACCTGAAAAAACAGAAGAATCACTCCTAATCGGAAAATCCAGAAAGCCTCCATTTGAACAACCGTGTGAAGAAGACGCATTAACTGTCCCTTGTTAAGTCTAAAAGCGGAAATAAAAGAAAAAAAGGAAATAAAAGTGCACAAAAGTTGTAACGACTGAGGACTATAGCAACGATATGATCGCGTCTTCGAGTGAGAGTGTGATTCATTCCTATGCAGTCAGCTACTGGAGGGCGAGCGGAGGGCGGGGCTTTTTTTGATTGGCTGGCAGGTGAGTTTCTACGGAGCCCCGGAAGGGACATGGAAATTTTTTTTTTTGCGAGATCTCGCAAAACTATTTACTTCAGGGTCAGTTTGGCGTAACTTGTTTAGTGAAAGTGATCGAAAGACAACAACGGTGTTCATTAATAGAATGTATTATAGCAGGAGAACAACTGTAAAGCTCACTACAAACGGGCGCACGTTGTTGATTTTATTAACGTTGGAATAGCGCTTCTCCGGGTGACGTCACGGGCACCGCTGGATGAGAAGACGGACTGCGTGTGTGTGTGAGGAAGGTGCTGCATCTCAGAAGAGCTTCTGTAAGGCGAGAAAGACGTCTCAGACGAGGAACTACTCAGTCATTTAACAGACGCTTTTATCCAAAGTAACTTACAACAAACAAAAATTTACAACTTTGACAAATCAACGTCCTGCTTTCCCTGGGAATCTAACCGATCTGGTGTTTCTAACATCTGCTATGACTGAGCTACAGTACTAAAAATACAGTATACGGTTATATATAAAAGTTTCCACATTACTAACAAGCCAGTGGTCTATTATTTTCTGACTCTTTGTAAAATGTGAATTTTTAGAGTTTTGTGTGTTACTAAAAAGGTACTAAAACACATCAAATGTTCTAATTAGGAATTGACACAACACATCTTTATTAATTGATTTTAATAAGAAAACATTCTCTACAAAAATGTGAAACTGATCTCCAACAGAATCCAAGTTATCTTATCAAATCATAACATTTGAAGGAGGCCAAAATTCAAACAACACTTTGAATCAAAAATGTTTGCATAACAAACAGTAAATGTTTTTGAACAGAACATTTTACATAAGTTATTCCTGAATGAATAACTTAAAATATTTAGTCTTCCATTTAACTTATCAAGTCACAAAAATACACTTATTTAGAAACATGAAAATGCTAAAAAAAAAAAAAAAAAGTTTTTGAGTAAATGTCACAAATTTGAAGTCAATGTTTCTACAAGGCAAGACTGTAGTTTGAGTGTCTAATTGTGCTTCATATCACAAAATACCAATAATAAATAGGTTCACATCATTTCGTAGACTCAGACTCTGTCATGAAAATATTGCACTGTTCTGTTCTGTCTCAATTTGTTCGTTTTAATCGGGGTTCGTTGTCGGGAATTTGCTCCTCCTAGTGGACTGAGAGTGTCATTGCCAGAAGTGCCGTGTGCATCGGAACATCGGCTTGTTCGCCAAACTGTTCATAAAAGGTTTTATGTGATTTCTGGAGGTGGCTATGACCGTAAGTTATGTTTAAAATGATTATTGTAGAGAGTTGCATTATTTTAGTTAAGTTTATTTTGACTCCAACAAGGTATTGTTGATTTCTTTAAATGCACGTTCAGATGCATCGGATGCGTCTTTATCTTAGTAAGCTGCTAACAAGCATTCTATTGTTTAAATTGTTTGTTATTTAAATACTGTTTATTTTGTATGGTCACAGTACTACTGTAACGGCAGTGTGACACTGCGGTCTCGCCAGCCGCGCCTGCGAAAACCGCGGTATTCTCATCCGCGCTTGCTTTTTCCCTTGCGCTACTATTACGCTAATTACGGCGCGCTTTGACAAACACGAGAGAGAAAGAAAGAATGAACCGATCTGGACGACTGATTCTTGGTCTGGGCTATCTCTAGTTCTTGTGTGTCTCGTGAGATATTACGGTTAAATTCACTAAATATGAACTGTCATACATTATAATGAAACATTCAAACATTTATAGAAATTACATTTTACAACTTCTGTTAAAGATAACGACTGATTCTTGTTCAGAGGCATCTCTAGTCTATGTGAAGATATTACTGTTGAACTCATTAAATGTGAAGAGATGTATATGTGCAGTATAATTCCACATTCAAAACTTTTTACAAATTCTTTTTTCAATTTCCTGTTGAAATGAACATTTTTTTCCAGATTATCCCCACTGTGTTTCCTGCCTTCAACTATTGGTTTTGTGGTGTTGGCTCCAGGCACCTGTGACCGAAAACTGACAAAGATGGATGAATAGATGAAAGGAAGGATGGATGGGTGTGTGGATGTCAAAGTAAGCTGTAATAGAAGATGTTGAATTATGCCAAACACAATTTTTAACTGCTTAACCCTTTTCTCTGTAGCTTTCAGAAAAACGCTTTCGTTCCCCGAGGGCAAACACAGAATGAATGAGTTTGAACCAGGTTGTCCTAGCACCCACTACAGGAAATGTCACTTGGACACTTTAGACTTTTTTGTCACTGTACACTTCTTGATCGCTGCTTGGTAATTTTGTTCACTTTATCCCCCTCCCACCTACAGTTGTTTTTTTTTATATTTGTTTTCTTTGTTGCATTTGAATTGTATTTTTTGTATTGAATTTTTGAAATGTTTTGTGATGTGTACAGAGCAGGCAAAAGGCATATGGGAAGGCGTACCAGGGGGCCCCCAATAATACATTAATTTCATTTTTTTTATTATTATTTTTTTTTAATCCTTATAAAAATCAGTGACGCCCTCACAAAATCGATGGTTACTAAAACAAAGACAGAGAAAAGAAATAACGACAATTACAGATATTTTTTAAAGAAGAGATTGTTTATTCTTGGTGCTTCTTCACTGCATGTGGTCAGTGTGCTGCTCCTTTTTTGAACTGTGGGTGATAATCCTTTGGGCTCAAATAAAGTTGCTCGGCTTAACATTTGATTTCCTGAACTTTGAACTCAGAGGAGAGCCTTACTTCTCCCTCACTGTACCTTTCTACCCTTTTACTCTCACATTAGCATTTCTTTACTCAGAGTTGCTGAGGTCTAAGGCAGAGGTGGAACGGAGGTGGTGGTGGTGGTGGGGGGGTTTGGGACTGAATGAGTGTTGGGCAATATGGGTGTCATATTTAGACACACAAACACACACATTCATATTTACGGTTGCAAAAAGGCCTGGTTTTTACAACATATGAATGCTGTAGGTATGGCAAAGATAAAAAAAGATCAAAATGGCGAGATTCTCTCCATTGCTACTATGTTTGTAAGCGTGTGGCATTTCATGGGCATAAAAGCAGACCAACCCAGGCGGTAGATTTATTTCTTAGCATTTTTGAGAACATACATAAGGATGGACCTCACCACAAAACAGGCTTTGGCCTTGCTTCAGGAAATTGTCAATGCTGACTTTGATGACGGAGAGATTTATTTGATGATAGAGAGACTTGTATTTTTTTCCACGTACAAATACAGTTCATGTCATTTATTGGACGCAAACTCGAGGGTCTCAAATGGAGCCCTCAATTTAAATTTCACATTATTCTTTATTTTTATTATCTTTATTTTTACTATTACTATGTACCTTATGTCACAAATCGACTGTCACTGGGACAAGGCAGGGTGGACTCACATGCACTTCCTGGATGAGATCACGGCACACAAGGCGTTAAATGTCCAATGAGGGTTTATTCCAAAAATCAAAGTCGGGTCACAGGCAGAGGGTCGGTATACGAGATAATAAAAAAAAGACACATGAACATGAACAAGAATCAGTCGTTATCTTTAACAGAAGATGTAAAATGTAATTTTTTATTAATTTTTGAACGTTTCATTATAATGTACATATATGACACTTGAAAATTAATTTTCTGGAAAATTCCACAATAACTTTTCTTGAAACTTCACATACATAAACTAGAGATGCCCCTGAACAAGAATCAGTCGTTATCTTTAACAGATGATGTAAATTGTAATTTGTATTAATTTTTTGAACGTTTCATTATAATGTACATATATGACACTTGAAAATTAATTTTCTGGAAAATTCCACAATAACTTTTCTTGAAACTTCACATACATAAACTAGAGATGCCCCTGAACAAGAATCAGTCGTTATCTTTAACCGAAGATGTAAAATTGAATTGTTATTAATTTTTCTTATGTTTCATTATAAAGTATGCCACTTGAAAATTAATTACCTGGACAATTCCACAATAACGTTTTTTTGAAACGTCACGTACATAAACTAGAGATGCCACAGAACAAGAATCAGCCGTTTCTTTTAACAGAAGTTGTAAAAGATTCTCTTCCGGCTGTCGACACGAGCAGACGTGTCTTTCACTCTCTCCTGCTCTGCTTTCTGTTGCTCAAGGCTATTGTCTTTTTTTCCGAAGTTCTGCTGGTTTTGCTTTCAAAGGAATATGAAGTTTTTAAATTGGTCACTGAGCGCTTTTGGAAATGTTTTCCCCAAAGAAGGAACCTCACGGGGAACCGACCTGCCCTCACGGGACACTCGCTGCTGGGTGCGTCCGAGACTCAGCGCTCGAGCTGCCTGGAATCGTTGTCCTTTGAGGACCAGAAAAATCGACTTATGTTTTGGCTTTTCACCGGACTGATACAGATTGGCGAGGTATCACTCTGGCGTGTCAGAAGAATGGGAAAAGCCGTGGGAGGCATCATTGGTTGCCCGGCCGAACACGGATCTAAAGAAGACCCTGGAGGTGCTGATTGTGCGGACATCGGGATGACATCAGCGGTTTGGCTCGGGCCGATGGACTAAATAGTAACATCTTAGCCACGCCGAGGAAGAACGGAGACGTACGGACAACATCGGGAAGCAGAGTGACCGTCTGCTGGCTCTGACGGTTGGACTTTTTCTGCAGGACTACAGGAGATGTCCACACTTCTCCACATTCAGGAATGATTGCCCTCAGTGACTGTCATGATTGATTATGATTCTGAAATTAACCATGAATCTGAAATTGTTTTTTATTGGCTTTGAATTGTCTGTAATCCACCCCCCACCCCCACCCCAACCGTGGCTGGAGAACGCAGGATCAGCTCGGGCTTCTCTTCAAGGCCATCCTGACAGTCTGTTATGTCTGTTAGGAGACTGATTCGCAACATTTAACAAATACT
>MU204279.1:10835-20835 GCA_017309775.1 Paedocypris sp. Pulau Singkep | reverse complement strand
CTCCCAAAATTGAGGGATGTTTTTAAAAATTTCAGAATTTCAAAATTCTCTCTCTCCGTCTCTCTCTCTTTCTATCTCCCGTCTCTCTCTCTCTCTTTCTATCTCTCTCTCTTTCTATCTCCCGTCTCCAGTGCTGTCAAAAGTAATAACTTTTGTTACTTCATTAGAAGTAGAAATACTAGAGTCAAAAAGTACTTCTGTGAAAGTAAAACTAAAATGCCCAATATTCTACTAAAGTAAAAGTAGCGTTACTGATGCTTTTAAGTATAAAAGTAAAAGTAATGCGAGGATAAAAAATAGCATTATAGAACTATATTGTTTTATTAAATTGTTGTAATTACATTGAAAATTAATGCATTTTATTACAAAGCTTCTGTGGAATCTGCCTCAAGACACTAAATCACACAGGAAGTTGATAAATCTGTAAAAACTTGTAACAAAATAGATTATTTTCAAATACGTACATGTTATTAAATAATGACCTAAATTTGAACTTCTAGCTTCCACATTACATTATCTCCGTTATATCTAGTATAAGATAAATAATATATCTCAAAGTCTCACAAACAGTGTTGTGCAAGTTACTTCGAAATTGTAATATGTTACATATTACTTATTACTGTTTGTAAAAAGTAATAAGTTACATTACAATATTACTGTCTCAGAAATGTAATATATTACATTACTTTAGTATTACTTTTAAGTTACTTTCACCAAAATAACTACAGAAGTAGAAATTAACGTCCTAAAATAACAAAATTTACCTTTTACTTGTACAGTAATTTATGTTACAACCAGTGGAAGACATAGAGTTATGTAGCGTAATGACTGTGGCCTCTCCAAGCTACAAATAACTGTAGGGTGACCATATATTTTGATTTCCAAAAAAAGAGGACAATCAGCCAATTCAGACAGGCTTCTCAGAGGCTGATGAACATGCTTTAATGTGCTTCAATGTTGCTAAACTATAACTTAGTTAAAATAATAAATTAACCTAAAAAAAAAATTCAGTAAAAACCTAAATAGGTAACTATTTTAGTCAGACTTTTTTGAATAATGAAAAATGTTTTTTAAAAATGTGATTGTTTAAAAAAAAATAATAATACAAGAAAAAAGTCGACCCATATTGTTTCAAAACGATACGCGCAATTTCATTCTCAAATATTACTTTCTCATATAATTTAAAGCATGGTTGTGAACCTACGTACACGTGTATTAGTCGTTTGAAGAAGAGGGAAAACCGGACATTATCGTGAATTTATAAAATCCGCCTTGATGTCTGGGGAAAAGACGCTTGTCAACCCTAATAATTAACATTAATAAGTGTTAAAAGTATGGTAGACAAAGCGATTTTCCTCCAATATCAGTGAATAACTTGGGTATATCTGATATCAGACAACAGGAGTATGTAAACTTCAGTGCATTTTATTCATTTTGAATGACTCACCACACAATACTGTCCTGCTTTCTGGCTATAAAGTGCTGAGGACAGACGACACTGTCATTGCTGTTTTCTTTCTCTTCAGGTCCAGCGATCTAATGGCGCCGCTCCAGCTGTTTTTTTTTTAATTGCTAGTGCTGTTTTTTATGTTGACCATTGTTTTGCGTTTACACAGAGGTCGCATTTCACCACAGTGTTCTTGTTTTTTACAAAACTGAAATAGTGCGCATAAGACCATCTCGCGAATGTACCACCGGCTGTACCACTAAATCAAATCAGCCGCGAGTTCGTGCCCGCCCGCGTAACTGCGCAGCCGCAGTTACGCAATCCAGACGGATCCAATAGCAGCGCACCTTGATCTCAGAGCCAATAGGAGCACACCTCGAGTTCAGTGCAGCCGTTACAAAATACAACGCTCCACCAGCGAAAGGCGAATGACTTTCGCGTCTATTTACGAACAGGAAATATTAAGTGTTTGATTTATTTTCTTGAATGTGAAATATTTGATGTAACGCAAGCATTACTTGCATGTAACGAGTAATATATTACTGAAAATACACAAAGTAATAAGTTACACTACTGCGTTACAGCAAAAAGTAATATATTATTGTAATATGTTACTTTTGTAACGCGTTACTCCCAACACTGGTCAGTACACATGGTCGCATGTGAAGGACAACCTGGTTTCTCTGGCCAGACTGGACCGGTTTTACGTATTTAAAGAACAATTGAATACTGTAAGATGTGCCAATATACAACCTGTAGGTTTCTCAGATCATTCAATAATTTTGTGCTCCGTCTCTGTTAAAAATGTGAAATGTAAAAGCGCATATTGGCATTTAAATGTAACTCTGCTGGGTGATGTGATTTTTAAAGAGGCTTTCAAAGTGTTTTCGAAAAGTTATACGGGGAAAAAAATCTGAATACAGCTCACTGCAACAGTGGTGGGATGTAGGAAAAGTGTTAATCAAACAACTATGTGAATAGGAGATCGAGAACACATTCAGGTTCTCAAGAGGAAAAAGACGACCCTGTCCAGCCTGTTGGGCTTCTCGGCTCAGGGAGCGGTAGTGAGCTCCAGACATCAGAACGTGTGCAAAATGGACGCACCGTCGCATTTTTTCTTTGGGTTGGAGCAGAAAAATGGAAAAAAAAAAGTTCTATCACTCACTAAAGGACAATAATGGACAATTATTAAAAGACAGTGGAGACATTCGGAAAGGTGCTGTGGATTTTTACAAAGAACTTTTCCAAGAAGAGCATTAACGACAACCAGAGGTGGAAAAGACCTTCTACACAGGCTTACCAAGAGTCAGCAAAGAGGACAACAAAGAGCTGGAGGCAGAGCTGTCCGCTGCAGAGCTCCACGCAGCACTGAGAAGCCTGGAGAACGGCAAAGCTCCAGGAATCGACGGTCTCCCGGTGGAGTTCTATAAAGTCTTCTAGCCTGTAATAGGCGACGACCTGCTGCTGGTGTTGAAAGACAGTTTGAAACGTGGACATTTACCCCTGAGCTACAGGAGAGCAGTAATCACGCTCCTCCCCAAGAAAGGAGACATGCAACAGATGAACAAGTGGCGTCCCGTATCTTTACTCTGCACAGACTATAAACTTCTCTCCAAGCTCCTGGCCCGCAGACTGAGGAAGGTGATGGAGGAAGTCATTAACGTCGACCAAACATACTGCGTGCCCAACAGGCTGATTACGGACAATATATCAGTAATTCGAGACCTTTTGGACCTCTCCCGCTCATTGAATGTTAACTTCGGTCTGATTTCAATTGACCAAGAAAAGGCGTTTGACAGGGTTGAACATCAATACCTCTGGCACACGCTGGAGATGTTTGGGTTCAGCTCAGGTCTCACAGCCATGATCAAGGTCATGTACAGTGACATTGAGAGTATGATTAAAATAAATGGTGGTTTGAGTTCTCCTTTTAAAATCAAAAGAGGAATAAGACAAGGATGCTCACTATCCGGGATGTTATACTTTTTGGCTAAAGAACCTTTGTTGAACCGCATGAGAAACGAACTGAATGGTTTTAACCTTTCTGAATGTAACCATGTTTTTAAATTATCAGCGTATGCGGACGATGTAATTGTGGCTGTAAAAAAACAAAAAGAGATTAGAGCACTAGAGGCCATCATCAGTGACTTTGGAATAATCTCGTCAGCCAAAATAAACTGGAATAAAAGTAAAGCTCTAGCGGTTGGAGAGCAGAGTAAACAGCTCATCCTTCCCGGGACCCTGAGCTGGACCATGGGGGGCGGGGGGTGGCTCAAATACCTCGGGGTCCATCTGGGAAGTGACTGTCACAAAATAAAGAACTGGGACAATGCTCTGGAGAAAGTGGAGGGCAGACTGAGTAAATGGAAGTGGCTGCTGCCTCACATGTCGTTCAGGGGACGAGTGTTGATAATCAACAACCTGGCCGCATCCATGCTGTGGCACCGTCTGTACTGCATCGATCCTCCACAGCAAATGTTGAGCAGAATACAGTCGGTACTAACAAACTTTTTCTGGGACTGACTGCACTGGGTTCCCCAGACGGTGCTGTTCCTACCCGTGGACGAGGGAGGCCAGGGACTGATTCATCTGGCCAGCAGAAGGGCAACCATCAGACTTCAGTTCCTCCAAAGATTCCTCACGGGGCCAGCAGACCTAGTGTAGAGACCCCTCGCTCAGGCCACTCTGCGCAGAGCCGGGAACCTAGGACTTGCTGAATCTCTGTTTTTAACAGACACAAATTCTGCAAAACTGACCCAATTGCCCATGTTTTATCAAGGACTACTGACTGTGTGGGGCATGTTTTCCAAAAAGAGACTGGACAACAATACATCTCTAACATGGTTGTTGAAAGAGCCAGTAGTGTATGGCACGCGGTTTAATGTCGCGGCGGTAGCAGGGGTGTCTGTCGTTGGGTCGTTTTCTTCTGCCGGGGTCGTGACGCTGGGTGACGTGGTCGAGTGATCTGGGACCGAACTAACAAATGCGAGCGCTCTGGCCGCTCACGTAGGGATCAGATCGTCTCGACTCGTCACTCAGATTCTTGAGATGTTAAGAGGCGGCTTAACGCAGGCTGAAGTCTCCTTGCTCAGAAGTTATAGCAGTGAAGAAACACGTGAAAATGTTCCTTTCCTTCCAATCAATCTGTATCCCAATTTGAAAGGTTCATCTGGAGTGCTGCTGGAACACAGTGAAAGGTCTCAACAGAGACAAACTAAACGAGCGAGTTGACTCTCCATGGAGATCACACTTGAAAGTGAGCAAGGAGATCAAGCCGGTGTGGAGGACAATTTACAAACCACCATTGACAAAAAAGGTTGGGGACTTGCAGTGGCGAATCTTACACGGATGTGTGGCCGTAAACGCTTTTGTCTCAACTATCAACCCAGACATATATGACAAATGTGTGTTCTGTGACAAGAGAGAGAAGTTTTCCACTGTTTTTTAGAGTGCTCACGGCTGACCACGTTCTTTGACAAACTGAGACAAGTGTTTCAAATGCTGGGAACTCAGTTTAAAGTTCGAAATTTTATCTTCGGTTTTAAATACAGTAAGAGACAAAGAGGAAAATGTCAATTACTGAACTATGTTCTGGGTCAGGCAAATATGGCCATTTATATGAGCCGCCGCAGCCGAGCGGAGGGGTCGCACGACTCTGACGCTAACACGCTGTTCTCAAGAATGGTCCGAGCGCGGTTTAAAATTGACTTTGACTTTTACAAAAGTACAAACAACTTGACAGAATTTATTTATTTATGGTGTTTGAAAGATGTCCTGTGCTCTGTTGTGGAAGGGGTTTTGGTTTATGTCTTATTGTAATGGTTGTCTGTTTTTTATCTATTTTTAATGGTGGTTTTTATCTGAATGTTTGATTAAAGACGTGTTAAAAATCAAAAAAATGTCTATCTCTCTCTCCCATGTGTGTCTCTCTCGCTCTCTCTGTGTCTCTCTCCCCCGTGTGTCTCTCTCTCTCTGTGTGTCTCTCTCTCGGTGTCTCTCTCTCTCTGTGTCTCTCTCTCTCTGTGTCTCTCTCTCTCTGTCTCTCTCTCCCGCGTGTCTCTCTCCCCCGTGTGTCTCTCTCTCTCCCGTGTGTCTCTCTCTCTCTGTGTGTCTCTCTCTCTGTGTCTCTCTCTCTCTGTGTCTCTCTCTCTCTGTGTCTCTCTCTCTCTGTGTCTCTCTCTCCCGTGTGTCTCTCTCTCCCGTGTGTCTCTCTCTCCCGTGTGTCTCTCTCTCCCTGTGTCTCTCTCTCTCCCGTGTGTCTCTCTCTCTCCCGTGTCTCTCTCTCTCTCTCCCGTGTGTCTCTCTCTCTCCCGTGTCTCTCTCTCTCTCTCTCCCGTGTCTCTCTCTCTCTCTCTCTCTTCCGGTTCCGGTCGGTCGCACATGGGAGAGACGTGAGCACAGAGGAGAGTGTTTTTGGGGAAAAACTTCGAGTTTTGCCCGATTTTTTTCCACGTTTTTGCTGGTATAATTTTTTTGGGGGTCCGAGATGTCTGATCGGCCCGTGAGAAAGTTAACCGAGCTTTCGCGGCGTCACACCGTGAAAGGGGTAACGAACGCAAGTGTGGAGGAGTTTGCGTTGGCACTGGGCGCTGTGGTAGGACACCAGAGCGTCTTATCAGCGTCAAAAATGTGTAAAGTCACCGTGGGTTTTGTGAACACTCTGGAGAAAGCACAGACTCTCGTGAGGAAGGGGATCGTCATTAACGGGGCGTCACTCGCTCTTTCTCCGCTCTCAACACCTGCGAAGCGAGTGACGATCTCCAACGCTCCACCGTATCTAGAAGACGAGGTGCTGGCTTAGACTCTGTCTCGCTACGGGGAGATCGTGTCAACGTTTGAGGTGATTCCGATCAGCGCCACCTCGCCTCTGGTCCAGCACGTCGCCTCGTTCCGCCGCGTGGTGAACTGGAGCTCACACTGGGGTACAAGTGGGAGGAAATACCGTATAATGTGTTTGTGTCTACGGGGAAGATGCGCTGCTTCGGGTGCGGAGCGACATCACACCGCATCAGGACCTGCCCGCGGAACCCCCCCGACACACCAGCCACACCCCGCGTCACACCCGCTCCTCAGGTAAAGGAGGCGGTGAAGGAGACGGTGGAGGAGATGCTGACGCAGATGGAGCAGGAGGAGGAGAGCAGAGCTCGACCAGCAGCAGGTTTTCACGTGAGTATACAAACACGCTGCTCATTCCAACATGGGCTCCTTCAATATCTATAAAGTTGCAAAGGCTCAGGGCCAACCATATCAAGATACCTTTTGTCTTCATTGTCCGTGAGATGTAGAACGCGAATGATTACATAAGGTCACAAAATAAACGTAAACGAAAAACAAACAGAGGTGAGAAACTCAGGGTCGACAGCAGCGCTGCGCCCCCCTGCGGATTATTACCGAGCTTTTATTCATTAACACTTTATTTTTTTTTACAACAACGTTAAAAAAGTAAGAAAGTAAAAGCGGCCTAGAGATGTGATCACGGGGTCGTGTTTGGCGGCGTGTGCCACACGGCGGAGCGGGTGCATTTAAAAAATAGAAATTTGACTCTGCTGAAGATGTCCTCCAGTCTGGGCGGCTCCAGCTCCCCGAAGTAGTCCAGGTCGGGTGGCTGGTAGTATTCAAAGAACTTCCTGGGTGAAAGAACTTCCTCTCGTAGCAGGCGACGCCACTAGCAAGTATTAGTATTTTTGCCGACTTGGTACTTGTACTTGGTGTCAAAAGTATAAGCAACTTTTAAATTCACACCCAGTCCCAATAAATTCACGCAAAGATGAAGTACAAGTACAAATACTACGCTCAGTGTTTCAATGTCTACGGAATTTTTTTCAGTTTCTTTACGATTTTTTTTTTTTTTAACTAAAAGGTTACATTTATTTCCTATTTGTTATACCAACATATGTATTTAAACATTTATTTTGCACGAATGCATTTCCGCATGACATCTGAACTAGGGAGCGTCAGGTGTGAAGAGACAACGTCATGATAAATCATTAATAAAGTTATTGTTGTGTCTATTACAACTACGCTGATATAATAGCGAAGCAAAGTTGGAGTGGCTCTTTTAGGTGTCACAATTACTGAGAGAAGCACAAGGTGAACATACATTTTTGTGTTATTTGAAGGTTGTGGAAATTCCCCTGTCCAGATTTTTATTTTGTGATAGAGAAGACGCTATCAGAGTATATCCTTTGTTTATTTATGTTTTAAGTACATAATTTTTCAAAAATCATTTATTTTGGATTGTGTATTTATTCAAGCAACACACCACAGTTTCCCTGGTTTCATATTGTGCATGACACAATTTAATAATATATAGATTTTTTTTTTTTTTTTTTGTAAATCCCCGAACTCGAGGCTACAAATAGTTTTTTTTGTGTTGATCTTAGATCTTAGACCCGGTTAGTTTTCTCTCGCGGTCTTTTCCCGGTAGGTTTGGCGTAGGTTTGTTATTTGAGTGTGTTGTGTTGGTGCTGAGGCTGAGCTGAGGGCATCGCTGCGGACACTTCACCACTCGGTCTGAGGGTGTCTGGACTGTTGGTATCGGGGCTTAAAGGAGCTCGGCTCTCGGCTGAAGCACGAAGACTAGGGTGAGATAGTTAAAGGGAAAAAGTCACAGAGTAAGAGATTGTGGTATTTGGATTGCGTGTAACTAATCATGGCGTCAGAAATAGACGACTTTGTTCAATATCCCACGTTGAAAGTTGCATCTCAATATTACTGTGTCAAGCAGTGAACAATGACTGAAGGAGACAATAATTGAGAAATTATTTGTACTAGTGATGGGAGTATCGAACATTTTGGAATCAATACTTCAATTTACTTTCCATATACCTATAGATGTTTTACTGTATTTTTATTATTATTTCATATTTTATCTTTTACATTTTTTTATCGTATTTATATTCATTCTTTTAATCGTATTTCATTTTGCACATTGTTGTTTCTCCCCCATCCTTATGTTTTAATGCTGGAACGATCAACACATCTCACTACATTTTATAATATGTATAAAAACAGTTGTTCACATTAATTTACGTAATATAAATACTGTACAGTATATGTGTTTAATAATCACGTAGAAATCACCAAGTTTAAGCTCTGGAACACTAGGACGTGCTGGTTTAACCTGGAGAAACTTTTGACACTTATTTTTTTTTAATAAATATTACTCTCTGCTAGCGCTTTGTAAACTCTGAATAAAGACCCGTCTTCACTAGAGAGACCGTTTAAAATTTCGCGACAGAATAAGTTCAAGTTCATTTTATTTGTATAGCGCTTTTCTTAGTCCGAGACCAACGCAAAGACGCTAAAACGGTTCGAACAACGTCGACACCGTCCTGGTGAAATGACACTCCTCCAAGCAACGGCGTCTCCATCCTGATGGTAACGACACTCCTCAGCAGCCAGACCGGCGTCGTTTCCACCGGCAGAGATGCGTTCCTCCGGCAGGGATGTGGACCTTAAGCAGGGGAGTGCTGAGGTCACGCAGGACCTCAGCAGGGGAGTGAAGCGAGCAAGAACAAAAGCTATTAGCACTATGGGCTCAAAGAGAAGAAAAAAATAGCAGTGATGCTACGGTGCAGGTGAGGTTCAGTTCCGGGCTACTACATAGTGCAGCCTTACTTTTCGTTAATGTTTGTAATTGAATATTTTGCCATTACAATTTTGAATATGCCTCATTGAGGTGACCAGACTTTTCGACCCAGGTCGTTTGGCCCTCCGGGCTTTGGACCTGGACGATTGATCCTTAGGACTATTGGACACTCGGATGGTTAGACCCGTGACAATTAGACCCGAGTTTCGTCACGCGGCTTATTAAGAATCATATCTTCGGCCGTGTGAGCTAGACATTTGGGAGGCGGCTCCTTTGCATTTACTCCAGCGAAGAAGCATAACTTTGCCCCGATTCGAGCGCCTTTGTCCCACAAAGACGCACGGAAGAGACACGGGAGAGAGAGAGACACGGGAGAGTGAGAGAGACACGGTAGAGTGAGAGACGGGAGATAAAGAGAGAGATAAAGAGAGAGAGACGAGAGAGAGAGGGAGAGACGGGAGAGAGAGAGAGAGAGGGAGCCGGGAGAGAGAGAGACACGAGAGAGGGAGACGGGAGAGAGAGAGACACGAGAGAGAGAGACACGGGAGAGAGAGAGAAACGGGAGATAAAGAGAGAGAGAGAGAGAGAGAGAGAGAGAGAGTGATGAGAGAGAGGGAGACAAAAGAGAGAGAGAGGGAGACGGGAGAGAGAGAGAAAGGGAGAGGGGAGAGAGAGAGAGGGGGAGACAGGAGAGAGAGAGAGAGACACGGGAGAGAGAGAGAGAGACACGGGAGAGAGAGAGACACACGAGAGAGAGAAAGACACGGGAGAGAGAGAGACACACGGGAGAGAGAGAGACACGGGAAAGAGAGAGAGAGAGAGAGAGGGAGATAGAGAGGGAGAGAGAGAGAGAGAGAGAGACGGGAGATAGAGAGGGAGATAGAGAGGGAGATAGAGAGGGAGATAGAGAGAGAGAGACGGGAGATAGAGAGAGAGAGAGAGAGAGAGAGAGAGAGAGAGAG
>JABUMW010010320.1:0-12505 GCA_017309775.1 Paedocypris sp. Pulau Singkep | reverse complement strand
TTTTTTTTTTTTTTTTTTTTTTTTTTTTTTTTTTATTAATCGCAGCTCACACGAACGGGTGCAAACATCTCACCCGTTTGAACACACTATATACAGTTAAACCTATTCCTAATACATTCAGTATTTTTAAATTTCGCTACAAAGGATGAAACCATGAGATCGTTTTTTTTTTTTTTTTTTTAAATCATTTCCATATAGCTTCATCACCAAACGATACTCGTTCCTCCTGATCATGGTGTGAAGAAAACACAATGCTGCCCACACGCGTCAGAAGCGTAATCCTGCACCTGGCGCGTGGAATATAACATCTTGTCAGAATTGTTGCGGAGAAATTCTGCTATGGCTCTCGGGAATCTGGGGTGATCTGGGTCGTTCCCGAAGCTGTCAAAGAAACAGGCCGTTCCATCGGTTCGCATGTACGCTGCAAGCCAGTGTTCGCCGGGGAGGGTCGACGGATGAGTGTTAATGACGGCTGCGGGTAACGTTTTTATTTCCCGGTTCGGTAAGTGATCGCTGGGAAACACCGCGAGAAAGTGTGTCGCAAGTTATCTTGTCCATGATGTTTGTGAGTTGAACAGTGTTCATGATCCTCGATGTTTAAAAGTAGTCCACCAGGACTTGGCGCCGGTTTGATATCTCGATTATGAAGTCGTAAATGGCATAAACGATCAAATTGATCGTGCGTGGCAGAGGCTGTCTGAAACGAGCCTCCAGTCGGATGTTGCCGGATCTGACTAAAGAAGTGTGTTGCCCACACTCTTCATCCGGAGTCAGGTTGAAGGCAAAAAGCGTATAGCCCTCCAGAAAATCTTGTCAGTCGATAGACGGGAGACACAAGCTGATGAGACGTCATCGGATGGCGCCAGATGTGTTCGGCTTGCCGTCTGTCGTGCTCAAGATCATTTTGAATTTTTTGCTGTTGTTATTCTAACAACTTTATTCTACTACATCAATACCATGCTGGTGTATGATCGCCTTACGCTCCTGGCCCTTCGTGCCTCGGCCAGGAATTTGATGGATTTTACTACCCGCTGAAAGAATCGTATCAGAATCAGAATGGGCGAGTCTGATGGGGGGTGCCACCGTTACTTTTTTCACAAATAGTGAGGCTGAGAGTATCTTGATTTTATACGCTTCGTCTCCTCCTCTCATCAGACAAAATTCATCTTTCGCTCTAGTCATGCGTATTTTCACGTCGACTCCGTTTAACATGAGTTTTTCTTGGAAGAATATGTCATTGTAGATGGGGCCAACAGTTCGACCGTGTTGCTGTTTCTGGTGAACGAGGCTCTTTTATTGAATCTGTGATTCGGACCATCGATGGCTACGGAGTTTGTGTGCCCGGCCGTGTCTTTATAAAACAGCCCGGCTGAAAACACAGATTCCAAAGTGTCTTTACTGTAGTTCAACAAACATTCTATAATGCATCGGTAAGGATACGTGCTCGAGCTTTGAGAAATCAGTCGCCCAGAGAAACGTCGACCTGGGAAAAAATCGTAGCCGCTGGATAGTTGATTTGACCGACCGGGGCGTCGGCCTCTAAATTCGAACCGTCCGCTTTAGTGATTTTAAGACGAATAAACAGCAAGGTGTTGTTCAAATCCAGATACTCTTCACCGTTCCCGGCGATAAAGACCTCTAGGGGGGCCGTGTCGGATATGGCAGATATTGGTGGAATTTCTACATAGCTATTCCTTTCTATAGCCGTTTGCGTGAGCAGAACTGTAAATATGTCCAATTCCGATTTGATGCATTCACCCGACAGGCTGTGCACTAAAGCCATTTTTTATTTTATTTCCTAAAATATGTTATTCGGAAACTTCTTTCTGCTCGGAGGCTTGCGCGAACGTGTCTGGGCCTTACTCTTTCGCTTTTGTAAATAATCCGCCTGGTTTGGAACGTTTTGGTTTTTTGGCACGCTGGCCACACCTCCTGAATCCGGGCGGGCGGATGCTGCGTTTACGAGCCATCATAATGAGACCCGAACCGTCTTGATTCTGAGTTTTGTTCATAAACGACCCCGTCGCTCACTATGCTTTTGGCAGCTGTTTTCAGGTGCGGCTTGGCTATGTCGAATCCTCGTTTTAAACACGGAACGGCCATTCGAAAGAGACCTCTGAAAATACCCCCAAGTCCTGCTCCGTACATGACGGGTGCTCCCGAATAACCTGGTAGGGCACACCCTGCCTGGTTCTGGTAGTATGCCACGTAACGGTTTGGATCCATACCGCTAGAGCCGATGCGGTGCATGTTTTGTTTTCCTAATAACTTGTCTGATTCACAGGTCTGAAATGGAGTTTAACGGACACTTTCCCGTATGAAAACGGTATTTCTCGATTTTGATCGTCCTTCAATTCAATCTCTATTAATTTCTTTTTTCACAAGGTCAAGTTTAAGTTTAACTTTATAGCCTTGTTGTAAACAAGAGTCTAAAGTTGCAAGATTTGATTCCATCATATGTATCTAGATGACCGAGCTTTATTCAAATTGGAGGCATAATTAATTGTGAAGTTCATAATAAAACCTTTTAGCGCATCCCAAAGTATTCTAGGATCATCTACTGAGCCTTTATTCAAATAGTACAAGAATTTGGTTTCAAATCCCAAGAAAAATAAAGGGTAGTTGTGGGACCAAAGACAAAGTTTTTCTAAAAAAAAATATGAAATATATAAAACACATTTTTAGCATATACAAAACAAAATATTGTACTTTGCATTGTCTACTCTGATTTACACTGAAGCATTGTAATGAAATAAATCTTTTGAAGGGAAGAAATGGGATCATGAGACAAACACTAAACTTCAAGAAGCGTCTCAGAACTAAACAGCTAGACAGAGCTCACAAACACTGCTTAAGTACTCTTGAGTAAATGAGGTGCAGGTGACCAGAAATCAGGCGAAGTCACATGACCTCTAGTGGCAGAGAGAAACGCTACAGCTGGATAATCACATGTTATTTAGAATATCATTGTTTAGAATATCATCCTGTGGTGTTTGTCTTCGCCACTAGAGGTCAGTGGACTTTATCTTGAGTTCCTCTAATTACAGGTCACCTGCACCTCATTTACTCTGGAGTATTTAAGCAGTGTTTGTGAAGGCTGAAGTACTACCTAATGCTTTCGTGATGCACAGTTCTGCTAATTTAACAGAAGAAGGAAAGAGGGGCAGAGAAGAAACTAAGTCTGAAAATTGAGGCACTGAATGAAATTGGGAAGAAAAGAAATGGGGAAAAGAAAAACATGTTGTTTCATATGGGTGAACTAGACAGAGAAGTAGCAAAAACTAGGAAGTCTGCACCAGGAAGGGATGAGATTAGTTATGTTACAATGATGCAGTTGAGTGAGGAGGAGGAAGAAAGTATTGACATAATACAATACTATATGGGAGAAATGAAGCAGTTATAATTCCAATAAGAAAATCTGGAAAAGTCTCAAGTATTCCAACTAATTACAGACTTATAGCCTTGACCTCCCGTCTCAGGGAAAATAACGGACTTCACAAAGTCACAAAACGAAAATCACAAAGTCCGTAAAAACCAAAACATTCCAAGCCAAAAACCATTGGGGGAAAAAAAAAAAAAAAATACTACTACAGGAACACGAGAATTTATTAAAAAAAAAAAAAAAAAAGATAATTAATTTTATTTAATAATTAAATTAAAAAAAAAATTAACCGAAGAGATTGTTCACTAAAACAGTCTCTTCACAAGCTTTTTAATTTAACACTTATAGTTATATTGACTGGCGTTGATCACAAATACCAGCATACTGTACTGTATTGTTGAGTTGCACAGTTGTATCCTTTTGTTATTTTTAGTTGCTATTTTTAAATAAACTGCAAACAAAAATAAATATAAATAAACTTCAGTAGAAGATACTCAGGATAGAATGAGGTGGAAATGGATGACTCGCTGTGGAAAAGGAAAAGCTGAAAGAGTAGTAGTAGTAGTAGTAGTATCAGTAAACAGTAAGTGTTTTTTTTTTTTTTTTTAATTGTATTTAGCCTACACCACTATTAGATCCTAATGTTGAAACCAATTCAGACAAATAAACAGAAGGTTTACTATTTCAAACAATACGTTTATTTCAACGCATGAGAACTTTTTGACACTTTTTTTTTTAAAAAGTGGAAACGTTGTTCGCTGGTTGCGGAGAAGTTCGTTTAGTCTGTCCGTGATGGCCTTCCAGTCACAAACAGACAGGTGAAATCTCCGTGTTGGCGCATCAGAGAGGGCTTTACGGAGGTTGTTGGGCAGGGCATTTTTTTTTCTCTTGGAGCCATCAAAGTTAATGGAACCTGTCCAGTTCTGGTACAGGTCTACCGCAATCAATCGTTTGAACAGAAGAACTGCGTAGCGCTCTGCCCTTGGTTGCCCGTCAGGTCCTGCAGAGTCAAAATACAGTTTGTTGTCGGTTTCTAATGCCACGTGATTTAATGGTACATCCGGAAGGATCACTCCTTGCATTAGAGACCGACGCACATGATGATGGCGCTGAGAACTTGAGGTGTTTCTCGGCGTTTCAGGCAACCTCAAACGAAACTACGTCGTCAACGAATGGTTAAACGCCGATTCGTTCTGGTCGCGGATCGAACAAACCTTTGCTTCTAATTCAAGTAGCCGTTTTTCGCACTGTACATGAACGTTGGACACTGCGGGTAATCCTTCGTCAGCCGGGTAGTCGCTTTTTTTTTTTTTGTCTCCGTGTTCTCTTTGCCTGATTTCTACTGAGAAAAAATGTTAGCAAAACAATATAATCAAATACATCTTAAATTATCCTCCAGACAGTACATGCCTTTCTCTTGCAGCTTGAAGTGGAAGCAGTCGTCTTGGAATAAAATGATGTGGCCTCCATTCTTCTCTTGTTGTTGGCAACGTGATAATACGTAGATCTATTTTGCTCAATCTCAGCACATTTATAAAACCGAAAAACAGCATGACGTAATCTTCTGAGTTGGGGGCATGTCCATGTTATTGGTTCTCCAAAAAGACCAAATCTTATCATTGTACTGTACCTTAGTAAAATCTCTTAATGTGTGTGCATAAATACATGTGACTGTTAATTCAATATTTTCTAACCAAAACAACAAAAGGCAATGAACACTTCAAACGGCTTCATTTTTATTTTGTGACATTTTAAAGCATGCTGCTCTTATGTAAAATACAGTAGTCCTTTTGTTGCGGTAGATCGTTGCCACAATAGCTGCAAATTCGACACCATATTTACCGACAGATGACATCATATTCATATTTATTTACATTTTAAAGTGGCTTTTTTCTTTATTTTTACAAATGGATTCCTCACAGTGATGTATGTTATGTTAATTGTTCATTCAAAATGAACGATTTTATTTTAATGGCTTTGAATGTGCATGTGTGTGTGTCCTCAGTGTGCCCGCCCCCACTATTTAACACTAGCACTTCTACTGGTCCGGTCAAATTGACCGAAAGAAAAATGATGTGGCCCACCTCAGCTAGCTTCAGCTTCACACCTAGTGAACGGCTGCTTTTATTATGTAAATAGGGCTATTCCAACCCTAGACGGTGGTGTTGCTTCACAAGCTTGAAACAGTTTTCTCGTCTGAGATGGCACACATCAGCTCTGTGGTTGCAGCATTTATAAATAAAGCATTTTGTGCTTTACAAAATAAAAAACATCTCTAACAGTAACCAGATTTATTGAGTAAAATTCCTCATCCATCTCAATGATAATTAAAAAAAAAAAAAAAAAAAAAAAAAAATTCATCATTCTATGTGCATGATATGTATTTTCAGTTTTTGGTTAAAAATGAAAAACTATAACCATTCGCTTTTATTTTGAACGTATTGTTGTATGACCAGCAGCAAGCATTAGGAATGCACAAAAGACAAAAATGAGGAGATCTAACAGATGTATTGATAAACACAAGAATGATTCACACATTTCTTTGGAGAACAACGTATAGTGCTTCATATGGCATAGTCTAAGAAGGTTTGAACCAAGAACATTTACAGAGAAATGGTCAGCAGTGCAGTCTATTGGGATGTCCTTGTCCATTCTCCAGGCTGATGTTGGGCTTTCATTGGTTACTGGCACAG
Organism: Paedocypris sp. Pulau Singkep; assembly: GCA_017309775.1. Taxonomy (NCBI): domain Eukaryota; kingdom Metazoa; phylum Chordata; class Actinopteri; order Cypriniformes; genus Paedocypris; species Paedocypris sp. Pulau Singkep. The sequence continues at coordinate 6,430 of JABUMW010010320.1, read as the reverse complement.
TTATGGCACTGCAACCCCAGCTCCTGCACACACTGGCCACATGCGTAGTTGTTGCCTCCAGTACATCGCTTACTTGTACGATTGTCTTTGCAGCGATACTGTATTCCCTCCCACCTCCCTCTTTTCCCTGGACTAGGTGTGGCTGGATGCTGGGTTTTGTTTACTTTCAGTTGCTCTTTACGGAACTTTTTTTCTGCCACAAATCTGCTCGCCAACTCCTTTGAAAGCTCTGACAGGAAAGTCTTCCGACTCTGTCTTGCCGGTGCATGCTTGATATAGCACATGTGCATTCAGTGCTGCCATATCAATCATGTTATAAAACACGGCAACTGGCCAGCGGCGTGTTCCCCTGCGGACAGTGTACTCCCGCACCATCTGATCCATCACATCAACACCGTACTTTGAAGCGTTGTAATCGATGATGGTGTTTGGCTTACCTTTTATTTTTAGGATCGTTGTCTGTGGAAACCATGCTATGCATGCTGCTCAGAACGCAGACAGTCTTTCTGGGTTTTGGGTGATAAACCGTCAGCAGTGGCACCAGTGGTGGAAAGCACACGAGTTGATTGTTCTTTTCGGACTGCCTGTTTTGCGGACTGTGGTAGCTCGCGACGAATCTTATTTACTGTGCCGAGGAGAGTGGTTCTTCAGCGATTCAGTCGTTGTGTTAATGCCAGCGACGTGAAGAAGTTATCTGTGGTAACGTTCCTCCCTTCATCCAGGAACGGTTCCATCAGCCGCATCACCACACTCTCGGACAGCCTCTCTCCTGTGGGACGACTGGGGTCTTTTCCTAAGTAAGGGAGGACATTACAAATGTACTTTGTTTTGAGGTCGCAGGCCACTCAAAACTTGATTCCAAACTTGTCCGGCTTGGTGGTGATGTACTGCAAGAAACTGCAGCGAGTCTTGGATGGAAACAACGGTTCATCAACCGTGATGTGTCGGCCTGGTTTGAAACATGCAATGCAGTTGCTTGCAAACGATCCCCAGAGTTCTGAAATGGCAGCAAACTTGTCTGCTATGGCTCGCTCTTTCCGAGTGGTCTTGTCATCAAAGCGCAGGTGCCGCATGATGCTCTGGAAACGGCCACGTGACATTATAGCAATGATGCGAGGCTGTCCAAAGTCTTCAGACCAGCAATCTTCTTAGCCAAAAGGTCGAGAAGCGATGCCACAAATTGTCAGTGGATTGAGGGGCGGGAACAACAACATATTCCTGGTCGTTTATTAGGCATAATTTGCATTTATTTGGAAATGGAGGAAGAAACTGGACCGGGTGGGTAAGGAGCAAAGAAAAAAAGAATTGAATTGAATAGGGAACAAGGAACACCTGTGTTTGCTCGTCGCCAATTAGGTTAAGGAAATTGCTGGGGCCAGCCAATCCATGCAGCTAGTTTTGAGAATAGTTGGAACACCTGTGTTTGCCCATAGCCAGTTAGTCCTAGGTTAAGGAAATTTTTCTTTTTCTTTTGCCTGACCAGACATATTAGGTTTGTCCGGATACTGAAATGAAGGATGACTGGAGGATGCAGAGGCCATCAATATCTGTCTGGCTGCTGGGAGTTGGACATGTGTGACCATGCCAATCGGGGGCAAGGACACACTCTGGGCCAGCACATTTGCCTCCAGCCTCTTGCTATAGTTGTTGTATCTATTTGAAAAAGCCAAATTAAATCGATTTAACAGTTTGGAAATTGTAAAATTTTGTAGCCATCTTTTATAGAAACTACTTACCAGACAGAGTGTTTGCTGATTTACTTCAAACAGCTGGATCCTTGTCTGTCCGGGCAGTTTCCGACCAGCCTCCGATTGGTTTGGTAATCATGCAGGACACCTCACTTTCCGTGCGGGATTGATGGAGCACAGCTCCATGCATATTGCCTCCACAAGCCTACTAATGTTTGGCCACTGCGCCCAATGGACCTGAGACCTGCCTCAACATACAACTGTGAAATAATACAGGATTAGAGTTTTAGAATGGGTGGCCTTGAATCTCCCTTGGAGGAGTCTCTCCTTGTCTCTCCTTGTGTCTCGGCGGATAAGAAACGCCCTGCTTGTCACAGTCCGCCAGCCTCCCCCACAGGAGAACAATATCAGTGGCTTCCTTGTCCGAGATACAAGAAGATTCCATCAGCCCCACCAGGTACTTTGCCAGGTTCACCACTCTGTCATGCCCCGGAGTACCATCTGGTCCTTTGCACACAAACAACAAGAAAAAAGATCAGTAAATAAATGCAAGTCTCCTGTAATGTTATGCATCACGTTCATTAGAAACTCAATATCCCAGAATGCCTAGGTGCTGTGCACAAGGAGCCGGTCGGCTGTTCAATAAAGTTTGTTGTTTATATATTACGCCTCTGAAAGTCTATAACCGAAGACATAACATCTCCCGGCATAGTAAAGGATGCTTGTATTGTAACGATACCCAAACCTGATTGCCTGCGTCCTGAACAAGACTTACAGCTGCTTTGGTGGACAATAGAGAAAGATGGGAGATGGTTTGGTCCTGCTCCTCGACTAGATCTCCAATTCCCTCATCCTCCACGTCTTCCAAGTCAGCTGGCACATCGTCTGGGACATCAGGGTCACGGCCAAAGGTGTTGTCTCATTGCACAGGTACTCCACACCAATGAGCTCGCCTAACAAGACAATTATATAAAAAGCAAGGAATAAAACAGAAGTCTTTGCGTCCCAAAAAAAATGCAATTATGCATTGGCATAATGGACACAAATCAGTTCCTGGCTGAGCTCACACTTAAAGAGACCGTACATGAAAAAATCAGGTGACATTTTATTTGGTCCACATGTGGGCTATATTTGTGACTTCTGACAAAGAAAAAAAAAAATTCCAAAAACACATTTTTTTTTACATTATACAAAATGTTGCTCCTGAGCAACATGGATCCTCCAGGTAACCCCCCCCCCCCAAAAAAAAAGTACTCCCGCCGTTCTGATCTCATTAGTTGTTTAGTAGGACTCAAATAATTGCATTCACATGACAATATATAATTTTCAACAACAACAAAAAAAAGTAAAAGTGTTAAATAAAATGCAACAAGTAAACAGCCAGACACAGCAAGTGAACAACAAGTTTTTTTTTTTTTTTTCTATTTTTTCTCATGAAATTGAAAAAAGCAGTTCCTGCCCTTGGTCATGCAGAGATGCATGCTGCACTTATGGCAAGTCCAGGATGTATATCCAGTAGTGCAGTTTTTGCACCAATTTCTCTTGTCCCAAACCGGAAGGTGGTCCAAACCATCTGTCCGGATGTCCAAGTTTGGTGAAACGAGTTTCTTCCTTTTAGGTGCGGGTGGTGGATTTGGCGAGGAGCTTCGCCTCCCTCGTTTCGCCTTCCCAGCACTGGTCCGAGATGTTGCGACGTCTGCCTGGAAGCACCGCAGCATCACCGGCTTTCGGCCTGGGTGTACCCTTTGAAGGTCTTTTTTGTAAAGCAGCCACGCATTTATGACTGCTATAGTTACTGTATGCCACCATATATAGAGATGCCAGCACTTGGACCGAATGCTGTATTTGTAGAGGGCCGAAAGCATATCGAGCAAGTCCAGCCCTCCCATGAATTTGTTGTAATGGGTGACAATGGCAGGCCTGGGCACCATGACGTGGGTTTTGGTGCAGCGGTCCTAGCGTCTTGTTTGTTCCACTGGCTCGTCCCGACGAAGGACGACAACAGGTTGACCGCTTTATTGTCAAACCAGCGCACTATGATGTTGTTGTGCTGATTGACTCGTGTCCAGTGAGCCCCTCCCCTTCTTTTTTAGGTCTTTTTCTTCTGCAAGAGTGCAATTCTTTACGCGGTTCATCCGAACTGTGCCAATGAAATAGAGACCCCTCTCTTTCAGCTGCTCCAGCAATGGCACAGATGTAAAATAATTGTCAGCAAAGATCTTGTGGTTGCGATGTGGAGGTCAATTTTAGGACAACATCACCACTGACACCGACATCTGACTTCTCCTTCTGCCCTGCCCCTTGGCACACATCAAAATCATATAAAAAGCCGCTTTGTCCTGCACGTCCCCACATCTTGAAGCCCCATTTGTGAGGCTCCTGTGGAATGTAACACCGTAGATGAGATTTGCCTTTGAAAGGCACCATGATCTCATCCACGGCATGGCATTCTTCTGGCTCGATGGCGAGGAAGCGCTGGCGGAGTTTCTCCAGCCATGGCCGCAGTTTCCAAAGCTTATCGCTCCTCTCCTCTTCAGTCACATCCAAATTGTCCCGGAAGTGGAGGACCGTTACTAGTTTCCGGAAGCGTTTGCCAGTCATGATGTCGCTGACTGCAGGGATGGTGATTTTGGCTTCCCAGTACATCTTTACATTGGGCATCTGGATCAAGCCCATATGAAAATAAATGCCTATAATTTGCTCAATTTCTTTTGGAACCGTTTTGATGGTGCCATCTTTTTGGACGCTGTACAGATTTGTTTCATTGGAAATTTCTTCAATCATTTTGTTGGTGACAAAATGTTTGAAATATTGATAAGGTGTCCAGTCCAGTCGGTCTTCCATCTCTTTATCCTCTTTTTCAACAAACTGTACATGTAGAAGGTTGAAGCGCTTTTTTTTTTTTTTTTTTTTCCACTTCATCTTCTCCTTCACTCTTGGTGTTGATTTCTCCACAGGGACAGGGACTGGACCCTCCTCTTCGGAGTCGGACTGACCCAGTCTCTCTGGGGGAGTGAGTTGGATGTCATCCGCATCATCTTCATCCAGCCCCTCCAAATCACTGTTATCCCCATTGACTAGAATGTCGATGACTTCGTTGACATTGTAACGGGCCATCTAAAACACACACAACATTTTTTAATTGAAAACGTGCAAGCAAAACAATATAATTATAATGCACGAGAACTGTGACACTAACGCACATATTACGAGATGCAACAAATTTCATATGGTTTACAAGAAAACTAAATATAGAAATTGTAAAACTATTTATATCTATTACATAGAAATGTTTACGTTATATGTGATAATGTTTTCTTACCGTGACTAAAGAGTCAGCAGTCTAAATCCACAGACCCCAAGTGTCAGTGGATTATCAAAACCTGTAAGCAAAATGACAATTATAATGCATGACATTTTTACATTTTAATAATAATAATAATAATACATTTTATTTTTTTGGCGCCTTTCAAGGTACCCAAGGACACCTTACAAAATTAGAAACACTGTTCAGAAAAACAAGAAAGACAAAAGTAACAGGCAGATGAAAAACAAACAGAAAACCACAACCTTCTATGGAGGGTATGCTAAATTGAACAGATGTGTTTTTAGTTGGGATTTAAACTGGTGTAGGTTTGTGTTATTGCGCAGATCAGGTGGGAGTGAGTTCCAGAGTTGGGGGGCTGAATGGCTGAAAGCGCGGGCGCCCATGGTTACGAGTCGATAGTTGGTGGAAGTGAGTTGAACAGATGAACTAGATCTAAGGCTACGGACTGGAATGATGCGAATCAGATCAGAGATGTAGGGAGGTGCAATGTTATGAATGGCTTTGAAAGTGAGCAGGATTATTTTATAGCGGATGCGATGGGTGATGGGTAGTCAATGGAGATGGTGGAGAATCGGAGTGATGTGACATGCAGTGGGAGTCCTAGTGATAATTCGTGCTGCCGAGTTTTGTACAAGCTGGAGTTTGTGTATCGTTTTGTGTGGTAGACCATATAGAAGAGTTACAATAGTCAAGTCTTGATGTGACCAGACTGTGAACTAGTACGGTAGCAGAGTGAGGGTTGAGGGAGGACGTATACGGTTAATGTTGCGTAGATGGAAGTACGCTACACGTGTGATATTATTTATGTGGGATTTAAAAGAGTGTTGAGTCGAGGATGACACCCAAGCTCTTGACCTGAGAGGAGGGAGATATGGAGGAGTTACCAAAAGGAATGTCAAAACTGCCGGATTTTGTTAGGGTGGATTTTGTACCAATAAGTAATAATTCAGTTTTATTGTTGTTTAGTTTGAGAAAGTTGCAAGAGAGCCAAGAACTGACGTCTAGGAGGCAGTCTGTGAGGGAGGAGGGGGGGGAGGGTAGAATTAGGTTTGGAGGAAAGGTAGAGCTGGGTGTCATCCGCATAGCAATGGAAGCTGATGTTATGCCTGTGAAATATTTGGCCAAGTGGTAATAAATAAATAATAAAAAGCAAGGGACCTAAGACGGAGCCCTGTGGAACACCAGTCGTGATTGGAGCTGTATTGGACGTGAAGGATCTTATTTGAATGTATTGAGTACGCTCTGATAGATAAGATTTAAACCAGGCCAGAGGAATGTCTGTGATGCCAGCGGATAGAAGTCTGTGTAGTAGAATTGGATGGGAGATAGTGTCGAATGCTGCGGATAAGTCAAGCAAAATGAGAATAGATAAAAGGCCGATATCAGCTGCCAGTAGTAAATCGTTTGTGATTTT
>MU204278.1:6573778-6714291 GCA_017309775.1 Paedocypris sp. Pulau Singkep | reverse complement strand
AGAGAGAGAGAGAGAGAGAGAGAGAGAGAGAGAGAGAGAGAGAGAGGAATATTAAGACAGAAATCAGCACCATCTTTACTGATATAGAAAAGAGAGACAAGGAGAGAATGGGAGAAAAAGAGACAGAGAGGGACAGACAGAAAGAGAGAAGGAGAGAATTAAGATGAATATAAAAAAAACAGAGATAGAGGAAAGCGAGAAAATTGGGGAGAAATACACTGATAGAAAAAGGAGACAGAGAGATAGAGAAATTAATATTAGGAAAGAAATCAGAATCATCTTTATTGATATAGAAAAGAGAGAGAGGGAGAGCGAGACAAGAAAGGGAGATAGTGAGAAGGTGAGACGCATATAAAGAGATATTAAAGAGGTTAAAATAATTAGAAAGAGAGAGATAAAGAAAGAAAGAGTAAGAGGGGTGGGTAATGTTCAGGGTTCACAGGGTCATAACTCTTATTTTACCCTGTGCGGACATACTTTCTTGTACAATCAAAGGGAAAAAAACCACAGAAGCATTCCTTAAAAATGAATGCAGCAGATTGACGTCATTAGAATAGCATGTAAAAAAAAGAAAATTACAAAAATAAGTGAACAAGCTCTTTCAATATATCGAATATGTGGATAACGAACATTTGAACATGATGAGTTTCAGAGAGAATGGAATCGATGAAATTCCAGAGTCGTTTATTTAAGAAAAACGTCTGCCGAGGGAGAAAAGTCTAGTACTTTCCACAAAAAATATTTGTAAAAGTTTCAGATGGCAAGGCATGGCTCATTTCCTGCAGTAAACGCTTTAAATGATTGCGGTTGCACAGAAAACACATGCGGTCTAACAGGCTGAATACTCCTGTAATTACCACCATAGATGCAAGATGCACTCGGAGTCTCCATCTGCTTCAGAAACTCCAGCCAAAACAAGGGAGTAATATAACGTCTCAGTCTGACCCAAATAGATTTGATGCACAGCCATCAGCATTGTGAACACACAAAAGTGCATTTATCCTAAAGTTGCTGATGGGAGGGTGAGTGTGTGAGTAAGTGGATGAATGGGTTGGTGGGTGAATGGATGAATGGGTCGATAAATGAGTTGTTTGGTGGTGGGTGGATGAATAGATGGATGAATGGAATGGTGGGTGGGTGGATGGATGAATGGATTAATGAGTTGGTTGGTGTATGGATGGATAGATGGATGAATGAGTTGGTGGGATAGATGGATGGATGAATGGCTGGATGAAAGCATTGGTCTGTTATTCCGGATGAATTATGGATTCATGAACAAATTAATTAATTGTGATGAACAATTAATAAAATGATGATTGGATGGGTGAATGGATGAATGAATACATTTATTTTCTAAGGGTAAAAAAAGCCATAAGCCAAAGGCCACACAAATACTGAGTCACTCAATCTAGTTCCAGTAAGAGATCTGTCATTCCCCCAACATGTGGTTTCCCAAAGGCTTAATCCTGAATTAAAAGGAATCAAATGAAGCTTCTCCAATTAAACAACAGATCGTGGGTTCGATTCCCAGGGAAAGCAGAAAGTTAATTTTTGAAAGTAAAAATTCCAGGTTGCTTGGGATAAACCATTGTATTTACATTATTTATTATTACATTATTTACGGATGTAAATGTCACTTTAGTACCATGTTTTATATAGTGCACATTTAAAAAAAACATACAAATCAAGTCAAATAAAATAATTTGAATTGTATGTGTCAACACCCCCCCAAATCTACGCTGTTTGTGTTTAAAAAATACAGTTACTGTGGATCTTACAGCGAGAACCGTAATTCCCGACGAGTGACTCGTTTGAACCGGAACTTTTTTTTTCCCACCCTCAAATAATCATTAGCGGGAAACGCGATTCATATTAAAATGTATTATTTTTTTCACCCCAATAGAGCAACTTCACGTTCGCGTCATCCACTTTTAATGAAAGTTGAAACATCTCTCTGACAGCAAGACTTCTGCGATCATGAAAGAATCGATTCATCAAGTGAATCTTCAGACTTTCCCCCGGAAGTGCGCGCGACATGAAAACAGCGCGTGAATGAAGAGTTCAGACTCTTGTCTTCTCCTCCCGCATGTTGTGCGGATCTGATCATGGCTCCTCTGAGCTCCTCATACCCGACACTGCTCTTCTTCTTTCTCCTGGGAGTCTGTAGCGCTCAGGGTGAGTCATATTACTCTGATATTCTTACTGTTGCTTAGCGAGTTAGTTGATACGCTTGAAATCATTAGTCAAGATAAGTTCAAAACAGTTGAAACTCTTCTGAACAAAAAATAACAACCATTAAATGTTGTTACAAAACTCTCACTGGTGTTGAACTATGTGTGCTGTCGGATTTGTAATGCGTGTGTGTGTTTGTACTATAAGCCCACTGTATACGTATTATTCTATTTTGTATACACACTGTATAATTTATTATACAGTTCTGAAATTATATAAATGATACTGTACAAAAGTTATTAATGTCGTCACTCATTGTTGTCATCTCGTGAACCATCTGAGCTGGTCACAGCATCACAACTTCTCACAGCCACTTTCTTTCATATTTTATGAATGACACATGGAAACTGTTTAAAAATAGTAACTTTTCTTTAAAAAGTGTGCTTATTGTTAGACACAAACCCTCTTAAATTTACCAAACTTCACTAATCCAGGAACATTTTCTTAATCCCAGATGACAACAACATGGTTTCATTTTATCCTTTTAACCTTAAGAACCTTAATTATAACATTTTATTCTTAAGAGTGTTTTACTTAAGCTCAATTAAGCTCAGAAATAAAAACAAACCTGATTGAACGTCATTTGCAAAGCCGCTTTCAGTTTGTCAAACGCAGAAACGTAAAGCATACAAAAAAAATAATAATATAATTAATTTGATCTTTATTTTGTTGGCACTTTAACCACTATGGTCTTCTCAAAGTGTCTCCTACAAAGACATCATTTACATCATCTTACCTTTTGCCCTGTGAAATGGCGGCAACCAAACACGCCAAAAAGCGCACACACCATACACGACACACACCCCCACACGGCCAGAGCACCCAGAGGAAACACACGTACACAATCATGTCTATGATTAGTGAACAGATGCTGAGAACCGTGTCTGTGACACAAATGCTGGTTTTTAAATAAAAAATATTATCACTATTTTTACTGGAGGAAAGTGTCAATTTATCCTCGAGACACTATATAAGACTAGAAGCCTATGAAGCAGCCTCTTGTGAATATAAAATACTCTCGATCTGATTCGCATAGAAACATGGAATCGGATTTTCTTATCCGAGCTAAAAATAAATGGTGGTAAAGAAAGAATTGGCTAAAAGTAGCAGCATCTCTCCTGACGTGGGCTGATCTGAGCGGTGGCACGTCGTCTACGTTTCTGTGCATCGCATGTCTTTTTTACATCCACAGATGTGACATTAAAACAGCAGTTTGGACATTTAATGCGAAATTCTAGGCGCTGGACATAAACGTGACTTTATCTCAGTGTTCAGCGAGCTCGTTGTCGTTCTTCCTCGCTGAATGAGTCACTGGAGGAAGGATGGTGTGAGCCGATAGTGATATCTTCTTCCTGAGTCCTCGTCCTTATTACTTATGTCTGACTGTATATAAAACCCCAGCTAAAGAAACTTCCAGAGAAAAAGTAGATGTGCCATATCTGACGCTGCACTGAAACAACAAGCGAGTTGTGGGAACGCTGCTTTCTTGCTGATAACGCAGCGACAGAGCTCAGGAATCCATGACGGACAGATGTAAAAAAACACAGATGTACGTTCAAAACGCTGTGCGTATAGTGGCCGCGTGCATCAAAGTCCATGTTAGTGTCTGTTGTGGAATTCAAGGTGAAATCAAAGACACATTTGAGATCCACGTCATCCATTGATTTGCACTGGTGCTTCATATCAATATACAAGGAGACAAGCGTTTGGATAAGTGACAGACTACATTACTGCAACCAGCTATTGAATGTGTAATGGAGGCCGCTCACACACACACAGAGCATACATATATATATTTATACACATATATAATGATATCTACAGTGGAAGAAATGAGAATCACGATTTTTTTTTAATAAAGATTTTTTCACATTTATGGAATATTTTTTAACGCTCAGGTTGTCAAACAGTAATAGAATAACGCGTTTTACTTTTTGCCTTCAATTTAAATAAATGTAAGGAACAATAATCTAATGTATAGATGTACAAATAATGATGTAAAGGGGCGGGGACAGCGACGGCGGGGATCTGCTTTGCGATGGGTTCGCTTTGACCAATCAGAGCAAGGAGTCAAAAAGTCCCAAAACAACTTGTACTCAAGCGGAGGAGATTTGCACGCAAGCGTGAAGATACGTGCGCATTCTGCTAAACACACGGGCGCTAAACGTGCAGCGTTGTTCGCGCAAAACTCTTTTTGGCACTAATTTGATTCCGTAGAATCACCAGAATGCGCGTTATCTCCAGATCAGACCAGTTCGGCTGAATCGTATAAATGCTGGATTAAGATAGCAAAGCTGGTGGAATCGAGATTGCGATCTTTTAACGGTTATTTGTGCAGCTCAAATAAATATATTTGATTATTGATTATTTGATTTGATCTATATGTCTAAATACATATATCTCGTAAAACGTCTAATAGAACACCCCCAATAGAACGCCCTCATGAACATGTAATTTTCATTCTTTTAGTGTTATTTTAATCTTGTGTCGTGCAGTTTTTTGTGTGCTACTGTTGTGCTTTATCTGGCAGTGTAATGTTTGTCAATTGTCTAAAATGTTTGATGGAATTGAAAAACTCACCACTAATAAGCTGTGTGTCTGAATGAATGGATTCTCTAGTCAGCGCTTCGACTGTATGAGTGTGTTTCTGAAAGCAGTGCTATGACCTAGAAGCATCATTAAGCGTTGTTGCACGTGCTACACACATTCAGTGCTGATTCTGCTTGTGATATTCAGATATTGTGAGACGAGCCATTATTGTGTGACCTTGATGGAAGAGTTGAAATTTAGTCTGCCATGGCTATTAGAGGTTTTGTATATGTGTAATACGTATATACACAATATATATGTATATGTACACACACACACACACACACACACACACACTTTTTTTTAATACTTTGAGCCAGAGTCCTACTAGATCCATCCATCCATAACTGACAATAGCCAAGCCACTCCATCAGGCTGTCAAGCATCAGGCTTTATCAGGCTGTCAGAAAGAGACGGAGGGAAAGTAAAACGTGGGAAATATGAATTTTGCTGTGAAGTGTGAGTCTGCGGTTCTCCCAACACTCCCAACAAGCACGAGGCAAATCCACTGGTCCGAGTTCTGCGAGATTATCTTGACTGCCAACACCGAGGCATTTCTGTCCGGGCCTGCTGATCACTTATGACATCATCGATTTCCTTCATTACGGATGAGCTCAATGTGAGGGTTGGGTCAAGACATGCTCCGACATTGTCCTTTGTCTCCTCGCAGGTTGTAAAGGAACTTTATTAGAGCTGAGGTCACATGTCAAGCGCTGTTCTGCTTATATAACTCCACTCGGAACATTCGCTGTCAGATATTTTCACGGAGAATAAGATTTATTTCTCGCAGGATCATATTTCTCCCATGCCAAAGACATTTAATCACATCTCCTGGATTTAGACCAGTTTATTAAAGGACATTTAAGTCTTTACTGTGCTTTTAATACTTAAGGTGTGAATGTATTTGATAACAAGCTGCAGAAGTCATCAATCTGTCAATTAATACTTCACTTTACCGTGTTTTCAAGGTTGAACTGCTGATTTATCTAAACTTGTTTGGTAATGAGCAGGTATTTTATACGTCTTATCCAGGGTTTTTACATTGGCATGTTGAGATGGTTATCTGCTCTACCTTGATTTCACTGGAAATCGAACCCAACACACCGGTGTCTCACACACACACACACACACACACACACACACACACACACCGCTAAAGCAGGGAATGCTACCTGGTGGTTTTGCTATCTGAACACTTTTACTTGCTCAGAGATAATATCCAGATGTTTGTTTACATTCTCTTACAGTTGTTTGAAACACTCTTTTGCAGGTTTTGTTGTGCAAAGTTTGCAGAACATTCATTCCTGTTTACCCTTGTCTTTATAGTATAAGCCATTGATTAACAAAACAATAATTATCAATTTAAATCAATTTATTGTAATTGTCGGCTTACAGGCTGCACAATTAAATTGTTTTTTTCCAAATGTGTTTAAAGGACGTTTTAATACATTCATCTTCCACAAATCCAGTAGATTATTCACCATCACTATCTAAAAATATTTTTTTCGTCAATTTCTATTGAACTTGCCACCTTATAATTTTGGGTTCAACTGTTTGCAGACCAGAATTTAGGAGGCAGATTTTTTTTTCAATATGAGAATTTCCATCATTTGGCAGGACAAAGGTCCAGAGTTTTAAGCCTGATGTTGTCTACGTGTTCTTAATTTTTCTCCCACAGATGAAATACACGTGTGTGTGTGTGTGTGTGTGTGTGTGTGCGCGTGTGTGTGTGTGCGCGCGCGTGTGTGTGTGTGTGTGTGTGTGTGTGTGTGTGAACCGAAGAGCTGAATTGCCCATGGGCGAATGAGTAACTGTGTCTCCTGTCCTGCGATTGGCTAGCAACTAATAAGAGGGTGTGTCCTGGAAATACACGGAGAGCTTTCTCTCACCATAGGAGGTCAATCTTACTGTAGGTTTCCTCTTTATTAGTTGAAGGATTGAGCCACTGCACTTTTGTTATTTAGCGGAGGTAAACACAGAAAATCATTATCGGCTGCGTGAAGCAATGTGTTGACCAGACTTCGACGGGGAGTTTTCGGTGAACCCCAAAGGAATGCCACTGTACCAGAGGTCATTTCAATGTTTTCATGCTTATCTTGGTGCTGGTAGCAAATATTTAAACGAGAGTTTGAAGGCTGAAGTGAAGAAGGTTCCATGTGAACTGGAGATGAACACCAGTCTGTTTGTTGAGAGTGATGAGTAAAAGTTCGGCAAAGTTCCTGGTAATTATGGTACCAGCAACTGGAATTCAAACTAAAACTACTGAAAATATATATTAACCATTGAGATATCTAGCAAAGAACTGAGGTCTTTGGTTCAGAGAAGAAGATCAAGTAGTTCCTGTGAAGCTCTGCGGAATAGTTCTAACTGAACTGCTTTACAAATGCTATTTATATTTAAAAGTACATTTGAGAAAATTGGGACCTACTTCCAACTTTAACTTTATGTGCATAAATATTTGCTTTCGATTAGAAACTTTAGATGTGTATTATCCGAATGTTAAAAACAGGGTTGCATTTCCACAAAAACTGGCGGAAAACTGATAGAAAGTGTCTTATACCCCTGGCGAGGTGTCAGAAACCATCGACTTGTGTTACATACAACTCTAAAACATCTGTATAGCAAAGATTAAAAGCAAAACATCTATAACTTTTTTTCAATTTTCTTTTCTAGAAAATCTACAAGATTTTGCCTGTTTATGTATTTTGGCACTTTATTGTCTTGAGATTCCTCATTTCAACACATTTTAATGTTCTAGTCTGTTTTTTTTTACTCATTAAAAATGTCCTACAGTTGTTATAGTTTTTCTTCGAGTATTGATACTTTTTTTTTTTTGAGTATTTGACATTAGTATGTACTTGTTCGTGTCCTGTTTTTAAAGCTCATTAACTAATTTCGGAAATTCTTTATAAGGTTAAGCATAAAGATAATTCTGTGGTGTTTTGTTTAGTTTGAAGGACTATGTTTGAAATTCAGAGCCTAGAATAAGATATTTTTAACTTCTGATGCAACCCTGATTAAACATGCAACCCTGGTTAAAAAGCCCCAAATCCTAAATTTACTTGGTAAAAAAAAATCAACCAAAAAAACATTGTAATTGTACAACACTGTACATGTAATGGCTCAATTGTCCCTCCAGGATATCAAAATTTTTGCGATTTTATATTTTGGTTAATTTTTGCAAAATTATGAACACTGGAAGAACTGAATTCACTGTGGGGAAAAACCGAAGCCAATTATAGCTTTTTGTCTTTCTGCATTCCGTATTTTTAGTGAACTTTCCCAAATTTAACGAAGCTACGTGCAGATGTTTAGACCTGGAGTCATCTGCACAGAGCGAATCTTCTCAGGCCGCGGTCCTGACAGTGATTCATCACGGTGTTTAGGATCACTCGCTTCAGTGAAGCCTGAACTACTGACTTCAGGTAATTGCATGTGGTGTTAGTGAAGCTTTTTCAGTCCCACGTGGGTTTAAAGGATTCGACACGGCCAGATTTATTCGCTCGCTCGTTGTTGTTATCAGCGAACAGACGCGGCACAAACAAGTTTGGACCTATCTGGGATTTCAACCAGGATTTTATTAACAACCTCCAGTGCCAGAGGAGACGGGTGCAGACCGGGATCAAGATTTGGAATCTGATGGCAAGAGAATGGAATATAAAGTAGCGTTTCATAAATATATATATCAGCACCACAAAAACTGTGTTTGTTCAGAAAAAGAAAACAGTGAAAAATGGACAGAACATGAGGAGTTTATTTGGATAAAAATGCATCGGGGGAAAGTGGCTACTGTCCTCCTCTGCATTTTTATCCAGACAAACGCTTGATGTGATGAAGAAACATAACAGAAAGGTCTAAAAGTCCTCAATGACACAATTCACAAATGTCCTCACTGTGGAATCAATCATACTTCTATATATAATATTTAATGTTTGCAAAAAACTATGAAAAAAATGTTCAACAACAAAAAAATCTTTATAACTACTTAAAACTAGTAGTGAATAAATGGATCTTTATTCTGTTTTACAGATTTTTTGACGATAATATAATTAGGAACAATATCAAATTAATGCAGAATGACTCTCAAAACTTAAAAAAAAAACCTTGAAAACACAAAAACTTGAAACAAAAAATACTTATAATTTAAAAAGCATTAAAACAGCAGTTTTGGTGTTCAAGTATAATGCTGCCAACAAGTTGATAATGACAATCTGTACTGAAAACTGTACTTTTACATGTTCTGACCTTTATTAGCCTCAAGGTGGCAGTGTAGCGCCTGGACATGGTGCATTTATTTGCCCGTAACCTCTTAGTAGGTTATCATACACCAGTATCTTAAAACGATGGCTCAAGACACCCTGACAGTTTGACCTCCATCATCAGCGGATTCAGTTCCTCAGAGATCCATAAAAGTCCATAGATGAATGCCGTCTGACCCGCCAGCCACCGAACCCTTTTTTTATCCATTACTCAGCCCTCCGACCAGGTACAGTTATGAATGGTTTAATACTTTTTAACCGGTGACTAACATCTGTATCTTTATCTGGAAACACGCTGCTGGAAAAAGAGGAAGAGCCACACAGACGTCCTATAATAAAACCAGCCTCAAGTCTGACTCACGGTAGTCAAACACTCAATCACTGGCTGTTACACTACTACTGCCATCGTTACACCTCAGATGTGGTGGTGTGGTAACAATCCTTCAGCAAATATGAAGCGCTGAAACAGACATTTACATCTTGTGAGGATCATCATTCGTCTTTCACCCTGCTGACCAATGAATTCCAGTTCCTGATAACATTGTTGCCTCCTAATCATGACATCAGCGTCGAGTCTTGACCTGCCCGCACTGAGTTGGCAAGAATGGGTTGGGATGGAATTTTTGACGAAGATATATCGAGAAAGGGCAGTGATTTGTTTTAGGGATGTTGATTGGGCGAAAACAAGTGTTTGTTTTGACATGATGTAATGGAGTTTAACAAAGCGTGACGTGTCTTCATAAAAATCCCAGTAAGGAAATTGGTTGAGAAGATCCAACTACTTTCCTCATCTGGATTGTTTCCAACGCTGTTGGATCTTCTCAACCACTTTTCCCATCTGGATGTTTTCCAAAACTATTGGATCTTATCAACAACTTTCCTCATCCAAATTATTTTTCCAGATAAACAGTTGGCGTTTAAAGCCATCAAGGTACAACACTGCCAAAAAGTGGAAATCAAAAATCTGCAAACTGTACATTTACAGACTCTTATTGTCCTCCAGGTGGCGCAACAGTTCCAAACATTGAACATTCATAAAGCTTAGATATCCATCACTTCCACAAACATTCATTCGGCTTCAGACGGCAGAAAGCGCTTTCATCTCTTCCGAAGCCTTGGGTCAGGGCTTCTAGTTGGCGAAAATTCACCACGCTGTGTGTGATGAATTAAGAGCAAAGCAAATGATAACTTCTGGCTTCCTTCCCATTTCAGCAGAAGGAGCGAAGTCCGCACAGCACATATTCCATCACTCCTGTGCCCTGAAGAAAGACGCCGGGCCGTGCAAGGCATTAAAGGACAGGTTCTACTTTGACATTGACACGGGGAACTGCGAGACCTTTGAATATGGAGGCTGTCAAGGCAATGCAAACAATTTCGAGACCCTGCTGGAATGTGAGGAGATGTGCCTTGTGAAAGGTAAGACCCGTCAATGATGAATAACAGTAGAAAAAGCAGGAACTGTCTCCACACATGCCACCAGTAGCCTTCCGCTTGACAACGTTTGGCAGGATTACAAGGGTTTCTGACCATTTTGGACTCTGTGTAATGGATGTCTTGACCAAGACTCGTCTGTCGTGACAGTTTTCCACCAAGCAAGACTGAAGCCAGAAACTATTCTCCAATGATAGCAGAAAACCTGTCTGTAGATCAAATCATGTTGAGAATGAGCTTCATGCATGAGGATGGATAGACAAATGGTAGGGATAGACAGACAGCTGTATGGATAGATGGATGGATGGATGGGGAGGCAGGAATGGACAGACAGCTGGATGGATACAGTAGATATATGGATGGATAGATAGACAGACAGCTGGATAGATAGATAGAGAGAGAGAGACAGAGAGAGAGAGAGAGAGAGAGAGAGAGAGAGAGAGAGAGAGAGAGAGAGAGAGAGAGAGAATGATGGATAAAGTGAGTGAACGAGAATGAATGAGTGCAGAAGGGAAAAGTGAAAGAGAGATGAAGAGAATTGAGGGGAATAAGAGTGAGCGAGAGACAAACGCATATAAATGTGGTTGTACTTGAGAAGTTGACATTATATTACGGTGGTAGTAATTCCATCAGGAGTTTCCTATTAAACGCGGAACATCCCATAAATCTCCAGAGTGATAATGAAGACAGTTAAACTACACGCTGAGCATTTATTATTACTAAAGCGTGAGTTACTGGGGAACACATCAAGCGTTCCAGGAAAAGAGCAGGTTCAGGTAAATATAGATGTTCTGCACATTCAAATCAGCAATAAACTGTAATGATGTCAGTTGCTAAAAATTCACAAAGTCGGATTAAAAACTTGAAGTTGACCCAACAGGTTTTCCAGTGTAGGTCACAATAAGTGATAGAAATGAGCTTTAGTGGGGGAAGAAAAACATTTTAGTGGATTTGTAAAAACAGCTTTTCTCTATAAAATGCTTGAGATCCCTGTGGAGACACAACGGAAAGCCACTGCTGGGTTTGGATCCGGCTCTTCTATTTCGTCACTATGTGTGCCTTGATTATTGGTCTTGAATTTCGTGGCCACCCAACTCGCACAATTTTTGGAACTAAAAAAACCCCCACTTGTAACAGAGAGCGAACAAAAAAATCTTCACACACTTTCAGACAGAAAAGCTCAGGAACTGCATTCTGGCGCCCTCTAGTGACGGAAAACCCCAGTGCAGTCAAGGCCATTCAGTGTGAGGACAGGAAAGGATGGAACGAAAAGAAAGCGACTAACAAGAGTGAGAGAAAAAGAGAAAGAACATAGGGAAAGAGAGAAATGAGTGTTAAAGGGTGTTAAAGATAGTTAAAGAGTGTGATGCATACTTTGCATGAAAGATTTTAATAGAAGAGAAAGAGCACATACAGGTGAGAGGAAGAGAAATAGAGAACAGATATAGGAGAGAGTGATAGAAAGAGAGAGAGCAAAGAGAGGCAAGATAGCGCAGATATATGAGAGGGCGAAAGAGAGAGATAGAGCATATACAGGAGGGAGCAGATATAGGAGATATATCAGATATGGGTGAGATAGAAAAGACAGAGCAGATAAGAGAGAGCAAGCAGATATAGGAGCGAGAGAGATCAGAGAGAAGAGAGGGAGCAAAAAAAGGGGAGAGAGTGAGAGAAAGAGCAGATATATGTGAGCAGAGATAGGAGAGACAGAGAGAACAGATATAGGAGAGAGATAGAAAGCGAGAGCGCTGATATGAGGGAGCGAGAGAGAGAGAGAGAGAGAGAGAGAGAGAGAGAGAGCAGATATAAGAGAGAGAGAGAGAAAGAAAGAGGGGGATAAAGAGAGAGATGGAAGGAGAGAGCTCAGATGAGTCATTAGAGATACTGGGCTATTCTCTGCTTGTCTCTGTAGAACTGAGACTGAGTGTCTTTAAAGTCGCCGTCTGACTCGATACCACCAGCCTGCAGACACATTTAATGATGAAATCTTCTTCACCATGAGAAACCAAAAGCAAAGCTCGTGTTCCTGTGCAACATTCTGCTGATTCCCGAACCATTCCTGAATAAAACACGGCAGCGACTGTGTTCCGCAGAAAAGCTCCTGAATTATTCATCTCCGTAAATGCGGGTTTGTTGGAACTATCTGCGGTTTAAATTAGCATCAGCCATTTGTAGCTTTTACATTCAATTAGGTTTCAGACTTTTTATTGACCTTGTGTATTGCGGAGCTTCATTAGCATTATGCTAATTCTCTCGCTGAGATGAATGGACTGGAATATTGGCTACGGAAACAACCAGCAACGATTTATCTTGATAATTTTGTATCAATAAATAGATACATATGATAAAATTAAAAACCACCTCACAACATTGATTCATAATGAGGGAAAAAAAACACAGAACAACGATTTATCCTGGTATTTTTGTGCCAGTAAATAGTTAAATGTGATGATATTAAAAAAACATCTCACAACATATAATCATAATTGGGACAAACAAAAAACAACAAAAAAAACGACCTTACTCTGTCATCGTCATCAGTGGTTTTTGTCGCTTCAGTGATGCGATTGGTCAGACGGTGGAAAGGAGGCGGCCTGATGCTCTCTGACAGCTGATTGGATTAAAGCGTCAGTTCCCGTGACGAATGGCTGCCTAAGTAAAATATTTTAATCAGCTTCTCCCATAAACACAATCTGCATTACAGAGCAAAACTGTGGCAGGAAGTGAAGTGATTCTATTAATCTGTTGAACCTTGGAATCCAGCCATTCGTTTATCAACCGTGCAAAACTTGATCAATCACTCCAGTCAGGCTCTGGCCTCAAGCCGGCGCGCGCGTGTGTGTGTGTGTGCGCGCTTTCATTTGAGCTGAGAGATTAGAACCTTTATATTTTTTCTGATCTCCAAAGTCTGAGATACAAACTTTGCAGCATTTATTTGGTGGAAATTGTCAAAAACACAGACTCGCATGTTACGATCTACAAATCTTTCGTATGACTCGGAATGAACTTCTCAATGAACGATTCATGAACGATAGTAGCGAGCAGAATTACTCCAATTCATTCGTGATTCGCTAAAACTGATCACTTGTTCTTCGTTCATTTCGTTCACTTGTCACGTGACCGCGTTCAAGCTGCTAAAGCAAAGATGGCAGGGCAGACCAGCAGGTTTTTCTAGGAATTCACGTGATTTGAAAAGTTTTGTGGCAAATTATGTATTATTTATTGTCCGCTGAAGCAAACCATGTTGTTTTTTGTGCTTTTTTGTTTTTGTTTTAGACACTTTTACAGAGCCGCCTGCTGGAAGTGAACGAAATGAACGAATGACTCGAAATGATTTGTTCGCTTTACTGTTCGAGAATTAAAGATCCAAATCAGTTAAAAGAATCAAACTTCCCATCACTAGAACGCAGGACGGTGCAACGATAATGAAAGACAGTGACACAGGTGGCAGCTTAAATACACGACTAAACGAGACTAACAGGTGAACACAATGAATCATGTGACTACAAAAACACAGGAAATACACACAACTCTGAATCCTGGGTTTTGTAGTCCATGAAGGTCCACAGGCGTGACACTCGCACACATCTAATCTAGACACACACTTAACCCAGGCACGTGTAGTGTTTCTAAGTCTTAACGAAGGCTGCTTGGCGTTTGTAGAGAACAAGAGTCCGTGCCACCTGGAGGACGAGCCCGGGCCGTGCCGAGGACTCGTGCCCCGATACTTCTTCCAGAAAAAGACCCAGGAATGCCAGCGCTTCTTCTACGGAGGCTGCTTCGGGAACGCCAACAACTTCAGGACGCTGACGGAATGTCAAGCCCGGTGTCTGCGTACGTTCCTCTGCGCTTTTGAACGTCATTCAGCCAAAAACATACTCAGGAGGTTTGAGTATATATAAATACAGTGGTACTCTGACTTATCAAATATATTTATGTCGTTACGTAAGGCAAAAATGTCGCAAATTGGGACGCAACGCCTGGACTCTTAGCTAGCGCTAAAAGACTTGCCTCTTTCGAATCGAAATTATTTCATAACTCGGGGCAAAATTTTCTCAGAGACGCGTTTCATAATTTGAACCTTAGTCCAGACATTCGTAAGTCAGGGTGCAACTGCACTTGAGTCGGAAATTGTTGTTCTGATGAAACTGTTGGACTGACATTTTCTCTCACATTCTTTGTCCCTATTAAATGTAATTTGGCCCAAATAAGCGAAGAATGTTAAACCAGTGGGATTTGTCTCAAGACTTCAGAATTTGGCGCAAATAAGCGGCTGCTCTGATTAATCGTAATCCATCATATACAAAATAGACAATTGATCAGTTCAAATTGTGTGATAATTTTATCCGTGTGATGCTTTGTTTCATATCGAGACTTTTGAACAAGTCTAATCTTTTTCTTTCCCGTCAGCCGGATCAAACCACATGGAAACAGGCGCTCCAGTAAAGCCTCCAGAGGATGCGCTAACTAAACAAGGTAAGCGTCGGGCTAATGCTTGTCGCAAACGTGATGTGTGATGTTTGTTGTATATTTTCAGACGCCGCTCCATCAAACGCGTCGCATCATCATTCCCAGCGCAGGGTGTCTTACACGGCGGAAGCAGGTGAGGAGGTCACGACCCCTTCTCAGCTGAACTAATAAAGCAGCTAGCGTGACATGCTAGCCAGGCCTTTGTTTTCTTCCCTCCTGCTTATTTTGACAGTGCAGATGGATCATGTGGTTATAGCTGATGAACTTGGTGACAAACTGGTATTTGGATCAGCTTGATCAGTTCAAAGCACATCTACTACAATTTTTTAGGGAGGAACTACAGCTGATTTTAGTGACGCACAGTCACATTTATGAAATGTTGGGAAATATGATTTATGATATTCCTAAATGAAAAGATTCAACTAAGAAAGAAAAATCCAAAAATTTGAAGTTTGTAGAAGATTCTTGGATTTTGGTGCCCCCTTCTGGATCATATGATTGTTTGGATTTTTTTTTTTTACGAATCGCATAGATACAAGATGTGTTTCAAATTGATATTCTAGTTTGAAATCAAAAGTGAAATAAATAGTGTCAAATTGCAAAATTAAAAACGTTTTCAATTCTTGTCCAAAATTCTGACAAACCCGCTTTCCGACAATATATCAGTTCGATGTTTTGCTCATGTTTTACCTTTATGTAAAAAGCCCCTCACCTTTGACCTTTATGATGAAAGCTCCTCTTCTGTTCCAGTCTTCACTCCCCCAGAGTTCTGCTCCAGTCCAGTGGAGCGCGGGGACTGCGACGGCACCGAGCGGAGATACGTGTTCATCCCTCGGACCGGAAGATGCCAGATGTTTCATTACAGCGGCTGCGGAGGAAACAAAAACAACTTCCTTCACAAGAGAATGTGCATGAAAATGTGCAAGAATGGTACTTTTCCTTTTGGCAGTCACGTTAAGAGCGCAGTTACTCTCACGCAAAATCAAATCAATGCGACGTATGAAAAAACAACATCAAAATGCTTTTATAATCGGTTTAATTGAACTGTAGAGCGGCCGGGTCTGTGAGAGAAGACAAAGTGAAACTGACTTCCTCTTGCGTGTGCTTGAACACAGTGATGGATAAAACTGCCATCCAATTTGAAATAGCTTACGAAATCAAAGATTTTGAAAGCATTTTGGATTCTACTCAAGCGTGTAAAATTCAAACAAGACCTTTGAATTTTTGAATTAACCGTTAAATTACGTAATTAACTTATATTCGGCTGAAGCTGCAGTCTAGTGTACACACTAATACACTAATGAGCTTCAACTTGTATTTAATAAAAATTGGAACAGTATTCAGTTGATTCATCATTAAATTGGGTTAAATATTTTTAATTCTTTTTCAGATTTCAGCCGGAGAAAGCAGGTCCGGATAAAGACGAGGAACTCAAATATCTTATTCCGGTCTGTGTAGAGAAGGTGTTTCATATGGAAATCAGCTATTTTATCTACAGTACAAGAAAAAAGTAGTGACAGATCTGTACAGATTGAGCTTTAGTGTGAGCAAGGAAAGCACAACCTTATCGTTCTTTGTTAAGGAGTTAACAGTCGTGGGATCTTTGCAGAGGACTTCTTATCGCCAGGACTCGGTTTTCAACCTGATCAAACGATCGCTTTTCAACCTGATTTCAAGACGATCAAACGATTGAGGAATAAACCACTAGTAGAAACTTTGTCACACAACCCGTCCATTCCTCATAAAACTTGTATTCTATTTATCGCTATTTTGGAAATATTGGTCAATTTGCAACATTTTTGTACTCCACAATGTGTAATTATAATGTGGTGTGATTTTTTTGTTTTTGTATGACTAAAATAAACTAACCATTTTCTACTGTGTACATGTATACATTTACCATGAGGTTTTAGACAAATCAGTTTGCGTTTTCTTTCTTTCTTTTAACATTATATTTTGTTCAAGCATTGTATGCTTTCCCTGGGAATCAAACCCAAGACGTTTGTGTTGTGAAAACAAAACATTGCAGATTAATTTTTTTTTTTTTTTTTTTTTTCTAAATAAAAGTTTTACATTGAGAAAGTTTTTGAGATGGTGTAAAGTTGGTGTTAGTTTCCTCCACACGAGGGCGCTGTGTCTCTTTGCGCTATTATTCGCTCTCTCGCGGTTAAATGTCGATTCATTATTACTACAACGGTTTTTTAAAGTATACACTGAGTTGTTTCAATTCTATGCAGATCGTGAGCAAAAGCCGACATTATTTTCACTTCACACAACTCGAGTCAAATAAAACACACTGAAAGCTAAATAAAGTCTTAGAAAAATACTATATGACAATTAAACGATTTCACTACAGACAATTACCCGTAATAAACAATGTAGTAACTATCAAGCAGCATCTATTCACACAAACACGAGAATAAAAGTATTTATTTCCGTGAACACAGTTTAAAAATATCAGTTTCAGACGCAGATCTGCACACACTTTCATTCCGTTTGTAACTCTGAAGTCATTTGTCCGGAGGCGCGGGACGCTCGAGCGCGGACCGAGGCGGAGAAACGCGGCGGTGATGTCACAGGAAGCCGCTACCGTCGATATCTTCAGCCCGACAGACGCCGTCATTCAGTGCGCGCGCGTTTCTCCACCGCCTCGGAGCGCGACTCTTTACGGGGATTTTACGGGCACATTCCCTCGTTCCACAGGTAAGAAGCGGCTTTGTTGTGATCGGTGACCCGTCACGCGCAGTGTAACGCTCGCGCAACGTTACAAGTAGTGAGGGAATTACTCTCAGCTCCTGCTGTCTGTTGGGAATCAAGGGCTGAAATATACTTGTGTTTTTTTTGTGGTTATAGGCAGCGGGCAATCGCTATTAAAATAGAAATTAAAAATGTTTTTTACAGGAAATGCTCGCTTCGAAATGTGCAATTAGTGCCATAGAATCTCCAGCGCATTAATGCAGTAAATGCGGATTGTAATGTCTGAGGTTGAAGGCTCGATTGCCAATTTAAGATGAATCCAACTGATATAATTAAGTCTCTGGTTAAAAGCGTCATGATGCTGGAACAAAATGAATAATGCATTAGAATATGAGAAGCAGATCCAGAAAGCATGAAGATGATGTGTAACATCAGGGCAGCAGGTTGGTTAAACCCGGTGGAAAGGAGCTGGAGATGAACTAGGCTTGAGTTGTTAGGAATGGATCTGTGGAATGATCTTCTGTGGCACATCATTAACGTAAAGCTCTGCATCGGTCAGTGGTTCTGGAGACCAGCCGCGGTCAATACTGAAGCTTTACAGTACGTGCAGCTCTTTCAGAACATGGTGTGCACTCGCACCGCTACAACACACAAGTTCTGAGGAACAACTCTAGGTTTATTAAGATGATGAGGAACGTACACCAGGCATTCATCAGCAAGAACATCAAGACATATTCTGAAGAAACATGCAAAGAAAGACAAACACATGCACACACACACACTCGTTCTCAAAGGCAAACCCATACAAACTTTATTTTTCTCTCACACATGCACACACACACACACACACACACACACACACACACACCATCTCTCACTCTCTCTCTTTCACTTTCTCACACACTGCTGAACTGGTGGCTGTGTTATAAACAGTATCATATTTTATGACTTCTAGACTTTCAAATACATTTCTCCAAATGTAAGTTGCATCATGATAGTTTTCCTTCCATTTTAAAATTATGCAGCCTTCAGGTTTCTAAAAAAAAATAATTTTAGACCCTTTAAAGAATAAAAGTTTCACAACACCCCAAAAATGACCCCAGAAAAAACATAGGAACCGCAATGATTGTCAGATCCACAGAGCATGCCTGTGTTTAACTGTGCCAAGGCTGCAGAACATGCCTGTATTTAACTGTGCCAAAGCTGAAGAACATGCCTATGATTAACTATGCCGAGCTGAAGAACATGTTTGTGTTTAACTGTGCCAGGCTGCAGACCATGCCTATGATTAACTGTGCCAACCGAGTAAAAAACATGTTTGCGTCTAACTTTGCCAGGCTGCAGAACATGCGTGTGTTTAACTGTGCCAGGCTGCAGAACATGCGTGTGTTTAACTGTGCCAGGCTGCAGAACATGCATGTGTTTAACTGTGCCAGGCTGCAGAACATGCCTACGATTAACAGTGGCGGGCTGTAGTACATGCCCGTGTTTATCTATGCAGGGCTGGAGAACATGCCTATGATTAACTGTGCCAAGCCGAAGAACATGTTTGCGTTTAACTGTGCCAGGCTGCAGAACATGCCTGCGTTTAACTGTGCCAGGCTGCAGAACATGTCTGTGTTTGTAGCGCCTTTCAGCCATGATTAAATGCCCACAAGACAAAGCTTTGTGTCTGCGATGGTCACATTGCTTTCAGTTGTTGTAGCATCACCATGGATCACCCCTTACCTTCATGACGACACACAGTACAACAGATGAAATGAAGAGAGAGTGAGAGAGAAAGGACTGTGGGTGAGGAGGAGTAAGGGAGAGAGAGAGAGATGAGAATGATAAATGGATGAAGAAACACAAAGAGCCAGAAAGAGAGAAAGTGAGGAGTGAGGGTGAGAGATCGAAAGAGGGGAGGGAGGGATGAGCACTGCATTGCTCGCGCTGGCACACACACACACACACACACACACACACACACACGTATGCTGCGCTTGAGCTGGTTTATGTTGTGTATCTCAGAGGTCATGAGAGACGGAGAGATTTATTACAGTCCTTTCAGTGTTTCGTTTCGGCCATTAAACAAGAGTCGTCTACTCCGAGCCTTTAATTTCCCCTCCTCGCATTCATGGACAGTAAAACACAGCGAGTGCTTCATCTGATCTGGCTCACGTCACCATCACCATCATCTTCATCATCATCACCTCAGAGCAGAGCCACTACAGTGTGTCGTCCGGTTCTGACGGCAATCAACAGAATGGGAGAAAAAGAGACAGACGGAGAAAAAGAGAGCTAGATGGAGAGAGAAGAGAAGTGGGATGAAGAGAAACAGTTGGTGTGACAGAGATAAAGACAAAAAGAGAGACAGACAGGAGAAAGCAAGAGTTTAAATTTGATTGAAAGAGTGAGAGTGTAATAAATCTAAATAATAAAGGGTGGAATAAATAGAGGAGTTAAAAAAGAACCAGGGAGAGAAAGGGTAAAGGAGACGGTGAGAGTAGGACGTTTTATGAAAGAGAGAAAGAGAGAGAGAGAAGTGAAAGGAAGAGAATAAAAAAAAGATTTTGTGAGACATTAAGAAAAGGAAGGAAGAGTGAAAGAAATGCGGGGAAACAAAGACAATACTTTATAGTATTTAATACATGTGGCA
Source organism: Paedocypris sp. Pulau Singkep (assembly GCA_017309775.1). Classification (NCBI taxonomy): domain Eukaryota; kingdom Metazoa; phylum Chordata; class Actinopteri; order Cypriniformes; genus Paedocypris; species Paedocypris sp. Pulau Singkep. Next base: position 6,693,975 of record MU204278.1, on the reverse strand, counting down.
AATTAGTTCTTGCATTACCAGCAAAAAAAACCATAGTAGTGTGTGTGTGAAGGAAGCTCAGGGATACACACACGTTTCCAAGTGTGTCACACCGAGGTTATCAAGTGTCTGCAAGACCTTCTCCAGAGTGGGATGTTATTTTCACTGAAGACCCGAATGAAAGCCGGGGTCTTCCTCTTCTAATTTTAGCTTGAGCTGACGTGCACCAGACTCCTGGTTCAGGAGCTTTCAAGCTCCAAAAATACTGTCTATTTGAGGAATGCTGGGAATGATTGTGGTCTCAAACTCAAGACGCACGGGGTCCTTTTAGATCAGAGACGTAATAACACACTTTTATATATAAATTTAATCCAAATTTCATAGAAAGAGCTGCTCATCTTCAAAGATTTTTGTTCCAAATACAAATACTGTAGATTGACTGTTAATATAAATTGATCACATATAAGAATGGAAGGATGGAATGGGGGTCAGGCCTTCACTGAACAAATCTATTCAATTCATCTATTTGTCTTTACTATATGGGTGAAAAAAATGTAACGTATTATCATTATTCAAATTAATGAAAAAAAAAATGTATGGACAGACTGACACATCAGACAATATTTTATTAATCACTCAACCACTTATCCAAAAACAGACTCTACAAAAGCAGAATCTGCAGCAATTTGGACATCCAGAGCATCGCTGTGCATTTACACACTCAACACAAGAGCCATGAAAACACAGTGCAAAAATACTACGCAGCAGCTATAAAAATGACATTGAGTGAGAAACGCACACGGACGTGTAAAGGACGAAAGTGTGTATGGAGCTTTATGTGAACGTGAGCGACACCTTTAATTTCTGCTCGCACTGAACTGTTCATCTGAGTTGAAAGGAACGAGAAGACGTTTCAGATTAAATCATGAGGACACGTCTCCACTGCTTCTGGAGAGTAAAGACAGGCCACGTTACGTAGATATTTGGGAATTTAAAAGAGAGTGAGTTTGGCAAGTTTTGTCAATTTGTGACTGGAAAAACCAGATTGTCGTCTCTAAATCTCCATTTGCTTCTGCTCTCCACTGGAACATGACCTTGAAAGTCACAAAAACATGTGAATGTGACTAAATGAAGAGAGTTTTATCTCCGTCTCAAAAATGTTCAGCTTGATTTTATAAAGCCACGAAGGCCGTTTACAGTATCCAAAAATACAAAAAAAAACACAGAGGCGAGTATGGATACAGGGAGATAATGGGACAGAAAGATGGATGGACAGAAGAATGAGAACAAGTGGGATGGACAGACAGACCAATCAATGGAATGCAGATGAATGAACAGATAGAGATGGATCGATACAGTCAGTCAGATAGATGGATGATGGTACAGATTAAACAACAGATGAGCGAGAAAATAACAGACAAATCGACAAACAGAAAGACAGATGGATGGAAGGACAGACAAAGAGATGAATAGATCAATAGACAGACATTTGGATAGAGACAGACAGAGGAAGAAATCGTTAGGCAGGCAGGCAGGCAGACAGACAGATGAAGTGACGGACAGGTTCTGTTCAAGGAGAAAGGCTGGCAAAGATGGCAGCAGGTTTCCTCACAAGCCTTTATCCTCAAAAGCGAACAAGGCAACTATGAGCAAATATGATGAAATTGTTCAGCGAAGTATGAAAGTTCAAGTAGAAATAGTCTTGACTGCAGCTGCTAATGCGTGACAGTCATTACAGCTATTAATACGCTCGCGGAGGAGCTGGAGACACACTGCGTCGATGGAACCTGATAAAATAGTTGGCAGCCACACAGAGGCTTTGGGAATCAAAAGAAACCTGGGATTTTCACATCTCACCCACCTTCCCGGATCTGCAAGACAATGCTATGCGTTTAGAAGCAGCTTTCCCACTGTCAACACCAGCACCATCTGTACAACTTCATTTGGAGCTTCATTCTGAAGCTGAACAAAGCGACACACCTCAGTTCAGCACATGAGCGTCTCACACCAGGCTGAACAGAACATACTGTGAACAAGGGTGTGGAGCTGTGCCGTGTCATTCAGTGCTGTATTTTGCAGTGTCATTCTGTGCCGTTGTGTCATAATGTGCCGTGTCGTACTGTGCTGTGTCATGTTATTCTGTGGACTTGCGTTGTGACATTCTTTGCTGTGCTGTGTCGTGTCTTTCTGTGCTGTGTCCTGTCTCTCTGTATTGTGTTGTCCTGTCTCGCTGTGCTGTGTCCTGTATTTGTGCTGTGTCCTGTCTCTCTGTGCTGTGTCCTGTCTCTCTGTGCTGTGTCCTGTCTCTCTGTGCTGTGCCCTGTCACTGTGCTGTGTCATGTCTCTCTGTGTTGTGCTGTGTCATGTCTCTCTGTGTTGTGCTGTGTCCTGTATTTGTGCTGTGTCCTGTCTCTCTGTGCTGTCCTGTCTCTCTGTGCTGTCCTGTCTCTGTGCTGTGCCCTGTCTCTCTGTGTTGTGCTTTATCCTGTCTCTGTGCTGTGTCCTGTATTTGTGCTGTGTCCTGTCTCTCTGTGCTGTGTCCTGTCTCTCTGTGTTGTGCTTTGTCCTGTCTCTGTGCTGTGCCCTGTCTCTCTGTGTTGTACTGTGTCGTTCCATGTCGTGCTGGCCTGTGCCAGTCTACTGTATGTTAGGTTGTGTAATTCTTTGCTGTGCTGTGTTCGTTGTTCTGGTCTTGGTCTTTGTCTTGTCATAGTCATAGTGATAATCATAGCCATTTACTTAAGCATCAACAACCTGACGATCAAATGAATAAAAAGACACAATTCTCTAACATATTTACACGTGTGCCAATACTCATACTATTTTGTGGGATGTTTATTTACCATTCTGTTACATACCTTTCTTTTTTAGCATTCAGTAAAGAACAACAGCTACTGTGACGTTTTTGTGTACAGACAGAGCATATACAGTGAGTGTATATGTATTGTGTATTTATTTATACTTTCTTTTAATTTTTTCTAAAGCTGGGGTTGTTTTTGAGAGCTTGAAACAAAAAAACAATTTCCCCCAAGGGGATGAATAAAGAATTTCTGATTCTGATTTGTGCTGTGTAGTATTGTTTTGTCGAGTTTTGTGCTACTCTGTGCTTTTCTGCGTTCTGTTGTGGGGCATTGTGCTGACCTGTGTTTTGGTGTGTACTGTATTGTGTTGTTCAGTGACGTGCTGTGTTGTGTTGTGCAGAGTTGCGTCTTGTTGTACTATAACTGTGTTGTGTTGTCCTGTGCTGTTTCAGCCTGTGTTTGTTGTGTGTGGTGACACGCAGCAGCTGGGAATGCCGAGAGCTAAGACACCTGTTAGCACATGTACACATCAGTTCCTCACATTTGAAGGCAAAGTACAGCTGAGCGGATAAACATGGGAATTGTGCATTTATGTCGATTTACACTTTTTATATGTTTTATAGAGTAAGTTAAACACATAGACACACATGCATTCTACATCGTACATACTTAACACAAATTTAGCTGCAAACACAAAGACACACACCAATATAAATACTTACAATTACACACACAAATTCTTTCCCATTATCACACATTAACACACGTACACACACACACACACACACACACACACACACACACAGTGAGCTGGGTACTGTAGTCGTCTTCCCTGCATTGCAGGAGTCGTTTAAGAAACAGGAATATGTAATAGCTAAAGCTCAGGAGGAACATGAGCAGCAAGCAAACATCCTGCGGTCATTATGGGATGTTTACAGCTCGGAGCTCACGCACACAACAGCAGCTCTTCAGCCCAAACATTCTCGGCTCTGCGTCGATGATGAAGTCTGACCGGAGATAGCATCGATTTACACTGACGATAAATGACGAAACAAAAGCTTTAATAACGGACACATTATTGTATTTTCCTTCAGGACAGAGAATATCGCTCAAAGCGGCGTTCCAGAATTTCATTATCTCAGATTTATTCACAAATGCCGATTTCCTTCAGCAGGAAATTTGGCAGGCATTTTCATCAAGAAGACATGTCCTCACACTAATGAACGTATGGGAAAATATTCTACTGTGCTTTAAAAAAAAAACAAATTAAGGAGAAAAAAAACACAGCTTTCTTGGATCAAAGCAATCAAAACGGCTTAAAGCGGAAAAAAAAAAGTCACGATTTAAACCCGATAGAAGACTTCTATAATGTTCCAGCGCATTGTTGTGTTTACATGGTACTAGCCATTATCGGTGAAATTCTTTTTCAATTTAGTTTTTTGTTCCGATCTTAAATTATGATCACGATATTTAGGTGAACAACATAAAGGAGATTTGTTATTTTGTGATAATGCAGCATGAGATGTTTCAGGTTTACATTAAAAATGTTCCAGTGACAGATTTAGAACTAAGTTTAACGTGGTAACGTTTTCAAAAAGTAACTTCAAAATAACAATTTTCTCCTAAACGTTTGTTAGATAGTGTTTTTTACTTTAGTAAATGTAACAGATGGACTGTGCTTCTCAGTAGGAGTAAAGGAGAAAAAGGTTTCAATCCACTTGTTTGAAAACAATTTTTCTGTGTTTGATTACACATGTCTGTCTAGTAAAGCTCAACTCAAAATCGCATCGTTTTGATCCCACTCAATTTGCTTTTTAATAATAAAAAACATTATTATAGTAATTAATGTAAGGAATAATTTGTTAATTTATTAATCTTCTGAATCACCCTAACCTTTCCATTTTGGTGTCACGGAAAGCCGATCTTTTGATCGTTCCCAAAAATGGAATGTGAGGTTGTCTGAGGTGATCAGAAGATATTATCTCTACAACAGCAACACAAAAACATAAAGCGCACATTCTGCACGAGTCAGCAAAACCACAGGCCGACTGGGACGCTCCGGGAGTTAAATAGCGGACACATGAAGAGATACCAGCAGGAACTCTGTCTCTGCCCTGCCAAGGTTCTGACCTCACTGTGAAAAGTAAACAGGGTATTTTAAGACTATATCCTGATTCGGATTCGCAATCTTCTAAAAGTGTGACACAATACGATCAAGCTTGAAGGTTTGCAGAACTCTCCATCTGAGCTGTGGAGTGTGTCAGAAAGTGTGTGTGTGTGTGAGAGAGGTGCGTATGTGTGTGTAGGGTGTGTGAGGGTTTTGCCAATATCCTCAGATCTGTGCAGTGTTTTATTGATCCCTGCCTTGCAGATCAATATTGGATCAGTGCGTGTGGAAGAAGATGACGACTTTCTGCCTGACGCTTCATCTGTTTCTACTGGCGTCCGTCATTGAGGTTAGTCACACACACACACACACACACACACACACACACACACACACACACACACACACACACACACACACACACACACACACACACACAATGTTTGTTTGTCTTATTACTTGTTAAATTTTGAATCCTTTTTAGCGTTTATTATTCATGTTATTTATCTTATGTTCTGGTAAAACATCGTTGAGGTGTAATGAAAAAAAATACAATTGAATTATTGAATAAAGTTGCACAGGCTTACTGTGCTGTTTTATTCTGCTAATATTCCGTTTAATTGCAGATTTGTCAACAGTTTTTCTCGGCAGTATTATAATGTACGGTAACTGTTTGTAATTAGTTGTTGTTATGAAAATCGCACAGCAAGAGAGTTTCATTCTTTGTTTTAATTGGCCCTTTGATTGGTCAAGCATTTGCACGTTACTGACACAAGACATTACACACACATTCAGAAGGGGTGGGATCTGTATGATAAGGGGCGGAGCATCTCATTATATCTGACACTGATTAGTCACTAGTTGTAGTTTTTGTAGTTTTATTTATAGTTTAGTGTGAAATGTGACCTTAACTTTGTCTTATTATAGGTGTAAAACTGAAGCATGTTTAATGGGTTTTCAAAGCAAAACAATATCAAACGTAAAGAAATGTATTGGGAAAAAACCGAGCGGAAATGATTCACAATTTCACGACTAAATCAAAAACATTTCTTCTACTTTTTAGGAGACAATCAAGTCTGGGATATGCTCGGTACATTATTTTCTAATGTGCGAATATGAATCTTTTTTCATTTCTGATATAAAAAGGAACCTTTTAAAGTGATTAAAAAATGTTGCTTTATATATTTTGGTGTGTTTTTTTTATGCATGTTTAAATACAGATAAATACTATTATATGTTATAATACTAAATTGAAAACTAAAATCTGAAAAACACCCCCACACACCCCCGACACAAAGGTTGGTGGCTGCTGTGAACCACTCAGATTTTTATTTCATTCTCTCTTACGCATGAACAACAGCTTCTGGTTTCCGCCAGTCCAGAGGTAAATGGAAGCCACCAGCAACAACCTCAGAATGTCTACCACGACATCGGCATCACCAGAAACAAGATCGTGACCGCTCAGTTCGAGTGCTATCAGAAGATCATGAAGGACAACAGCCAAGCGAGAGGTACCAGCATCGCTCGCGCTCCCTAAATGTTCTTAACGTACATTTTTGAAGAAAATTTAGATAATAAAAATTCAGCTGCTGAATATATATTTGCTGAAGTCAAGGTTCGTTTGCGGAGCAGATCACGTGTCGCTTTATCTGGCAAAGCACAGAGAACACGACAAACACGCCAAATAAGAGCCTTTTTCATGCTGATTACTGCTGTTTGTAATCCAACACAATGAATCTGCTGCGTCCAGTCTTTTATTTCCGATGCCCAGCCCTGATTTGACATTACTTTTGTCTATTTGTTGCTGGTAATGTGTATTGGCACTACAGTAGATTTAAAGAGGAGAATTTCTGCAACTCTCTATTGCAGATTGCCACGTTAGTTTTTTCCTGCGCTGTCATTTCGCACAAATTGAACGGATGGTGTGCAGCCTCAGCATCGATTCCTGAACTGATGAGCGAAAGCAAACAGAGATGAGAGAACCAACAGGCCGTGTTTGCACAGACGGAGGTGATGACGCTCGCTATAGTGGACAAACGGAAGCCCCGTGTGCCGCAGATAAGCCTTGTAAAACACGCGTCACCCGTATATACCAAAGACGTCTCTAAAACCCTGAAAACTAGAACTGTGTGGGAAATATAAGCTGTGAACGGATGCTCGTACCAATCCTGAAACAGACATCACGTCATTTCACAGAGAAACATTAAGGACCAATTGTCCAAAAGACCAAACTTACATACGGACTCAAATATAGACAAATTGAAATGTGCAAAAAAGCAGAAAGTAAAATTGTGTGTGAATTGTAATTAGAAATAAATACATGTGAAAAGAGAGAGAGACATAAAGAGAGTGAGACTGAGAGATAGAGACAGAGGGAGGGAGGACAGAGAGAGATAGAGGATGAATGAAAGAGAGAGGGAGTGAGAGACAGAGATATAGTAGGCACTCATCGGTCAAGACTGACCATGAGAAGACAGTGCTAATAAAGAAGGCAGGAATAGAAGAGAGAGAGAGAGAGAGAGAAGGCAGGAATAGAAGAGAGAGAGAGAGAGAGAGAGAGAGAGAGAGAGAGAGAGAGAGAGAGAGAGAGAGAGAGAGAGAGAGAGAGAGAGAGAGAGAGAGAGAGAGAGAGAGAGAGAGAGAGAGAGAGAGAGAGAGAGAGAGAAAGGGAGGGAGACAGAAAGAGAGAGGGGGGGAGGGAAAGACAGGAGAAGAGAGAAGGAGATTTGAGATAGAGAGAGTGGTAGAGAGAGACACAGAAAGAGATAGAGGGAGGGAGAAAGAGAGAGCGAGAGAGGGAGAGAGAGAAGAAGAGAGGAATATTTCAAATATGAGAGGGAGAAAAAGAGATAGAGGGAGAGATAGAGAGAGAGAGAGAAAAAGGCAAATGGTCGTTCACAGTGGGTGGAAACTGTTGTACGCCATCATAGCGAAACGGTGGCTTGAATAAGTCGACTATGATGTGTAGGCAGTTCTGTAGAAGATCATTCCACGTGACTTCAAATAATGCAACAATATAACATTGGATAAATAAGAAAGAGGTGTTTGTGTTTGCAGTGGGTCCAGTGTGCAACAGGACGTGGGACGGCTGGCTGTGCTGGGACGACACTGAGGCGGGCATCACCTCTGAACAACACTGCCCCGACTACTTCCAGGACTTCGACCCCACCGGTGAGTAACGCGCGCGCGTGTGTGTGTGTGTGTGTGTGTGTGTGTGTGTGTGTGTGTGTGTGTGTGTGAACAAATCATGTCAAATTATGCAAAACTCAATTAAAATGAGCATGTGTGTATTTTCTGCTCCGTATATTTGTATGACCAAGGACCGTTTCATACAACACGTTGTGCAATTAAACAAAATTAAACAACCCTGCTACAGAGAATTTGTAATTCTGCCTTCCAGTCAAATTCAGGAATTACACAGGAACAAGTCGCACAATTTATTTCTTATTTACAATTCAAGTCGGCATTAATGTGTTTCCTTGCAAAAACATTGTATGCATTAGGATCAGACTCATTTTTGTATTCATATTTTAAGTAGCAAAACTTCTAAAAAAAAAAAAAAAAAAAAAAAAAAAAAAAGCAATTTTGTAAATACGTGAACCGTTCGGAGCCACTCACAAAAGAAATCTGAACATAAGCAAAATTTCCAACTTTGCATTTTCTTTAATATGTCACTCATATACATATGTATATATATCATATATATATATGCCACTAAATGCAACATTGAAAAACTAAAATGATTTCAAACAAATCCATTTATTCAATTAGATTAAACTTAACCTTTCTCTCGATCTTTTGTGGAAGAGTTAAAGTTCAAGTTTATTTATATAGGGCTTTTCTTAGTTCCAGACCAATGCAAAGTAGCTAAAAAGAGGCAAAATGTCGATTTATCCTAAAGCTTTTCTGTATCTGTCAGAGATGGTCACTAAAATCTGCACGGAGAGCGGTCAGTGGTTCTTACACCCGGAGAGCAACCGGACCTGGACCAACTTCACCAGATGCAACATGCACACCAACGAAGGACGAAGGGTACGAGACCTTCACAGCGCCGCCTCAGACACGTGTCGCTCACTCTGGGTTTCTACAGACGGCGATGAACTTGTTCTACTTGGCGCTCATCGGTCACGGACTCTCCTTAACGTCTCTGTTCATCTCCCTGGGGATCTTCTTCCATTTCAAGTGAGCGACCCCTTATTTATCCTTCTTCCAAAGAAGACAACAAAGTCTGTCTGATCTGTCTGTTTGCTGTTTTAAGGAGTCTGAGCTGCCAGAGAATAACCCTCCACAAAAACCTTTTCTTCTCCTTCGTGTTGAACTCCATCATCACCATCATTTGGTTAACAGCCGTGGCAAACAACCAGGAGTTAGTGCAGCAAAACCCAGTAAGTGTGATTCTGTCACAAAAACGTCATTCAACTAAACAAATTCATGGTTTAAACAGAAACACCTCTCAGCCAATTAGTTTTTGGGGCGGAGCCTAAATAATCTATTATTTCAACACCAATCATAGCAGTTTTTAAACACCTTTCTTTTTAGTGGTTTTGTGTCCCTATTTAGTTATCCTAAATCTATTCGTTCGCTGTATTTAATGAATAAACTAAAGTTAATGTCCAAAAAAATACGTTACTTGAATACTGTATTTACGAGAATTTTCCCATTTTTCCCATTTGCTCAAAAAATCCGGGGTGCTTATAAATCGCAGATTTCAATTATGCAGGTAAATATAAAACGCAAAAGTCAGGAGCAATCAAAAATAAATGGAATTACTTAGTTTTTATAAAGCTGTGCACGTGTGCGTTGTGTAAGTTTAATATTATTTAAGTCTTTGAATAATGGTTTCGGAGGCAGACGTGTATAATAAGGTTTTATTAGCTCAGTAACAAAAATAAAGAAACATTAGTCTCTGCAGCGAGTGGCTTAACAGTGGCTAAATATTGTGTTACAACAAAAAAAATAATTAATATTGGAACAGACAGAGCAATCAATAAATCAGCTCTAACAACTGGAAATGAAGTTCAAAAAGGTCGGAAAACAGTTGAAAACGGGGAACACAGGCTATGAGTCAAAAAACACAACAAAAACGCAAGGTTTGCAGCACAAGGGAAAACTATTTTACAATACGATCGTCTTCACAAACGACTGCGGTGCTCGCAAAATCTCTTGGGATTGGTTGTGAATTCTGGTAGATGGAGTTCCCATCACTAGAACCGACTTTTTGAATTTATTATTCAAGTAAAACGATATCAAAATGATACAAGCCACAAGTTATGTTTGATAAAAATGAAAAAGTAGTATTTTAAGAGAAGTATTTAGCCAATCTTTTTTGTGCCTGAAAAATGAGGTGGGGATTACATTTGCGTAAATACAGTAACTGAGATAATTCTAGTTATGTCCCGTATGAATAAAATGAGATCAAATACATCTGTTGATTCGATTCTTCAACTTCAAAAAGCAAGAATTTTGACGTTTTTCCGCACATAAAATGCTCTTGCACCAGCTCAGTCTTGTCTGTCTGTGTCCAGATCAGCTGTAAAGTCTCCCAGTTCATCCACCTGTACATCTTCGGATGCAACTACTTCTGGATGCTGTGCGAGGGCATCTACCTGCACACGCTGATCGTGGTGGCCGTGTTTGCGGAGAAGCAGCACTTGATGTGGTACTACCTGCTGGGATGGGGTGAGTGATGAACTCACTTCGCTTAATCCACAAGACAATCTCTCTTATAGATATAATCTCTCGCTCTTCCCAGGTTTCCCATTAATTCCCGCCATGATACACGCCATTGCCAGAAGCTACTACTACAACGACAAGTGCGTACCATGTTTGCTGCTCAGTTTCGTTTACTCTCACACAAGAATCTGCGCCTTTGGCTAATTCACGCATTTCCGACCCACAGTTGCTGGATCAGTTCGAATACGTCTCTGCTGTACATTATTCATGGACCCATTTGTGCAGCACTGTTGGTAAGACGTCTCTTATTTCTGGTGGAACCTTGCCAGATGCCCTTCACGCCCATGTCCATGTTCTTCCGGGTGCTTGAAATCCTGGAAAATGCTTGAATTTCAATCATGTGTTTGAAAATGCTTGAATTTTAAATGAAGTGCTTGAAATTCTACAGTGGAATCCGGATAAGTGCACGTCCTCGGGACCAGATCAGAACTTAGGTGGTTCTCCCGCTCTGTGTCTGGATTCTCGCGACTTTTGATTCAGACTCTGAGAGTGAGACAGAGAGAGAGAGACAGATGAAGTGAGTCTGTGAATAAACAGCCTGTAATCACTATGATCCAGGTCTGAGTAAAATTGCGGAAAGTGGGAAGCATCAACACCTTTATTGTTGCAGTGTTCCCGGCTTTGTTACACTTTGTTAAACTAAAACACACTTTGCTAAAAATGGAGAAGAATGACAGATGTCTAATTTCTTACTTTAAACATTTTCCCTATAATGTTAGTAAGGTCTACTAAAATGTAATGTCCATTTTTTCCTCACCAATATCACCATCCTTTCCCCCAAAATTGTAATGTTTTATTTTGATTGTGTTTAGGCATAGTTTTAAATATACATTTTTAAATATATTTAACCACGACTGTATGGTGCTGGAAAAACTTGAACATGGGCCTTGAAAGTGCTTGAAAACTGGTTGAGATTCATCTTTCAGAAAGTGTAGGAACGCTTCATGTCACGTTTGGCTCCATTGGTTTGGTTGTATTGGCCGATTCCCTACTGCCAATCCTCGTATAAAATCCGTGTCAGTGCATGAAGATCCACACTAACACGCCAGCCCGAAGTCAGCAAATCAAGCGGAAGCTCCGACATCTGGCATCCTTCTTGTGTCTCGTCTCTTCAGGTGAACTTGTTCTTCCTCCTGAACATCGTGCGCGTCCTCATCACTAAACTGAAAGTGACGCACCAGGCCGAGTCCAGTCTGTACATGAAAGCCGTCCGGGCCACGCTCATCCTGGTTCCGCTGCTGGGCATTCAGTACGTTCTCCTGCCATACAAGCCTGGAGGCCGCGTTTCTGCTGAGATCTACGACTACATCATGCACATCCTCATGCATTATCAGGTAAAGCCTCATCCTCCTCACCGAACGCTTCAGGGATTGTAGGTGACAAATCAGGGTTTAATAAACCAGACGAGGACAAATATGGTTCTGGAATTAACGGAAAGATTGTGGGATTAAACTTCAAAAGGAAACCGTTGAGTTGGTGGCTCGTGTTTCTTCTATTATTCAGAGAAGGGAAGATGCCAAAGTGTAATAGCAAGAAAACGTGTGCGAGGAAAAAGGCATTCAAGGATGAAAGGATTTTAAATATTTGAGTTGTAGTGCAGAAGGTCAGTTGTCTCGCACTTCTTGGCCAGTGAGAAGGAAGTGAAGCGTCTGTTTAGTTGGAGGTGAGGACCGGTGGAAGACTAGAAGTCGCTGGCAGAGCCGCTGAATCGGCAAAATAAATAATTCAGCAGGACTCGTCTCGTCATCCCAGATGACTCGCTTTGCACATCAAGAACGCTCAGTGCTAAAACGCATCAAACCGCGAGGAGCGGATGGCGGAGGAGATTGTTGATGCTCATGCAGTTTAGCTGAATTAAACCCACTGACACGTTTGGCTTTTTTTAAGGGACTGTTGGTGGCCACCATCTTCTGCTTCTTCAACGGAGAGGTGAGTGTGTGCATCTTCACGTTAATCAGCTCTTGGTGTTTCACTCATATAACCATATGCAACACAAATGAGCTGTGGTAGTAGGGCTGGGCAATATATGTCAAAAAAATCGATTAATTGAACTTTTTAACACGATTACGATTATTGAGCAATTAATTAATTAATTTATATTTTATTTTTATATTTATATGATTATTTATTCAACATCAACAACTGAAATTAAAGATAAATAAATGAAAAAATAAATAACTAGCATATTTGGGAACAGAATAAATTATTTTATTGTTTACATGGGAAATGAGCAGTTCTCTTATAAAAAATAACTCTTATTACTTACAATACAATGTATAATAAGACATATCCTGTGCATTTATTGCATCTTCTGTAAACCAATATTTTAATGTAAACAACATATTGTTGTGGTGAGAGTTGAACTCTGTTAAACATTTTAATTTATTCTTCAGTTCTTACTAAGAAACGTGAGCGTGTTTAACTCAGGTTTGGTGTTCAACTCCGTGATGAGGAGCTACACATTTATCACGTTACCTTTGCGCTGCGCAACTGTTTTTCTGCAGCGTCTACACCTGACTTAATTTTGTTCTGTCATCCTTTCAGAAGCCAAAATATGTTAAACGAATATAAGTTCTGAATTTTGATTCAGATTATTTTTCAATTAATCGTACAGCCCTACCTGGTACGTTGGTGCGTACTTAATCGAGTGGTAGCTACTTAAAATTTGGCCCAAGCGTCTTGCCTAAAACTAAGATTCTGGGTGTACTGGGTGGCATGTTCATCTTCCTACCGCTGGACCACAACTTCTCCAAATAGAACACAGATGCCACAATGACACATTAAAACGTCCATTAAAAACCATATTAGTCACAGTAAGGGTGAAATGGTAACCCTAACTCTAACCCTCATAAATCCTACTAATCACATCTAGTAGAACGGAAAAGCGTTTCAAAATTCCAGAAGCATCTACTCCAGTCAGTAAAGGTCACTTCTTTCTCAGGTCCAGGCGGTTCTGAGGAGACACTGGAACCAGTACCGGATACAGTTTGGAAGCACCATGACCCAGTCGGACGCTCTGAGGTCGGCGTCGTACACGGCCTCGTCCATCACGGAGGTCCAGGGCTGCTACAGCATCGACGGACACTCGGAACACTTGAACGGCAAGAGCAGCCACGACATGGACCTTTTCAGATCAGAGAATCCCTTCGCCTGAAGAGCGAGCCAGGATCTCTCAGACAGTTCTTCAGTTCACTTTCCCCAGGAGCGGAGGTTTTTACACTGAGAAGCGTGGTGCCATCTTCACCTGGACACTTTGGTGTTTTTTTATGTCTGTGTACAAAACTGTCGGTGTAAATAGTGCCTGTTGCTGTTAGACTCGATGTAGATGTCCGTCTGTCCCGAAAGGAAGACACACGTGAGAAAATCCTGTATTTGTACCAGAAATTTCATGTCGAACATACTGTTGTCATAAATGTTGGAATAAATAACTATATCGATTTTGTAAAATTAAAAGTAAATAAATTATTCATTAAAGAGAGTCAAGAAAAATTTTAAATGAGTAAATCCTAAAATAAGAGCCAAGAACTAAAGTCGATTACAGTCTACTGAGAGGAATCTAAACGCTCAATCTAAAAGACCTGCACACTACATAGTGAGAAATGAAATCTTGTAGAAGTTTTTATACAATAATCATGACTATCATTAAGAGAATGGATGGGATAGAAAAAGCTGATGGACAGACAGAATGAGTTCAAGTTCAGATCATTTGTAAGGCCCTTTTCACAGTTTTAACTGTCTCAAAGTGCGAAAAATTGAAGAAATACCGTGCAACAAGTGCAAGGGAATGGTGAAAAAAGGAGAAGAGCATATGCCACGTTTAAAAAAAAAACCTCTCGATTATGCTGGCAGAGAGGTGTGGGTAACTAATGGAACTTATTGGAAGCTCGGGGAAAATCTGGGAATTGCTAAAATGGAAAACCTGGACCTGTGGAGAATGAAACAGAAAAAGAGACAGACAGACAAGCCTAAACACATATTCAGATGAGCAAATGAGAAACAGACAGAATACAGACAGACAGACAGACAAGCCTAAACACATATTCAGATGAGCAAATGAGAAACAGACAGAATACAGACAGAGAGACAGACAAGCCTAAACACATAATCAGATGAGCAAATGAGAAACAGACAGAATACAGACAGACAGACAGACAAGCCTAAACACATAATCAGATGAGCAAATGAGAAACAGACAGAATACAGACAGACAGACAGACAAGCCTAAACACATAATCAGATGAGCAAATGAGAAACAGACAGAATACAGACAACAAATGCAAAAAACAGACACAGTGATGGTGAGGGATGACTGATCAAAAACACCATTAGACTAAAGATGTCTGATATAAAGACTGCTAATTTACTTTTGAATTAATTTTTCCAATTACTGCATTGCCCTTTCTGTGTGTTATGCTGATGTGCGAGACCCACTGCAGGAAACCCTGGCGCCAAGTGTGCGAGCTCCATCTTATCGAGAGCTGTCTGCGAGAGGCACGAGGGTCTCCCCTAAAGAAAACAACCCCGGGCCGCACCAGTCCTCTGGAATGTTACCACCCTTATCATTAAAGCAAACAACATTCCCGCCTCGGGAATACGAGACGACCTGGTTACTTCACTCACTCGGTTTCCTGGGATGTGGCTTATCTGATCCACTCCACTTATCCAAGATCCGATCCGGGTCATTTTAGTGTTAGGGTTAAAACATTTAAATCAAGCGCTTTCCAGTTGCGTTTGATAACAATCAAAGCATTTCTCAAATCAGTTTTTTTCCTACTATGAAAACGGTTTAAAATATTGATAAATGTTACAAAATATCTAAAGATTTTTTTGGCTCTCTCATTATTTCGTCGCACTTTTATTGCATAATTTTATTATTGCAAATTGTAATAATGCAAATTTTATTACCGCAAATGTTATTATCGCAATAAATACATTTTCAAGATGTTGAACCAATAGCAATAGGTTTTCAACATTTCCAAAGACAAAGTGAAACATTTCAAAGTAAAAGCAAGTAAAACCGAGAAGATTTTAAAAATTGGTTTAAGCTACAAATGAAAATGGCGAAAATGTGTATGTGTGTGTGTGCGTGTATTCCTGCATCTGTTAAGTGATTGGAGTCTTGACCATTATCAGTCAGGAAACGATTCCTGAAGTCAGATCAGGGTGGAAAAACGCAATCATCATTTCAGTCCAAATTATGACGCTTCCGTGTCGAATCTCCTGGCTGTCAAGTGATTTCATTCAGTCTGAAACATACCAGGGTCACACCGCAATTTACAGCCTGACGTCAAGAGGCGGTGAAATGCGTCACAGGTGTAGAACGCACCCGAGTGACAGAAACTGGCTT
This sequence comes from Paedocypris sp. Pulau Singkep, assembly GCA_017309775.1. NCBI lineage: Eukaryota > Metazoa > Chordata > Actinopteri > Cypriniformes > Paedocypris > Paedocypris sp. Pulau Singkep. Next base: position 6,678,008 of record MU204278.1, on the reverse strand, counting down.
CCATGGAAACCGAGAGTGAGGAGATATTGATCCATCACCGTTCCTCCGGTTTCAATCCTCCGGTCGGAAGCAATAAGCAGAGTTGACGTTGTCGCTTACGGAGAACATTCTGAGAGCCAGATTCCTCAAACGTCCCACAGGAGTCGTGGCGGACACAAGCAGGACAGGTGCAGTTATTGGAGATCTTGAGGTGTTAGGGTCACCAGGGGTCATGGCTGACCTCAGGCCAAGACCAACTCAATCGTTAGCACTGCATCTACACACAGTTCCCAAAAGAATATAAGATTGTTTCTGGTCTCCTTCTACAGCACTTGTTCAAGCCAAGGCGTTTCCAAAATCCCAGTGACCCAGAAATGGCAGAAGCAGCTCAACAAATGATACAAGCAACTGGTCAGACTTTCCGACATTCTACAGGCCTGAAGAAAAGCCCAGGCCGAGCACTTAGTGTATGAAAGCCGAGCTTCTCTCACCCGCGTGACCTAATGTGGTGATGTGTTCCTAGTGTGGCCTTTACATTCATTCGCTCGAGCCTTCTAAAGGCCGGAGGGAAAAAGTCACAGGAAAAACCCTTTTGTGTCGACTCTTTTAAATAACTTGTGCTGCACCGTAATGTCCTCAGCGACTCCAGAACAATCCGCCCACTATGGAACGCTGATGCTTCCTGTGAATAAATAAGCGTGAGCAGCGCACACTAGACCAGACACCAGCAACTCAGTGCGGCAGAGTCGTGACTTTGGTAAAGACCAAGCCTGACGTTTCGTTTCATCGGTTCTTGATCATTCGCCGCATACTTTCTCACAAACGTTGTTTTGTAGTAGCTAATGGCGTATTCCCTTTTCTACATTGTTCTATGCACTGAATTCCCTGAGTTGTAACATTATTGCTATATTTACATACTGTATAACTATAATAGATAACTATATTTATTTTTAATGTGCACTATAGTGTCATTCAATAGAATCAATTTGGTGCCAAAATTACGAAAACGTAAATTTCAAAGTCTTCACAGGCTTCACATATTTGTATGTTTTTAAATTATTTTTCTGCTTATAATAGTCACATTTTCGTTCAAAACATTTTTTCTGTTCAATTTTTTTGGTCATTTGTTTCAGATAGTTTCATTCTGATTCGAAGTGGAAGATGAGTTTAACGAGAACGGCGTTTCATTATACAAATTCTGATGTAGTTTTTCTTTTTATGGAAATGCGAAGTTTGCAAAGCGAACAATTTTTAAAATCAGCCGTTTTAAAATTTTGGTTTCAAAAGTTTGATAATGTGCCACTAATCTGATTCCAAATCGTTCTCACCTGTCAGCATCACTTCGTCTTCACTCAAAGAAGCAGCTGCAGGGTTTGTGTCCGATTAGCGCAGGAAAATCTGCATTTACGCCGCAGGACAAGCCAACGATGCTGCTAATAATGAGTCTTTAAGTCCTTCACCATTTCAAAACGGATCTTATATTTTAAAGCCGCCGAAAAACACCGCTAGGTCTTATTTTCAGGTCACCGACAAGCTTTTGCGCAGTGAACTCAGCCAAATGAACTCAGCCATTTAAACTGATCAACTACTGACAAAACAGAAATCCCTTTCAGAATCTTCATGAATCACTAGACTACAAACCGCTAACAGGATTTTAGCCAAATAGCCGTAAAACAATCCCGTTTGTGTGGCTCGCCCAAACGAAGCCATAGTTTCTTGTTGCTGAGACGCTAATGCGCATCAGTGTCTGGATGCTGAGGCGGGAAACGGGCTGCCTGCGGGAGTCTTGCGTAACGGCGCTGGAGAGATGTCAAGTACTGCTGAGTGCTCTTTCTCCATCGCTTACTCGCTCGCTCCACCGTCGCCAACCAAACAGAAGTGTAAAATGTGCTGTAGATGAACGCGGCGCTCCACCACCACAGTCATCTGTCATGAATCATGCAGAGTGCACTGACCTAGCTAACACACTACCACATTAGCACGCCGCTCCGAGACCCTCCAATCTTTTACCTCAGATTATTATTTGATGTAAATCCATCTGGGATTAAAGACAAACAGCCTCGTTCCAAGTTTTAAAAAATCCCGTTCAGTTTCCCTTTTGGGAAGTTGCGTTGTTTTAATTGAAAGAGCATTCAGGATAAAGTTCAAGAAAAGCAAATGATCTAACGGGCCAAGCACAACGCTTGAAAGAGTAAAGTCAACTAGTTGAGTAGAACAATGTGCTTTTCTAATCTTGTAGATCAATATGTTTGAGTGTGATCTTATATAATGTGATAAAGACCAGTGTAATCTGCTAAACCTCTTGTTCGGGAACAGATGAATGTCACTTGATCCCGATAAACGAAAGCCACAAGCTTTTAAGCACATTGGTTCACGTCAGGGCAGCCTGAAAAAGCTCCGTCAGTCGCTAAAGAGCATCATGGAGATCTTTGCCCGTCCAGCCATTTGAAGAGGAGGAAACACAGTCGGAACGGAAAAGGAACTCCACGCTTTCCTGCGATTGTCAGACACTTTTCCTCCTCATTAGTGAAGATTGAGCTTTTGAAAACACTGAAAGACTCAATTCGCCGTTTGACACACCATTACCGCACACGACTGACCGTCTCGCTGCCTCACGGAACACAAACCCTGATGGTTCTTGAGATAAATGATGCATTAGTGGAGCGAGAGAAGTGCACAGCTGTCTGCACGACAGGCCGCGGGGAAGAATAGCGTGTTTACTAAACCTCACGCTCCTTTGGTTCAGGCTAATCGTCCATAGTTCTTCTGAAACGGCCGTAGTTCCCTCACAGGGTGGATTACATGTCCGTGTGGATCATTTCATTATTATATTTATGGGCTTTCCAAAGCCAAACTAAAATGCAAGCGTGTTATTAGGATAATGGTGGGATGGGGTGGGGGGTCTGTAGCCAGCATGAGCCAATAGACTGATAGAAGGAGAGAATGATTTGCAGACGGACAGATGGATGAGATGAACAGACAGGCAGATGAAGTGACTGAGGAAGATAAACAGACAGATGAGACAGACGGATGGATAGGAGGAAAACAGGAAGACAGACAGTATACATATACATATAGATATAGAAAAACATATCTCTATTTTTAGCGATATGGATGGATGATTAATGGATGGAAGCAGAAGATGATAGATAGAAAGACAGACAGAATAAGACATGTAGAAATATAGATAGGAAGGTGAACAAAAAGACAACTACATGAACAGTTATATAGGAAGACAGACAGTCAGAGAAATACAAAAACAGATGGAAAAACAGATGGAGGAACTAATAGGAAGACAGACAGACACCTATATCGACTAGATAAGGATGGATGAATAGAAACAGAAGATGACAGATAAAAAATGGATAGACAGACAGACAGACAGACAGACAGACAGACAGAAGCTTATACAGAGAATTAGACACAGATGGGAACATGGATAGATAGATGGATGGATGGATAGATCGATAAATAGACAGGCAGGCAGACAGACGGTTGTGGAGGCTGGAGAGTTATTGCGTCTGGCTGGAGAAGGTGAATCAGATGCGCAGGTTGCTCTCTCTCCCTCCGGTGGGTGTTTGAGGTCCAGCAGGGTTTGAATGGCTGCCACTACACAGATTGTTCTTCTGCGTCAGGAGGGTGAAGAGCATGAATCACAGCAGAGCCACTCGCGACACGTGGGTTTGCTCTGGAGAGACCCTCAAAATAAACAATACCTGATGCTCGGCCACGGCCTGATGAACATCTCACACAGTCACTCACAGCAGTTCTCTTCGGATAAAATTACTACAAAAAATACACTTTTAAATTTAAACATCACTATAAACTGAAAAATTTAAAGAATTATTGATAAACTTGAACAGGAGTGTGTGTGTGTGTGTGTGTGTGTGTGTGTGTGTGTGTGAGTGTGTGTGTAAAAGGACCTGACCACGCAGTATGAATGTTAAACATCTATGATATGCAAATTTTTCAACCAGTTTGACGTTTCTAAGCTCCTCCTCCATCTCTATGCTCCGCCTCTAAAACATCAACATCTCAAGTGCACAGAATTCAGCATATTTGAATTCGCTCTTCCTGTGATGTTTGTGTAGAATATCAATATTTCTAATATTTATTAACATATGGGGCATAATTTTGAGAAATGATATTTGAATTATTTCCAATGGGAAGACTTGCTTTGACTAGTAAGCAAATTGAGGTTAAACCGGAACACAAAACCAATTAAACTGGTGGGTCGAGGTACCACCGTTTCAAATAAGCTGTTTTATTTTAATTACCTTTTTTAGTACATTTACTCATATTTTTATTACATCTTATTATTTTTACTTTGTAATAAAATTGGAGTCGACAACACAATGTAAACCTTACTATCAATACAGTTTTTCTGGTTTCTACAGAACACTAAATTGTCTTTTGTAAATATAGATTTAGAAAATGATAATCCTATCAAAATTCTTTGTCTATTGAGAGCCCGTGATTTATTTTTCAAAAGCTTCAGATCGAACAAAAAGAAGAGCCACCACTCCACTACAAATCCTCAGCTTTGTCTTTGCTCCACGCTGACCTTTATTTTAATTCTGCTCATCATATCCAGTCCAATTACAGCAATCTCTGCAAATGTCACTGCTCCAGCTCCGCCGCCACACCAGACCTGAGCCGGATTCACACTAGTGGCCACAAAAGCTAAGACTGTCAATTACAGAAGAAGTGCAACGGGTTATTTAGAGTTGAGTTGTTTGGTTTAGAAAAACTAGTTACACAAAATATAATTTACTGTACAGTATATGCAGGTTGAAATGCTAAAAGTGCACATTTTATCAGTTCAGATAAAGTTTTATTCAATCACCAAACTGTCATACTCCAATTTGACCACTGCAACTGTGTGGCGCCATTGTGTCACCCGACCTTTGAAATTCTAAAACTTCATTGGTAAGATCAAGGAAAAATAGCAGAAGAACTTTACTGGTAAAGACTGTTCACACAAGCGCTGCCATTCCTGCATTTTAACGGTGACATTTTCGGTGACATCATCAACTGGCGACACGCTTCAAACAGCTGCGCCTTTGTAAACATGAATAACAGCGGTGATTGTTTCATAAGAGACGGCGTCACTAACTGTTCCTTTAATGTGGTGACAACTGTCTTCATCCGCCCGAAGTATTAGAATCTTTATACGTCATTGATCAGCTGTTCCTAGCTTGCAAGTTGCGCATAATACGTCAGTTCTCAGCTGTTCCTACCCTTCGCGCTGCGATAAATTAACATGGACACTTATAACAGTACACACGATATTGAAAACATGTTACAATATATTGTACAAAATATTGTATTATATTAGTATTCAGTTTTGACGTGTTTTAACGCGCTTGTGCAGCGAGCTAGCTAGGAACAGCTGAGCAGTGACGCAAGTGTAGGAAATTCTGAGCTGTTGGAAGAATTTTCAGAACACCGGGAATCATCCATTCCGCTTTCACACACAGCAGAATGCAGAAAAGATACCGGGAATGTTACTACTATCCGTGCCGGAATATTCCCGGAACAAATTTCCTGGCCTTTGTCTGTTCACACATACGTGCATTCAGGCAAGATACCAGTATTTTGCCGGGAATGTCGGTATGTGTGAAAGGGGCTATTGACTCATGTCTAAACAATAAAGTAAGTGCAAACAAATTACGACTATACATATACTAAACATATAATATTAATTATTTTTTGAGCATTAAAATAACACAATAACAGACTTTGGAGACATTTGAAAAAACAGTGAGTAACGTAGTAGTGTTTTACAGTGTAAAACTCCCCAAGCTAAACTCCTAGCTAAGCATTTGTCGCTAGTAACCCACAGCTGCATGCGGACGGAGAGTGAAGACGGTGTTCAGTTGCAGCGTGTTTGTGTCCGTGACTTGATGACCCGATGACGGTCAGTAATGCAACAATGATTGTACTCGCGTTACACATATTTCCATCCGAGTCTGACGCAGATCGTGCTAACCGATCTCGTCCCAGCGGACGCTTCTGCAGCCAAAGCTCACACTAGTGCTCCATTAATCACAGGTGAATCAAAACAGTGATGCAATGATCCACGGCATCGCTGATGAAGAGAGAGAGAGACGCTCACAGCGGCGTGTAAACTGCAAAGGGAAGGTGTCAATGGACATAAATATCCGTCCTCCCTCCACAAACCTTGACGTCATTCACTCCAGTGCTGGTGGACGAGTGAGGAACTAATGCCAGAATGAAGAAAAATGAAGTGACAAAGGTTCCATCTTTAGTTAAGGAGGCCAAGAAGACGCAAGACAGTCCCTGGTGGACAGAGTGATTACTGCAGCCAAACGCCTGAACTTTCTCTAAGCATCGATTAAAAGTAAAGAGCTCTTGTAGTTGGTGAGTGATTGCTCGTGGAGCGGGAAAGACCTTTACACACTTCACTTCACCAGAGACCTAAATATCTCCGCACTCAGCAAAACACTCTCGTCTTATCACACACTCTTCCGGATTCATCTTCTCTTTGTCTCGACGCTTTAAAGGTATTGGTTCGAAAGTCAGCAGGATTTTCTTTTCAAAGAAAGGCAAACAATTGTTCAGCAAGAGTGTGTTTTTTTTTTATTTAAAATGTAACTTTTTTTAAGCAAGTCCAGCTTCTCAAACTTGAACAAAGTTTCTCCAGATTTGTCTACACGTTGTTATTTTGTACGTTTTGCAACACTTACAGTGTTATTGTTTGAATATTATTAGTAAAAGTAATAGCTTTATCTCAGAGTCAATTTAGTGATTAATCCCATCACTGATATTCACTGTGGAACGCAGCTTTGAAATGCTGAGGAGATGAAATGTGTATAAAGAGTTTGGGAAGAAGATTTACGACTTTATTTATAAAAAAAATAGAGAGACATTTGGAAACAATTCATCATTTTCTGTCACTTTTCATTGTGCTTTTTTGTGAAAGGCTTTGGAATGTAAGTTTTTGGTGTCTACTGCGTGTAAATGAAAATCAAAGCCTAGAATTAAAATGTTTACAGGCCTTCCTCTTTAAATTATGAGAACGCTAGAAATAAAAGTACGTCTGCATTAAAAAGCCATAATAAAGTGAAACTAGGAAAATGGTTTTGTGGTAAAGACTTGTGAAAAATATCCTATGTACAAATTTTCGAATTCAACGTGAACCTTTCGAATCGGGCCAATTGAGATGATAAAAAGCATCTTTTGTGGTTGCCATAGTAACCATATTAGCATTTTAAGTCCTACTATACGTATTAACTGAGAGTGAAGGAATACAAAATAGCTACAAAAATGTATACAGGAATACACAAATACCACGAATGGTTTCACAGCAAATTATTACCAGTGTCCAGTAATGGTACAGACTAGTCTTGCTTATCGTATGAACGAGCTTTTCAACCGCCATGTTTCCTGCCATTGTCTCGAGTAAATGCCCGTCAGACACGAGACGGCGTCGGAAAGTGTTTCCTGAATGCCAGGAGAGCATCTGTTATGGAAGATTAAGCAGAACTAGAGAGAGACTGACCAGCCACCGCTGAAGAACTGAAACCAGTCCTGCAAGACTGGACTAATCACTCCACGCCAACGCAAGGAAAATCAATCTGCTCCTGAAGCTGAACAAACCCACAGTCCACGTGTGGAACAAACAACACGCTTACTACAAAAGAAGCACAGGAATGATTTTACACTAATTAGTGCAGCCATACTAACAGGTCTGTTCGTTTGAAAAAGGAATTCAAAACACTTCTCACACTCACTCTCTCGCCCTTACAATCTCTCTCTCTCTCTCACACACACATACACACACGCACACTCTCTCTCTCTCTTTCTCTCTCTCTCTCACATTAATTCTCTCGTCCCCCATTTCAAAGTCACAGATTAAATTAAAAGTATGTTCTTATAATAATTTATTCAGACCAGGCCTTGAACTTGGTTCTGACCCACATTGTCCTGTAGCTCAATCAAAAAAGGTGGATGAATGGGTGGACCAACAGACATACAGTGATTGATTGATTGATTGATTGATTGATAGATAGATCTGAAAAAAAAAGCATTTAAAATTAATGCAAGTTTTGCGGTTGAAGTTGTTTCTTTGAACTCTACTGTACACTATTAAAACAAAATGTGATTCAAGATTCAATTGTATAAGACGTATTGATCTGCAGCTCCTTGTCCGCGGTTACACAACAGATGGAATCAATAAAGAACCTCCGCAGGTGAAGCGTGAGGAACAGAAGGAGCTCCAACCAACATGTCAGAGCCTTTCTCACCTCCAGGAGAAAAACAATATGTCACATGTGGTTATTTCAGCACACGGACACGGTTCTCGACGGCGAAACCTGAAAGCAGCCCATCGTGTCCTTTCTAACGTCGAGCAATTCATGCATGAACTTCCACCTAAATGCAAGGCCTGACTTTCATCTGCAGTCCGTTTACCCACAGCTGCAGCTACATGCACGCCGCCAGGCCGCATCACCATCAGCGGGCGCAGGCCGGGCCACATCACCGCCATAACACAGATTTATTATAAATAGCTCATAAACAGACATACCTTTAAAAAAAAATCCCCAACGCGGTTCTATTTTTGCAGTAGAAATGATTCTCGTGAGATCCAGGTCCACTGCCCAAGCTAAAGCTATTAAAGCTGTAAAGATGGAAGCGGTGGTAATTAGATGGAACTGCCCCATATTCATTCGTTGTGCTTGAGGGAAATGAATCAACAAATTTGCTTATTACCTGCGGTGAAAGAGCTGTGATTAAAGTCCTGACCCTCCATTAAGCTTTAAAGAGGATGCGCAGAGTTTATTTAAGACGAGCTGTAATAAACAGCTAATGACCTAACTGGAGTCAGTCCCAGCATTACTGGACTAAAGACTGACACGCCCAGAAATACGGTCCGGCCAATCACATGACCGATGCTTATAAACACTCACACACACAATTGATGTGAACAGAGAAACGCATGACCGGGTCTTGAACTTGACTGAAGACAGGGTCTCAAACCCGACTGAAAACATGGCTTCAAACTTGACTGAAGACAGGGCTTTAAACTCAGCAGAAAACAGGGCCTCAACCTCAGCTGAAGACAGGGCCTCAAACTTGACTGAAGACATGGCTTCAAACTTGACTGAAGACAGGGCATCAAACTCAGCAGAAAACAGGGCCTCAACCTCAGCTGAAGACAGGGCCTCAACCTCAGCTGAAGACAGGGCCTCAACCTCAGCTGAAGACAGGGCCTCAAACTCAAAAATGTCATTTCTATATAATTTTTTTTTTTATTTAATAAATTTGATATATTAGATGTTAAAAGGAAATCGTTTGTCAGTGTTTGCTACACATATAAACAGTGTATCTGGCGTGTAATGCTGTGGTTCTTCTGATGAATCTGCTGGTCCCTGCTCGTGGTCTGGGGTAATTTTAGCTCCTGCTCTTGGGACTGTGGGAGTGAACAGGATTCCCAGGACTGTTTGTCTGTTTGAAAAATAAGAAAGAAAAAAGAAACTTGCTTTATAGAAACGTCTCCAAAAATCTCTACCGGGACATGGGAGGTTAATTAACAAACAAAACCAACTTTTATTTGTTTTTTGAATAAGTTCGAGTTTAATACTAATCAATGTATATGAATATTCTGCAGGATTGAGTATTTCCACTATATATTTTTTTCTTACTTGGCCCTCCGGAAAAAACAAATGTAAAGTTGTTACTCAGTCAAGTACTCAGTGTTTTTAGCGTTCTAGCGTCTTTGCGTTGGTCTCGGACTAAGAAAAGCGCTATACAAATGAACTTGAACTTGTTTTTACAGATGGCAATCTTTTAAACAACGCCTCCTTTAATCTGGAGGATTTGCTGGAGAATTCACTCATCATTATCATCATCAATCTCTCGCATTTTATATACAATTCAACAGGGAAAAGAGGCGGTGAAATGAAAACGCAGCCCTGGCCTGGAATCTACGTGCAGGAATAATGTAAATGAAGCACTTTTAAGCGTGATCATCCATCACGGGAACAACTCGTCAGCAGCTTGGAAGTAACATTGATCTGCACAACAAAACTGCTCAGTAATGGCCTGTTTGTGCCATAGATTTCCCTTCAGAGATTTTACTTAAGCATGACAGGAGATTTACTGGAATAGTTAGGAATGAAACAACTGGATTAGTTTGAATATGTGTGTGCGTGTGTTTGTACAAGGAAGATTCATCAAAAACATTCACAAACGACTCTTGTAGAAAAGTCACATTGAGAAAGAAAATGCAGATAGCCAATGGTTGAGCTGCATGTGTGTCTGGACGTGAAGTTCAGCGAATAGAATCACATTTACCTAATCAAAGTGCCATTTTAAATCCACTTTCTGCCCGTCAGCGTTGATGCGGAGATGAGAGTCATTACCGAAAACCAGAACCGACCACAGAAAACCATTAAAGCCATTACCGACCGGTCCAGCGATACGCCTGCTTTCAAACAGACGACCATATCAACTTGAAGATTGAATAAAGAACTGTGAAAGCACCAGAGACAAAAAAATGACACAACAGATCAGCATTTCCAAAGATTTCGAACAGGCTACATTGATCTTATGACAAACCTAAACCATAGTGTTTTCTAAGGTGGCAGTTGTGGTCACTACCGCATTACATGGTTTGTTACACTCTGTTCATGAGTAATTTGGCTTTAAGGACAGTTTTATAATCAGACTGGTACTATATGCATGCAGTATTTGTTTAATCAGTAACATAATTCTCAAGGACCGCGTTTTGACCGTCAGACTGTTGGTAACTACCTACCAGAACTAATACTTTGTTACAAACTGTTTTACACCAGTAACATGATTTACGAGGACCAAGACTTGATGGCTACATTGCAGGTCACTACAGACAGGCATTCAAGCTGCAAAATTATTTTTATTCAGAACATTATTTATAAGGAATGTTTTTTGATCTTCACACTGTCACTATAGACACAAACGGCAATGGTCTGCTATAAAACTATTTAATCCGTAACATGATTCACAAGGACACTGATTGTTTCGTCAGATTGTTGGTAACTACCGACGTACTGTATGTACTACTGTTTGTTGCAAAAATTAATGGTTTGCTACGGAAATCTTTTCATTTCTGTACATGTTTTTTCCATTTAACTTTCATGCTACAAAAATCAGTAACATGATTTACGTGGACCGTGGTTTTTACAAAACAGTTTATTGCAAAATTTTTCACAAGACTTGTCAAAACGTTTTGATCTTTACACTACTGGTCCATGCTGACATGCCTGCAATAGCTTGTTATAAAATTGTTTTTTTCAGTAACATGATTAGCGAGGACCCTGGTTTGATTGTCAGAATTACGGTAACAACCTACAAGCACATAAATGTTTGTTGCAAATCCAATAATCTGTTTTCCTCAGTGATCTGTGATTAACGAGGCCCGTTTTTTGCAACACACTGCGGCCATGGATGAAATAGTTTGTTGCCAAACTCTTTTCATGCAAAACATGGTTTATGAGGACCGTGGCATCTCAGAAATTTCAGACAGTAAAAATCAAACCACTGGGCTTGTAAACCATGTTACTCATGAAGGAAGATTAAACTTATATATAAAGAAACCCAAGCCAAGTCTGTGAGAATTTGCATTGCTATTAAAAGCCCGAGGGTATCCTGCGCTGAAGAGCGGTCAGGCTTATTTACTTATAGACCCGATGGGAGCTGCAGTAGGACGGTCAGATAAGCAGGCAAGAGGAAGTAGTGGACACCGGACACTGATCCCCCATGACTGTGGAAAGCACAAACTATTTCTGAGTCCTTCTAAGCCCAGCTATTTCCAGGACCACCGAGTTCTGGGAAGCATTGTGGGCATAGTGCGACGGACATGTGTCAGGCCTTAGATTCTACTCAATATAACACACACTCGAGAGTAGCGTTTACCTAACAACGTAGAGCATAGAGTCGCCAGGCAAACCCTACGTATCGTATCCCCACTACATTACACCGAGCAACAGGGGCCAGACCTTCATGACGGTCTTCTCAGCAGGGTCAGAGAATCTCACAGGGTCGTGTCAGAAGGAGCCATCTCCACAGCTTGGTCTGCTGAGGGCAGTGATCCATTTATGACTTTGGCATTAGACGAGCCTGAGAACATCGTTCAGGCGAAAAGAGGAATCACAGCGATTTCTCTGCAGTTCAGTGTCAAGCAAAGAGGAAGCAGAATTTCTGTTCCAGAATTTGCCAACATGTAAAAATCCTCTTGTCATGCTTTGATGAAAGCTTTGAGATGAAAATGATCTGAAGATGGGTGAGGAATTTCAAGGAATTTGATTATTTCAATTTTTATTATTTAGAGTATAAATCCATCGCATTTGGTCATGCATTAAATTATGCTTTCTTACAATCTTATGAATATGAAATTAAAACAATTTTGCAAAAATGTCAAACTTTTGGGAAATACACACGGTGTGTGCATACTTTGAGAAAACTCTTCTTTGTACAAGTGAGTAAACCAGCATTTGGCTTGGATCGGAACTCTGTTCTGAAGCGCAAAATTAGATTAAACGCTCTCATTGTGCAATCAGTGGAATTGTTTATATGGAAGACGACAGTTATTCCACGGGGCCTTTCTCAATGTCAGAGTTTGAGCAATATTCATCTCTCCATCAGGATTTGGACATCACAATATCAGTTCTCAGTAAAATGCACGCTACCAGGAATAGGAGCAAAGGGAATTGGCCTAAAGAATAAATGAGGCTTGAATAAAGATATTTTCTACAGAACACTGGAAAAAAAACGTACATGTTGGGGTGAACAAAAGAACATTATTGAAGACTATTTTGTAATAGCACAAGTATTTTTGATGCCCTCAACAATGACCTTTATTTTATTATTAAGCAAGTTCATTGGACAAAACTTGTGCTTTCACACCTGTAGTTCGGTTCATTTGGTCCGGACCAAGGACTATAATGATACATTGTTGCATTTCTCTGGCACTTTAGTCCCTTTTCACACCACACTTCTTGCTCTCATCCGAACGAACCAAAATTCAGTCACGTGACAACATTCACGTCACTCATTGGCCACTAAATATTTCTTAAACTGCTTTTCAACTAATCAGAATTGCGGGTAAATTCCATAAATAAAGCAAATACAAATACAAATATTTAGTCTGGAGAGACGATTGCGCTAGCTTTGTGCCTGTATTAAACTATAAAAGCATGGTATATAGTTTGTATTGATCGCTTGCCGCTTTCACACCTGCCCAAACGAACCGTACCAATTAGGGAAACGAACTCAATCTAACTAAAAAAGGCAGGTGTGAAGCAAAACTTATGTGAGGAACAACACGCCCACAAGACTTTCGAAGCAAAGCAAACAATGAAAAATAACACGGACAGTGAATAAAACGTAAAATTCAGTAGATGAATAATCTGAAACTAACCTGTAATTCTTGTGTAATTTTGTTCTGATGTGATAATGCTGCTCCATGCGCTGAGTTGTGTTGGGGGCGGGGTTTCCAACGTCTTTCCACTGGTGAATGAAACGCTACCTCCGTCTAGTGGCCGCACGGTGTTATTGAACGAAAACCAGGTGAAACCGGATGCGGAAGCGATTCAAATCACATCGCCTGACGTCATTTTGTAGTCCGGTTAAGAACGTCGCCTCGTTATAGAGCGCAAACACGCATCGAATAGTTAATAAAACACAATTTAGCTTGTTTATTACATTATTATTCAACTCATTTATTTCAACTCAGGAATAAGAAAACAAAACAAAGCTGCGTCGGCAAAATTAAAGAAAACAAAAAAATGCAATTGTATTTGTATTGCTTTAACTAAAAAGGAACAAAAACAACAATATCATATTGGAATATTCACGTTACTTTAGGAAACATGTTACAAAAAACGTAAATAATATTTTGACCAATCAGGTTTATCAATACAAATCAATACACAACAGGGGGAAAGATGCTTCAGTTGGGCAGTTCCTTCATGAGATCTCCTTCATGCTGGTGCAGCGCGTGGACCAGATCTTCAGCCACACGCTCACAGTTCACATACTCCAGCAGCTTCCTCATCTTCTGCTGACACGTCCCCTCCGATCTCACATTTGCTACCAACTCCTTGTGTAGTTGAAGGACATCAAGAATTGGATCAATGTTCTTGACGTTCTGTGTTAAGAAGCTTGTGTTTTCAGAGAGAAGATCTTGACAATCTATGATAATCAGATCAAAACATTTAATGGTGATGACTGAGCATAATTATTGCTGAACACATGTATGAACACACTTCATGTCTAGGAAAACATACTTCTTGTTGTTCCTGTACGGTCTCTTCTCGTTTCCAGGTCTGTGTGATAATTAATACCATCATTAATTATTGATTTTGGGTCTGTCTGTCTGCATCTGCTGTCACGTACATTGGTTTTCAGGCCTGGTGGAGGAGACGCTGCTCACATTCACTGAGCCTGTAGTAGATCCTGAGATCACTGGAGCACAGACGTGACTCCCACCTGACGCAGAGATGTTACCTGAAGACACACGCACATCACTGACTCCATCTATCTATCTATCCATCCATCCTTCTGTTCGTCTATCTATCTGTCTATCTATGTCTGTCTGTCTGTCTACCCATCCATCTGTTCTTCTATCTATCTATTTATCTATCTATCTATCTATCTATTCAGTCCTTCTGTTCTGACTTTGTCTGTCTTTATTTATTTATATTTATTTATCTATCTAGAAAATTTCAATCTGTCTTTCTGACCGTCTTCCTATAAATCTATTCCATTTTCCTATTTTTCACAAACATTAAACATTCTTACATTTCAGCGGGCTTCCACTTTTTGCTGGTTGACTTGAAGATTCTTTCAATTAGAAACAAAAACCCAGAATGTTATTACATTTAAAAACCGTTTATAACAATTAAGATCACGACTTTTACTTTATAAATGAACGAGTCGTTTCGTCAAGGTCTTACCGGAAGGGAACGTTTGTCCGATCCATTCTTTGAGTTCGGGAGAGATTTCATTCACATCATCTTCTTTCAGCAAATCCAGAAACGTGTTACACGCTCTTTCTCCTTTGTTATAGACAACGTCCAATAGATGAATAACGGCTCGTCTGGAGTCCGCCTCGGACATAAGTCTGTCGTATTCCGCAGTTGTGATAAGTTGTTTGGACTGAACGTGCTGTAGAATATGCAACGAATCCACAGCGAGCCATCGGATCAGTTTAGGCTTGTTGTTCAGAATTATATTCATGATCCGGTCAGGAACTCAACTAGCAAGACACGTTGTACTTCTTGACACTTTCGTTTTGTTTTGCCGCTGGGTGGCGCTGTTCTCAACGACATTAAGCCTGTCAACGCTCGTACAGTATTTTGTTCGTGTGCGTGTGTTCATGACTCATTACAGTTGGTAAATGTAATAATATAATGGAAGTTATTCTTAAAAATTTTTTTTAACTTTTGATGCTGATTGGCAGCACCTTCTTGCCTTTCCATCCGTCTTTTCTCCTGCCTGTCTTTCTGCTTAGCCATCTATATTTCAAAATAAATACAGTACTGTGTGTATTTTTTGGAAGATGGCCGTGTTCGGTTTGACTCTGAGCTCTGTGATGACACGGTGTCTGCAGCTCTTTCCAGAATAAAATAAAAACAGCAGATGGAAGGAGCAGGAGGGAAGGATTTAACCGAAGATCACAGCAGAAATCACAGAGCTGCTTCCTACAACAGGACACATCCTGTGAAATCATCACACACACACATACACACACACACACACACACACACACCCCAGTGATTGCCTCTTTATCATTGTAGGATGTCTCTACCTGAAAGACAGACAGAAAAAGATATACAGATAAACAGACAAAGAAATTAAAATAAAACCATACAACTTTATTAAGCATTGAAATCTTAAAAGCCACGTATAATGCAAAATATCTAATATTAAAAGTCAAAACCAATAACGCGATGAAAAATATCTAACATTTTTTATTTATTCAGTATCACAGTTCAGCCACTAGATGGCATTAATTCTCCTGTGAGGCTCGGTCTCTCATAAGAAGTGATTTATTTGGAGGAAAAGACTGCTGACGTCATCAGTGGTGTAGAGTTCGACTTAGTTATTGCTATTTTCAGAACTGAAAGATGAAGCAGCAGAACTGGCTTAGCATAGAAATCATTTTTGTTGCCCAAACAAAAGAAGTCGTTTGTCTTTTCTGCCTGAATATAAAACCGCCTATGTTTATTGGGCAAAATTGTGTGTATGATGTGACTGTACAAAGGAGTCTGTGAGAAGGCCAAAGCATCATTACATCTGTGAGATTTGACATTTGAGATGAATGATGCTTTCAGAGTGGCACGGACCCAAAACAATCCATTTGCAAATAAATGTTGCTGATGTTGAACGGTAAGGCCGGTTTTTATTTTCCTCACATCACCGATATTGACCCTCGCTCTTGATAAAACGCAGCATGATCCAGATTTAAACCCAGGAGAAGCGAGAGATTGATCAGTCCCTTATTTCTTATCTTCCCTGCTTTGCTTCTGCTTCTCTGGTCACCCACAGTTTCATCTTCTGGGCAGATGCTGGAGAAACAGAATCAAACGGACAAAATACCATTTATCATTCCTCGTTCAACATGAGTTACGGTTATTAAACTATTCATATCAGAAATGTTTTCTCAGAATGATGGAGAAAAAGTTGCTTTTCTTTAACCTTTCCCAACATTTCCACTTTTCACTCAAACTCCCAGAAGCTTTTAAACCGATTTAGCTCAAACTGAATTTAATCTAAACTTTCGTATTTTTAAGAACATCTCGGAATAGAGTCTTAATCAATTTCTTTCCCCATTAACCACGATCCATCTACAAAACCACAATCATGTCACAAAGCTCGACATCATCAGCAAAACAACAGAATCCGACGCTGGAATCTTCATATTTTGGAATGTTTTCACGTTGGCTTCTCATCTCGAGCGTTCCATTGATTATTGACGGAAATCAATAGGAGGAACTGGAGCATCGGGAGGAAGTCGTCCCCAGAGTCGCCGTGACTTTAAAATGCTCTTTAATGGACAAATGATGGAGGAGATCCAGAAAAAGCTCATTAGTTTGAGATGAAAGGGATGATAGCCAGAGCTAATCAGATCATTCACTGAGGAACTTCTCCATTTACAAATAAATCAATGCCGAGATGGAGATACAGGTTGCTTCCAACAGTTGTTCTAAGATTTAACCCCAACTTCTGAGACTTGAACCCACAACCTTAGGTGTTGAGAAGCTTCTCTACTGAGCTGAACACTGATGCTCTTCCGGACTGTTGTTCTGCTGTCACCGCATCAGCACCGGTTGGAGTCGGAGCGTCGGGCCGGTGGATGATGGAGCTTGATTCTAAAATCGATTCTTCTAAATGAGATACTGTAATGGCTCATTTGGTCCATTGCGGACCCCTCTCTGCCGGGACCACTGCACGTCTCTGTGCTTCTGTTCTCACCCGTGTTAAATCCATCTTGTTGTAACCCAGATGGGTCTTTCTCTATCACATAATAGAATAACAATACGCAGGATCGATCGAGTGTCCAGTCTGTAAATGATTCCTCTGGATTACACTGAAGAAAAAAACCATCATCATCTTTTCTTTCTGAGAAAAGTCTGACATGTTCTTGCGTTCTTCTGTCACCCGAGGCCGAGGTCTCTAATGCCTGAAGCAGGTGGATTCCAGTCCTGAGGTCGGTTTATATCTGACGTGGCTTCTTCTCTCCTCTCCTCTCATAGTGGCTTCTGAATGAGAAGTATGAAGCATGTTTCCGCTTGAGCTGAGTTTAATAGGTGGTCTTCAGGGCTCCTTCACGCTCTCTACACGAGAAGCTCGGCTTTACATTCAAAACGTCATGTTGGTGCTTCATGTCAAGAACCTTGACAGCAGCATTTTACTTTATGGATTTTACTTCTCTCTGAGTGTGATGGAAACCATCCCTCTCTCTCTCTCTCTTTACAACACTCACTCACTTTTTACCCTTTCTACCTTTCTCACTTCCTTTATTTCTATCTCTCATACTCACTTTCTTTTTTTCTCTTTCTTTCTCTCTTGCACTTTAATGTGTTCTCTAACTCTCTCAAACACTCTCAATCACTCATTTGTTTCTCTCGACTTTCCTTCGTTTACTCTCTGTGATTTTCTCTCACCCACTTTTTTCTTTCTCTATCGTTCTCTCACTCACTACCTCTTTTACTCACTAAATCTTGTTTTTTTTTATCTCTCTACTTTAATTAGTTTTTTGACTTTCACACGCATTTTTTCTCTCACTCACTTTCTTTTTTCCTGCTTGCACTTGCATTTGTTCTTTCTCTTTCTCATGGTTTTTTTAATCTCTCTCCACTTTCGTTCGTTTCTGCCTCTCTCACTTGCTTTCTCTCAACCCTTTCTTTTTTTCCTGTCTCTTTCCCTTTTCCTCTTCATTTTTTTCTCTCTGTTTCTTACTCTTTCTCTCTTCTTTGCTGTCTCTTTTTTTTTTTTTACCTCTCTCCACTTTCAATTGTTCTCTGTCTCTCACACATGTTGTCAAAACTTGCTTATAACAGTGTGTGTGAAACAAAACGGAGAAGAAATTTTTTTTTTGACAACCTGATTAAAAAATAGATTTTTACACACGACATTTACAACAGAACAAAATGTATTACTGGATTTTGTGAAATCTTATTTCTGCGCGGGGAATTTGTACTGTTAATCGGGGAGGCAAACCAGGCTGGATTTCTTTGTGATGTGCTTGTCATTTCACTAAAACTCATTTCGCAGAGAATGTACAAACACTGCAGCGCGACACACACTTTCATTCCAGCCGAACCTTTCAGAAAAATCTAATCTTTCCTTCTAATGTGCAGCTTTGAACTTGTGCCTTGAGTATTTTGCCCTCACCTCCTCTCCTCCACAACCTGTCTGTCTCTCTCACACGCTTTCTGTCTCTCTTCCTCTTGTTTTCTTTGTGTGAGACCTAAATGCCTGTGCGCATACACACACACACTCACACACACACACTCACACACACACACACTCTCTCTCTCTCTTCCTCTCTCTCTCTCTCTCTCTCGCATCAACACTTTTTACAACATGACTGTCTTCACAAAGGCTTGTTGAAGCTGATGTTGAAGAGGAATCAGCGGGTGAAGAGCCCAGGGAAATTTGATCTGAAAATCCACTGCACAACAAACAAGTCAAAGGAGCTATTGAAATTTCACTAAAAAGAACCTTATAATAAAAATCTTGAACTGGCCATTTAACAACATATAAAATGTTTAACAACACAATAAAAATAAAACAATAATACTATCAATAATAATAATACAGTACTTCATAAAATTATCAAAAATATCCTAACATCCATCATGTTTATGTTTTTATTTTTGGATTTGAAAAAAATAAAGGTGTTAATGATTTATTTATGAAGCATTGATGTAACCAAATAAATTGAAAACTATAAATGTTTAGAAACTTCAGAATGGTATTTTCTGGATCACGCTGCTGTTTCTGTGGGCACAGGAAGTGACATCACTTTGATTAATGCCTGACCCACTCCACACACACACACACACACACACACACACGAGACCCTTCATCAGCCGGGCTGAACTCAGCTTCACTCTGAATGAACTAGACTAGAATCCGCTTCAGACTCACACATTCATCCAGACAGATCTCGGTTACGAGCTCCGGAAAGATTTATGGAATAAAAGCCAACTTGCACTTGAGATTCCCAGCAATAAATCAGTTTGCCAGCCTGCAGTCTGTGTTTCGCTTTATAAACCAACAGCCCCTTCTGCATTCGATTGCCTAAAAACAGTTTCCATTCTGAATATGTGACAATATACAAAATATTCAATGTCTCAACAGCTGATTAGCACCACCTTGAGGTGTAAAGCACTTGAGTAAAAGTACTATTACTTAATTAAGTATGTTTTGGCTACTTTGCACCGAGTATCAAAGATATAAGCAACTTTTACTCCCTACTTGACTACATTAGTGATTGAGTAACTGTACATTTCACTCCACTACATTACATTTGATATATAACATCTCGGAAATGTGCATTTGCCCCAGACTGGCCTCATGTCTTAATTCCCTAAAAATAGAAACCTACAACTAGTGGTGCAAACGCAGATCTCCTGTGAACGTTGAATGAGATTGTCTTCATGCTTCACCACAGTCTCCTTCTAGTTTCCACGGCAGTGAATTCAGACAATCACAGGGAAGCCGAGGGTAATTAGCAAGGAAACAGAGCCGGCCGCCGGACAGGCATTCATGAATTATCCTCATGACCACAGCGTAATTTCATCATCTAACGGGGTCAGAGTCGTAAAGCTGGAAGATGCTCATGATCCTCAGGTGCCTCCGCCATTGATTTTCTCTATTATTCACTCAAACGGATCCAAAACCAATGAGTTCAGGAGACAAAAGCAGGTTTCTGTTGAACACAAACTGGTTTTGAACCACGACAGCGATGATGTGGAGAGCCAACGAGTCAGTTATACACAGAATTTACAATTAAATACTGTACGGATTAAGAGTAATACATAGTAAAAACATTTGCTTTTGTAATACAATTAAAACATTTGCTTTATATAGAAATATATACAGTATGTGTGTGTGTGTGTTTGAAAGAGAGTTGTGCATTTTTATATGTTGGTGTTTAATCTTTAATATATAAGCTACTTTTGTGATCATCATTGATTTATTTAGGAAATATTTATGTGTATGTGTGTTTCTGAATGTGTGTGTGTGTGTGTGTGTGTGTTATATTTATATATGTGTGTGTTTGTGTAGGAATATAGGAGCGTCTGTACAGGATTTACAGATGTTCATCAAAGATCAGAGAGACTGAACTTTCAAAGTGAAGATTAGTTTTGACGTGAGACTGTGCGGCCACTACGATACTGGATTTATGAAGGAGAGATCAGAGATACAGGGAGAATCCTCCAGAAGAGTGACAGCCGGCTGAAGAGGAAGTGTGAAGCCTGGAGAAGCACCAAGAGGCAAAAGACGGGCAGAGAAGATAAATCCGAGATAACAGCTGCTCATCACCTTGATCCGCTACAGGAGACGGAGCTCAGGAAGCAATCAGTGAGGAGAGGAACCTTCTAGAAACGCTCCACACACACACACACACACACACACACACGTGAAGGGTCATGACGCCGACGACTTCCGGACGCTCATTTATCGGCGAGACGGGTGAAGAGATGCTAAATATAGCGCCTTTTGCTACCAGTGTGATGAGACTGAAGGAGCTGATCGGATGTGAAACGCGAGGCTAATCAATACGAGTGGAGACACACACACTTCACAACAATCACGCCGAGTGAGAGGAGCAGAGCCTTGCAAACACACTCGTTTACCTCACTCGCGCATTCTGACCTCACGCTGCTTTTGTCTGGCCGGAAATGACGAACAGAGACGAGACAATGGTGTTCCAGAAGAAGAAAGAAAATGACACTGATGATTTAATTGCACGTCCACGATTATCTTCACACTTCTGAATAATCAATGACTCAAAAATAGAAAAGATAATGTTTTGCTATGAATGTATCTCTGTAATTTATTTGAAAAGAGCTGTGGAAATATTCTAATCTCAAGTTGAATATAAAATAATTAATTATAGGAGTTATTATACACACAAAAAATGTATTATAAGAGTGAGAGCAAAATCACTAGGATTATGGGAAATGTAATGTTACAATTGTTGGTACAATGTAATGTTATGGGAAAAATGTTACAAAGAAACACAGGCCACACACACACACACACACACACACCCCCCCCTCTCTCTCCCTTTCTCATTCACTGTTTTATGAATCAGCTTTTTTCTCAGAGTGTTTTACGATCAATGCGGATCAATACTACAGAAAGGCACGAGGTGTGTTTACCAAAGCAACGCACATAGTAACGTCAGCGTTTGTTGTAAACAGTGTTATTGTGAACGTCTTTCACGAGGGTTTACCTTTACACACACGTTAACCTTCAGCATCAAAAACACAACGACTAATGGAGAATTCTCTCATTTCTTCTCATTTGTCCTTGGAACATCACCCGTTCAATTTTATTTTTTCTTAAAGTCTAAATAAACTGTCAAAACATTTTGGATTGAACTTCAAGAGTAAATGAAAAATCCTTGCATGAATCTTTCCATAAGCACATTTGACAGTTTTGGACACGTCAAATCAACAATTATTCATTAGGAGGAAGACATTTCTTTAACAGAACTTTCAATGGGTTTAAAATATGCAAGTTATTAAGACGTGAATTTCCTGGGAATTAAAGCAGCGACCTTGCCGTTGCTGGTGCTGCGCTCCGTTAGCTGAGCTATAGCGCGTCTTATCTGTTATCAGCCAATTTACATAAAGCAAATGGCTGGGAACGACTGTCTGATGGCCCTTGAAATTACAAACCACCTTTACAACCTCCATTACCATTGTTTTAATCTGTGTCTAATTACAAATAAATGTCCATTGAGTGTGACGCTCTCTGTTGTCTACTGGCTTGATGTGTTTATTATGCTTGTTTAGTTCAAAAAAGAATAAAAACCGCCAAACCAAAGGCAGCGTACTTCTTAAAGACCCAAGATGCTCTCAACTGCCATGAACTTTTTTCCCGGGACTGGCGAATTTGCTCAGTATTTAAATGACGAGAAATTACTATTTATTACTCTCACTACTATTTAATAATCTCTATTTATTAAGTCAAATTCATCGGTACAAATCAGGTAATGTTCATAGAGTTACACAATATTATGAAAACGACTAGAAAATAATAATAATAAAAACAAATAAAAAAAATTACGTATAAGAATAAATAGAAAACATAAATAAAGAATTATCTGGAAAGTACAGTATTCAGGATGAAATTTGCAAAAAATGAATTTTCCAGTATTGCATGAACAATTTCAGTAAAGAAAAATGTAATAATTGAAGTGAACTGAAACAAACTCAGAATTGTATGCTGAATTGTTTTACTTTACCAGAAAAGTAAAACAATTTGAATTATTGTTTAATTGTATAAATAATGATCAGGTGACCTAAAGATTTAACTCATTTTAACTCACTAACCATGTTATCTATGTTCTGTTATATGTCCAATATAGATATATC
Source organism: Paedocypris sp. Pulau Singkep (assembly GCA_017309775.1). Taxonomy (NCBI): domain Eukaryota; kingdom Metazoa; phylum Chordata; class Actinopteri; order Cypriniformes; genus Paedocypris; species Paedocypris sp. Pulau Singkep. The sequence goes on along the minus strand of MU204278.1, from coordinate 6,654,903 downwards.
AATAGATATACCAATAATATACAAATAATATATAAGATATACCAATAATATATAAGATATACCAATAATGTATCGCTGGAAAAAAAGTTTATAACACAATAAGGTACTTTTTTGTACCTTATTGTATTAAAAACTTTTTTTTTCAGAGATGATGGACACATTTAGGTCCAACAATTTTAAGAGTGAGAGCAGATATTTATAGATCTAAGTGGCTTTACAGTCTCTGCATGTTCTTGCTGACTCTCAGAGCCAAGCTTCTAGTAATTGCGTCCACTTTTTGAGAATTAGCTCAGTAATAAGGCATTTAAGCAGTCTGAACTGGAGACATCTCAAGTGACGGAACAGTCAAGAAGCAGACAGACGCTCTCCAACCAGAAAACCAGAAGTGCGACGAATCAAGACACAAACCAGCCAAACCGCAACGTCTCGCTTAAGAGTCAAGCTTCTGGCAGACGTTTATCTGGACCTCAGTGATGCTTTCCACTCTGTGAAAGCTGATGCTCCTTCAGTCAGATGCAAAATGAGGAATTGTGAAGCACCTTCATGCTTTGCTTCTCGTCTGATGACATTCATCAAGGCCGATCCAGTTCAAAATGTCCAACAAGCAGCGTAAAATAAACCATGTGATTTGTGCAAATTTTCCTCATACCAGACTAGAAGCATCTTAAAAGGGCCTCATATTTGGTAGACTTCTGCATTTACAACCATCCGGTGCCATGCTGCTACAAAAAAATATTTATGTCTACGTAACATCGTAAATGTAAATCACTAAAAGTTCTCGCAAATCAACACACGAGGCCGTGCTGCATTTCTTGCATGTAAAACGCGTTTGTTTTTCTTTGAAGAGGGTAAAAATTACTCTATTACAAGTTACAAGTCACTAATTCCAAAGAGACTTGAGTAAAAGCCATAAAGTATCCTATTTTAAAAGAACTTGGGAATTTTAATTGTACTGAATTTAGAAAAAAAAAACCACAGATACATGTGAATTACAAGAGACTCTTAATTTTGTTTTTATTATGAGGTTTTATTTCCTTAAATAGAAAGGAAATTTTGCAACTAAATGTTTCAAAACGGTTGAACAAAATAGATAAGGACAAAAAGTCAAACTCAAATGTGCAATAAAGTGTAACCAATAATTCACATGTTTTAGCTCACAAGTAGCATCCGGTACCTTATATATATCACATTCTCCATGTGAATGAGTACATTCAAATGTAGTGGAATAAGGACTACAGATCAAAAATGTAGTCCAGTGAGAGTAAAAATTGCTTATATTTTTTATACTCACTCAGTACAAGTACAAAGCAGCCGTAACAAAGTCCATTTACTCAAGTACTTTACAGGACTGAAAGAGGGAAACTCCGTCGCGCTGAAGGTGAACAGGGACGTGAGAAGCGAGAGAGAAGAACGACGCAGATCGACTCTGCAGGCCACTTCACTTGCAAACCCATCTCAGAAGCAGAAGCAATTAGATTTGTAATCCACACTTGTCCAAATGAACAACACTTCAGAGACCGACTCAAGACAGTAGCAAAACAGAGGACGACAGATGGACCCGAATTAATACAGCGTTCCACAGGCACTCGGGAGCTCAACACAACACACTCCCAACCTCAGGAAACAAGCGTGTGATATAAATCTGAAATTAATTCACCATTTACCTTGAGGTGACACAATCACCACGCAGCCAATACACCACACTGAACGCCCGCACTGAAATAAATTACTTTTTTTGTTAACGCTTGGTAATAAAACAAAACAAAAGTTTAGCATCACAAAGGTCTGAACGCATTTCATTTATCAAGATAATGGGTTTAGAAACACCGGCGGGGGCTGACGGGACTTTTAAGACACTCTGCTGTTGTGGCTAGACTAGAAGATGAGAAAGTGAAAGTCCGGTTTAGGGGGAAAATTATGTTCCCAAAACTTTTATAGAAAAGTTTCTTATCTAGAGCAGTATTACTGGTGCAGATCACATGACCTGCACAACTGCTCATCTTCTGGCGGTGGAAATAGCGAAAAATGTATTGTGTTGGGGTCGCCAACGACTCGTTTTCTTTTTTAAAGGCAGAACAATCACAAAAAACTGTTGTTGATACTGTAGCTTCAAGGCTTTTTGACTTTGTCAGTAACACTTACCTTAACAAAAATAATTAAATAAATAAATACATGACCAATTATTAAAATGCAGCACTGGCTATGTTAGGGTCCTAACGGCTTTTTAGACCTGGTCCTAAAAATAGAAGTAAAAAAAATGATAAGTGAATTTCAGCGTAGAGACTTATAATGAGCTCATCTTCCAATCATATACTGTGTTTAGCTGCCCAACAACAAAACAAAAGACAAACAGAAGTGGGACTTTTAGACCAGGAAGACCATTACAATAGTAGAGAGGGGAGTGTGTCTTGCATCTTCTTGACTATCCTATGTTTCTCACAATTTCTCAAAAGGTGAAAAAAAAAATTATTGAAAAAAGTTATTGTTCGAGAAAGTGACGAAAAAGAAAAATCACAGAATAACAAAGTGATAACGATGAGCTGGTTGAGAAAGACAACTTGTATTCTCAAGAGGAAACTGACACATCTGGGTCTGTTGAGAAGATCACCAGTGAGTAATTATTATAAGAGAGAACAGGTTGGAATGTCCCTCAGTAATAATAAGGTGACACAGCAACCTTTTATTTTGTAAAATAATAACTCCGTGAATAAGGAACCCTGACAAGATAACTAAGAGACTGACCCGCTAACACAAGAGATGCACACAAAAAGCTAAAAAAACAAGTTTTAAAGACGTGTAACAGCAGATTGCAAAGTAAGTTTGTGCTGCTCATGCATAGTTTGTGAAAGCTATACCTGGCAATTCTGGTTTTGATGACCATGGTCCACTTTCCACTGATATGATTCCGTCACACCTCCATCACTGTAATGACGGCGTCAGCGTGTCCTCACATCCACTCCGAGCGTGAGGAGGATTTTCAAGGTGTCCGCTGATCCTTGTGCTTTCTCATCCACCTCTGAACCTCGGGGCGTTTCGCAGAGGAAGTCTGGGATATAACGTCTGAAAAACAGACCGGAGCACAGACGGTACAAAAACTCACTGTCTCGACGAATGTTCTCTTCTAGAGTTTAACGGCTTCAAGGCTCGGCAGAATCCATTTATGACAAACGAGAGAGTGAATTTTTATACCTGTAATCTCAAGTGAAAGAAGCTCCAAACTCTGGTCGTTTTCGATTAAAGTGTGAATATAATCTGACCTTGATCCGGAGCAGCGTGTCCTTGGAGTTCTCAGGATCTGGTAGAACACATTATGGAAAGTGTTCACTACATTTGCAAGCCACAATTATGAACCGTTCCACCCGGAGCTCCAGAGGAACCTTGACTCATGGTTTCCCTGTCCGTGTTTTGTGCAGTGAGAAGATGATAAATCGGCTTTGAATGTGTGAAATAATTACTTCATTTACCTTTTCTACCTGTGCGATACACCACAAGCACCCGCCACTTTATTCCTCCGTGCAATAAGCAAATGTAGCTTTTCTGTATTGTGGTTTACTCTTGCTTCTTCAGATATTTATCGAAACATTTGTGGTACTTCTGCCTTCATTTTATACTAGATATATCATTTATATTCTATTTTATTCAATGTGTGTATTTTATATATAATTTTCCTTTTGTGGCACCAAACAGAGTAGTATTCCCAAATTCATTGTAATCATGTGATGCAATGACAAAATGCATTCTATTCTATTCTATTTTAGTTTATGCTATTCTATCTCTCCATAATTCAGCCATTAATAATGTTTAGTTTTCTGTTGAACGAAAGGAATTTTAGCACTTGTGTGTGTTAATTCACAAGGTCTTCATCACAACCCACACCAAATTGAAAAAAATCCTGATTAAATAAAAAAGAACATACAAGGTTTTCCTTGGAATCAGCCAACACCTTAAAATAAAACACTGTGTGAAACCGTTAAAACAGAGTGAAAAAAAAATCAAATATGACAAATCACGGCAAACATAGAAATGAGAAAATAGTTCAAAAACCAATGTTCCAAACACATTGTTCCATGTTGCCTCCTCCAAATGAGCTACCAATGGAGAAACCACTTCTTTATTCTTCAGAATCTTCACTAGCTCATGCTGTCATGATATGTTTTTATTTTGGAAAATTAAAGTCAATTTTTTAGCATTCAAAACTACTGAATACTGTAATCAAAAGTACTAAATAGTACATTTCAAGCGTGGTTTCAGAATTCTGTATTTCAGCCAGGCAGATCCAATTGATTACTGATATATACAGACATTTTTACATACTATATTGGATTTTTAAAACATACTGCATTACAATTTTCACACAACATGTATTAATTTCTATTTGTATCTTTCCAAGAGCTTTTCCTAATATCACAAAAAACGAACACAATTGTGCTACACACACACCTTTTCTCATACAAGACCGAACCAATCGATTACCAATTTTACCCATGGATGGCAGATTCAGACACACGCACAATTATACACAACATTCTCCCGTCAAACTCCGACTTCTCTTCTCAATCTCACAAACCTGTCACAAATATGGCATTTCTGCGATTGGAAAATTCAGACATGCTGCAATGCTCTTCAAACTTCAAAATTGCACGGCTAAAGACGTTCATTCTCAGTCGGAGTAATGACAGGAATACTGTGCTTTTCAGCGCGTGTTGATTTGTGAATTGTCGCCGTAACTCGGAACATGGCAACAGATGTCGGAGCTATTAAAGAAGATCCATTTGAGAAGAATCCACATCCCTGGTATTCCGGGATTTAATGGCGTCTACAGAGAGAATGTGAATCATTCCCTAATTGTATTAATTAACAATGTGAGGATTCAGCAGAAGATCATTTAGCGCACGACTTCAGAAGGGTGTTTAGATTAATGACATGCAGAACGTCTCACACTTCCTGAGCGCTGGCTCACGAAGCGCAGGAATAAATCAATAGCATCCAGCCAAAACACTTGCCCTCTGTCAGGCCCAGTTCATCCTACTGTATGGAGGAGCCTTCCGTCCACTAACAAGACTAATTCACTTTAAACTGAGTCTTGCTTTGGTGTCGTGCCAATGGATTAGTGATAAAATCAGCATTATGGTGTCTAGTCCATCCCAGAGCCGTGCGCTTGCAGGCTTTCCTCTTTGTCAATTACAGTATGAAACTTAGATAAATGATCTTGTTTTTGTTCTTCAGCAGAAATGACTGTGATTATCCAGGTTTCCTGTCCTTTTTAAGATCTGTGGCATTTCCATGACTTGGAAACGTGGAAAATCCTCAGCGCAGCGTTTGAATAAATGATACGGAATAATGTGGTCATACAGTAAGTGATTGGGTGGCAGTTTGTGGACAACTTTACAAAAATTTAGAAAAATTCTTAAAAAAACCAATGTCCCGACAATCTGTGCCGCCTCCTCAAAATGAGCTACCAATAGATAACCACTTTTTTATCTCCAAATATCTTCGCTAGCTCAAGCTTTTTAAAAAAAAAAAATTTATTTAAAACAACTAGATAACAGTACATTTCAAGTAAATTTCAAGATATGTGATCAGACTATTGAAATCCAATTACAGAATTATGAAACTTAGATAAATGATCTTGTTTTTCAGCAATAATGATGACTGTGATTCCCAGGTTTACCGTCATTTTTAAGATCTGCGGCATTTTCAAGACTTGGAGAAAATCCTCAGCTGAGCGTTTGAATAAATGAAACAGTGAAGGGTGGCATGAGTATTAATGGAATGATGTCTTCATAAATGATGTGTGACATAGTAAATGTCGTCATGAATGAAGCGTGTCACGATTTCGTCATCAATGTTGTCACGAATGATGTCATGAATAATGATGTGTCAACATGTTGTCAAGGCCAATGATGCATCACAAATATGCATTTATGATGTCATCATGAAGAATGAAGTCATGAATGAACAAGAGTGACAAATAAAATAACAAATCATTTGATAAACAACACACTTTTTGTTGCATTTGTAATGCTTTGTTAGTTCGGTGGAATTCAATGGAGATGGACAGATAGATATCGCTGGATCTATGAGCTATTGACCTCTGAGACGCTTGATCTGCGAGACTGAGCTCAAGATCCGCATCACGGCACTTTGTGAGCAAACCATGTGCAACCAGATAATTGAAATCCTGTCTTCATCGCTCCAACGACATCAAAACACGCACAACATGGAGACATCGACAACTTCCCGATGATTTAGTTGTTGCTTGGGTTCCGTGTTTTCCACATCAGAAAAGAAACAGTATCTGACGTTTGAAAGAAGCAAAATGTTTTTCCTCCAACTTTATGTGAGAGGAACAGCTGTAAACAAGAATAATGGACTCACAGATTGGACTGCTTCCCAGTTCAGTGCATTATTTTCCTCCTGTTCAACATCGAGAGCTTTTAGGACTCGTGTTCCGAGGCTCTCGATGTTGAACAGGAAGGAAATAATGCGCCGGACCCGGGAAACACATAGAAACCAAGAGACGCGGGACTGGAGAACACAAAAGAGGCTCATGTTTTCTCCATCAGGCTCTTTTTGATCTCATCACTCACTCCAAACTGCAAGAGCTCTTTACTTCCCAGTCCACACTGCGTCTGTCGTCTCGTCAACACATGAAAAGAATCCAATCAAAAATCAGGACGAAATACATCTCTTGCACACACACCACTACAGCGGGCGGCTGGGAACGCCATTAAGACATTTGCCAACACTTGAATTAAAACGGTCAAGGTTGAACAACCAGGTCACGGCTTCAGAAACGATGGTGTGTTTTCCTGGAATGACTGTGAATTATAAAGTCAATGTTCACACGGCAAATGTTTCCCTACCGAATAATATGTGCGTGTCCATTGCGATGCGTTTGATAAATCGACAAGAATGTTTCACCATTTCATTAATTTGTGTTTCTGTTTCGGTATGATTCACTGACGAACGAACGTATGGACTGATAAAGAAAAGGATAAAGATGGATAGATGGACGGAAAGATAGACAGACATTGAAAATTGACGTGGTCTGTATATAAATATAATGGATGGAAGGATAGATGGATTGTCTTCATTATTTTGTGCATTTTTTCGGTATGATTTTCTGACGGACGAACGAATGTACTGATAGACATTTAAAAGGATAGAGATGGATAGATAAATGGATGGCTGGATGGATGGACAGGAATGAAAAAATAAAATTGTACCGTATATAAATAGAATGGATGGAAGGATGGATGAATGGACGTTTAGTTAGATAGATACAGATAGACATGCAAAATAGATATGAAGACAACAGGAATGATAGATAAACAATTAGATATACTAACAGACAGATGGCAATAATAGGTAGACATTTAGAGACGGGCACACATACAGATGTCTATCTAGATTGTGGGTTTAGACAGATAAGACAGAAAAAGTGTAAACAGACAGAGACTAAAATTAAAGGTGAGATAGACAAATAGAGAGATAGATAGAGAAATATAAAGAGAGAGAGAGAGAGAGAGAGAGAGAGAGAGAGACAGAGAGACAGAGAGACAGACACGCTCCAGGTTCTTTGTGTTAATGGGAAAGTTCAGTGTGTTGTGATGTAAAGTTCAGCCGGCCGTGGCATTTCAGCCAGTGAATGGAACATTGTGTTAGAAGAACAGCATGTCAGAGATGTTGGGAAGCGGTGGCAGCAGAGGTGGAGCAAGCCAACGAGGACAGTCTGTGTTCTGAGAGAAGAACGCAGGAGCGTTTCCGTTCTTCTGAACAGATGGTGCGACGAGCGACACCAGGCCACACGACTTCACGTAAATCACTACACGGAATGTCACCGGAAATAATAGACACCATGAGGACCTGTGACGTGACCGCTCCTGTTAGAACATCATTTACCGTCTTCATCCAGCTGTAATGACAATACACTACTACTACTACTACTACTACTACTACTACTACTACTAGTACTACCTCAGACGACTCTCACTCGCGCTGATGTTTGTCAGATTTTGCTACCCAAACGCACTCACAGAAGGAAAACGTGAGATCAGATCATTTCACAGCAGATGAAACAGTAAAACACACTGCAGAACGAACGGAATCTCACTTCTCACCCCGCGGGACAGACGTTGACATCGCGACGGGAGACGACGCTCAACAGAAATAGACACGTCGATAGCAAACACCTCAGTAAAGCTGAGATCAGATTCATGTCCTACACTTACACATGATAGAAATGAAAAGAACAGGGAAAATGAATGAAACATCTTTCTCAGCTGTCTCTCTGTATATCTGTATTATGCATCTACATACACACCTATTTTATTTTGTCTGTCTATCAATCATCTGTCTATGTTTGTCTGTCTGAATTTTTGTCTGATATCTATCTATCTGTCTATCTATATATGCCTCTCTCTGTCTGTCTGTCTGTCTATTTATTGGCTTGGCCGGTCTCGGTCTCAGTCTGACTGTTTTTGTTTAATTTAGACTGTCAAATCTCTGTCTGTCTACTTCTATGAAAATGTGTCTATCTATCCATCCATCCATCCATCCATCCATCCATCGATTCATTCATTCATCCATCCATCCATCTAGTTCTCTGTCTATCTGTCTGTCTGCCTGTATGTCTATCTGTCTGTCTACCTGGATGTCTATCTGTCTATCTGTCTGGATGTCTATCTGTCTATACATCCATTCATCCATCCATTCATCATCCATCCATCCATCCAGTTGTCTGTCTGTCTCTATCGATCTATCCATCCATCAATCCATCCAGTTGTCGGTCTATTTGTCTATCTATTTATCCATCCATATAGTTGTCTGTCTGTCCATCCATCCATCTAGCTATCTGTCTATAAATATCTACGTACCTGTCTGTCTGTCTATCCATCTATTTATCCATCTATTTATCCATCCATCCATCCATCCATCTATCCAGTTGTCTGTCTGTAACTATCTATCTGTCTGCCTGTCTACTTGTGGGAGGGGAGTTTGCCACCGGTGTTGCAGTGTCTGTTTAAATTTGTCTGATCAATCTAGATCTGTCTGTCTATCTATCCGTTCGTCTGTCTCTCTGTTTAAAGTCTGCCTTTCATGAAACCCTATGCAATTGTCACCTGACAAATAAACACAATTACAAACATTGTCAGCAGAAACAGAATGTAGAAAAGGCAGAAAACTTAATCCACAGCCCAAACGACATGAAAGACGTTCCCATCAATAAAGCTCACACCTGCCAGTGAATATTAATGGAAAAGCATTACACAGAAAAGCAAACGGCCAAATTCCTGTTTACTTTGCAAAATAAAGTGAGGCGGCAGCTGACTACATGAGATTTCAGGCCACAAAGGGCATCCGTCATCCGCCGCGTCCAGACTGATGGAGAAAAGCTCAAGCCACATCCATCTCAGCCCGGTGAACTGGGTCAGTCATGACATTTAGAGAGTCGCCGAGACTTTAACCCGTCTGAGAAGCCTACTTACACCTTCTCCATGCTTCCCCTTCCTTACTCGGGCATTATTAATGACAGCAGAATCAGTCACATACATCAGACATCCACACGTAATTATTCAGCAAAAAATAGCAGCAGAAATGTATTCAGGGTGATGAATCAACGTATGGCTATTTTTTCAACGCCTGTGTCCCACGGAGACGGTCTATTTCAGCTCCATGACGTCTCTGGAGGGAAATGTCTCTGGCGTTTCTACTTCTCTCCTTCATAACCTCAATCTGGTAGATCAGTGTCCACACCTATTCAGATCATTTGCCCATTACTGATAAATCCTCATCAGAGGTCGGCCAATCGCCAGCCGCTGCTCAACCAAGCAATTGTTTTTGTTGCTATGGTTACAGAATTAGCACTCTATTTTCTACAATTACACTTATGCTTTACTATTGTGCATTGAAATAATTGCTATTCGCGTGGCTTGAACCTACAATCTTTGGTCGGGTCCTGTAATACAAACCAAGAATCTTCTTATGGACTCTTCCCTACCATGTAAATAATGAATCGCTCAATTTTTCAAGCTACAACACACAATAAATCTTATTCATCCCAGATAAAATCCAGAATGCAGAGTTGGAGCTTTCTAATTGGTTTTTACACCCAAACGTAGTCAAACAAAAGGTTCACAGAAATCCAGCTTCTGCAGACCCAGTTCGCCAAAAATAACCAGTTTCCAGTAGAATTAAAAAATAAAAAAGGCTTCTCATCAGTTCTCATTCCTGCCGTCCACCAGAGATGAAATTTAGAAAGCAATTATAAAGGCGATAATGGGATTTCTTTAACCAACTGGTCTATAGGATGATGGGCTTGCTTGTCCTAGGTTTTTCCACTTTACAAAAAGCTGATAAACATCCATTGTATTGAAGGTGCCATCTTTAGCCCCATAACGGGACTTTAAGTTCACAGCCGCGTTGCAAACTCAGAGCCTCTGTAATGAATCTAGTATTGATCCGGAGCTCAAGACTTCTGCGGTTAGACCTTGGGACCAGGAAAGCAATCATTATACTCGCTCTCAAGCGGCAGCGTCATGGAGGACACAACAGATATTACATTGTTTTGGTTTCAGTGTTACGAGAGGGACGACACATCGAAACCCCTTTTGAGGAACTTATTCTTCAAACTCTATCCTTTTTAAAAACGTATCTCGACATTTTGTTTTAATAAAATAAACAAAGAGGCAAAACAAAATTGATAATATACCTGGAGGGTGTTCATGTTTAAGAAACACATTTCTGTGAACAATATGCCAAAAATGGAGCCAAGAACCAGAGAACCAATCAGAAGCTATGGTTCCAGGTCAAAAAATTGTATTACTTACAGAATTGTAATATTTCAAGAAGACAATTAATTCAAAACTAATTTCATCCATCCCCTGAAATCAGACGTTAACTAGTAGTTTTAAAGTACAGTTGTACCTTAACTTAAGAGTAAATATTGCATCACTACTGCGAAGAGTTTGTGTCTTAATTTACTTGAACGTAAAATTCAACTTCATAAATGAAAACAAGTCAAATGTTATATCAATTATATGTTTTTGGTTCCAACCCTGCAAGTGGAACAAGCATGTGGAGGTAATAAATGGAGCAGGAGCTTGGAAGATTGTACCTCAACATTTTGCTTGTGTAACAAAACAAAAAAATTAACGACTGACAATGATTGAACTCTTACATCATCTCACTCGTAGGTCAATGTCGCTCTAAGATTTGAAATTAGATATACTCTCAAATCATTTCCAAAAACAACTAAATGTGGCAATAAAAACATTATTTTAAAATAAATGTGTTTCATTTGAGAATGCACACAAAGAATCACACACACGTGTCCCTTGAATAATACATTTACCTACATTTATTGGATTTTTCCACGTTTCTGTGACACACACACGTTACGGCTGAAAGACTCACTGCTATGAGAAACACACACACAGACAGTGAAGAGTGCACAACACGCATGTAAAACAAAACTTCAAGCCCTTTCACCCATAAAACCCGACAAATGCTCCATTTGCACACATCATATAAACACAAACACTCACCTAGTGTTAAAAACACTCCCTTTAAGTGACACTGATCCAGACACAGAAGAAATCAACCCACATTCACAAGTCGACTTTCCTTGTGTGTTTAGAAGTACGGAGTGAAACCGAACCAAATAATGCCCGATGCACAGTGAGTTGGTGCTGAGGTACCAGGATCAGGCACTTGAATTTGTAGAGCTCTGCTAAAAAGCGCCATGTCTTTAGGAACCGCGGCAGATTCTTTTAATTAGCTAAAGGTTTGGCAGTGATCAGTGACTTGTTCCGCTAACATTAACACACTATAAACACAAAACAGCCTTTAGTTCCAGCATTAAGTATTCAAATCTGAAATCCATTAAGTGATTATACAAATTCACGAGGCAATGAAAAGGAAAAGAGTCTGCAGAAGAAGCGGCGCTCCTGGAGCATCTGCAGCACAAAGGGACGGAGAGATTTATGTAGGTCGACCAGCGGGACATGAATAGTCGCACTAAATTGCATCACAAAACAACCATCTACACATTCAGGTGCCAAATTTCACAAAACCCACTTACACTCCAAAAAGAACGAGGCGCGGGTGATTAAAGTGTGTGATGCTCAACCAAGAATCGCAAGCATGTTGAGCTGATGCCTTTTTTCTGCTGGTAATAAAACAAACCAGTCACTGTTTGTGTTAATTAGGCAGAACATTTTCATTTTAGTAAAAAAAAAAAAATGGGTAAGGACCTAACTAGTTTCTTGTAAAAATTTGTTTGGAATTCTTTAAAAACAAATGGTGATGAAATAAAAAAAGTTAGCTGGATGGAGCTGCATTGTTACTTGTCTCCAGTTGGAAACAATAAGTGAATGAATTTGACTAAATAGTGTATCCAATTTTTTGTGCACACGAAAAATGCAAATATATCCTGGTGTACAAATGGAGGCCACAAAGGAAAGGGAGACCCACAAGGCCTTGCTGTGGTGGTGTATATGTTCTCCAGTCTTCACATGGGTTTCTCCCTCCGGGTTAGAAAAGTTGCTCAACCCCCGTGACATTTAATATAATGTGTAGCATTGGACTGTTTTTTCAATTGGAAAGTAATATTTTCATGGCCCCAGGTTATGAACTTCTTCACTCTTGGCTCATGCTCTCAAAATATAAGGAAATGCTAATTTGAGATCTTCCTTGACAGTTTTCCTCTTTGCCTAGAGGACAAGTTCAGCAAATCTGACACCAATCCTCTCCCACATAAGGCTTCACTGTTGTGCCATCATTCCGGTGCCAGACACACCGACTCCTAAACACACTTGGGTAATGCTAGAGAACGGTGCTGATCGTGTCAAAGTCCTTACTGATTTGAGAACTACTTGGCAGGGACTTGAGGTACTCCAGATGTCTTCTGGCATCTTCTTGGTTGTGTCGCACATAGTAGATGACATACGCAATTACCATAGTAAACCAGCCAAACATGGTGACAAACATGGCCACGTCCGTAGTCTTATGATGGAAGTTGCAGAAATTTATTCCGGAATCCAAGACCTGAATGACAGGCTTGCCTGCATATTCTTCCTGGACGGAGGTATGGCAGCTCACTTCGTTCACCGTCTCGGGATCCAGTCGGAGTTCGCGCAACACCTCCTGCAGGGTGCACTCGCAATGCCACGGGTTGTTGGAAAGGCTGATCTTGGCGTGTAGTCGAGCAAAGGCCTCCTTGGGTACGCTTTGCATATGATTGTGAGACAGATCGAGAGCTTTCAAGCTTTCCGACACACCTTGAAACGCCCCGGCGTCTACGGTTTCAATCCCGTTTCTGGACAAGTCCAATTCCTGGAGCCAGGGCAGGTTTTTAAAAGCCTGGTTGGGAATTTGGGTGATATGATTTGAGGACAACAGAAGCGACGTGGTGTTGTGCGGAAGGTCGGCAGGAATCTTCTCAAGGTTGCGGGAGGAACATTGCACTATAGCCAAGCCGTTCCTCTCGGAGCAGTGGCAGCTCTTTGGACAGGCTGAAGCCATCACGCTCACATAAGCCATGGCTATAAGTATTCTCAAGACGAGAGGACAGCCATGAAGGATGAAGACTTCACTTGACGCATGAGTCCCTGCAGGATAATTCATGTCCAGGTGCTTTCAGAAAGTTCGCCGTGTCAAGGGCAATCACGATCAATCCATGCCAAACGTGAAAATTATTGTACAAGCAAACATAAAGATGTCCAAACCCGATCCAATATTCCGACTTTCCTTAATGATGTGACCCGCTCGCAGAAACGAGCTTGAACATGTTTAGGTTTTCAAGCCGGTGGGAGTGAATGCCCTGGTGAGAATCCATTTGACTCCAGAATCCATTTGACGTCAGCATATGAATGGCAATTAAACATCTCAGAGAGACAATGTTTTACATGCCAAAAGCTGAAGATGTGAAGAGGATTCCTTACACTTCTAGAGTCTGAAAACTGCAGGAGCAAAGAGAAGAACAAAAGAATGACATGTAGAACATTCTTGCAATATCAGTTATTACCATTTCATGACATCAAACAAACGCACGAAGCAATTACACCACTGGGCCGAATACAAGCAAGCGAATTAGCTCGATTTCAATCATAAAGATGCTTATCACACAACACTGGAAATCAGATTCTCATTTGCTTCATATCTTCCTCACTGATGGCAAATTCTATAATAATGTCGTCGTAAAATGAATTATTCTCATTTACATTCTACTTGCGGAAACCTCATCCTTCAATTGATTAATAAATCAAAATGCAGCCGTTTTACTTCATTTCCCCTCAATTAAATAATCAGAAGTTCTACGTTCCTCGTGTCGACACGTAATATTTACACGGCCAGTACATTTGTAAAAGTGTTTTACTACGGCCAGTCCATACAATAAAGATCCACTTACATCTCTGTGTACTCTGGACAGAAATACCACCGTCTCAGTTCTCAGCCGACAACTTTTTTACAAATGCTTTTGGCAGATAATTTGACTAACTGAAATGATATGCTGACACAGCTTCCATGCTTTCCATTAGAATCAATCTCAGTATCTTTCTCTGAAAACTAAAGGTGTTCTGGAAGCATCAGTGTGAGTCTCTACCTCCATCTAAATGACCGTCAACAGGGTTTAATACTCAAACTGCTTTTGATCAATCAACAACAATATCAAAGACGACGTGTGCAGGGACATTTATGACCTCTGGCAGAGGAAAGAGAGTCGGCTAATAAAGCACGGTTTATGCTGACGTTGTTGACGTCCATGCAAAACTACAAAACTCTGGAAGTGGATTACTGTTCACTTTCAGACACAACTGATATCAATGCTTAATTTCTGAAATGTGTCCTATATAAATCATATATATACTGTATATATAAATATATTATGCTAAATGCAAAGTATTAAAGTATTTTAAAAAAAATTTTACCTATAATTTTTAGCAAATGTCCAAACAGACTAATCACAAATTCAAGGTGGTCCCCCAGTAGGGAGTTGGATCAGTCCAATGGGAGTGTCCTTGAGCAAGACACTGACCTCCACATGCCCCCCGACACCCCGCTGCCCACTGCTCCCGGGTTTGTGTGTGTAACTTCACTGGATTATTCAAATCAGAGCACAATTTATGTAGTAGCCATTTGGACAAACTGACTCACTTTGTACACATGAACATGAGATTTTTCCTTTATTTGTATGATTCTGATGCCTTATGGCTTTGCACCTCACACTTTTCAGCTCTTGATCTACTTTTAAATTGACCAAGAATGTACAATGACCTAAATTGTTGATACTCGTTTTTTTCCCCAATAGTGTCATATGACACACGAACAAAACATAATCCAATTAGAACACTAAACACAACTGTCAAGCTAAAAAAAAGCAGGCTAAAAGCAGACACAGTGTAGTGCCGTTGTGGCCTAGTGGTTATAGAGTTGGACTTAGAATTGGTTTGAATCCCGGACCAATAACTATGTGTCCATTAGCAAGACACAATTCGAACTTCTCCCATGGGTGCCACTTCATATAAGCACCTAACAGATTTTATGGGTTAAATGCAGAGTACAAACTCCTAGTATTGTGCCTTACTGGTCCTGCCTTCCTAAATAGGTTTACAGTAAAGCATCATTTCAGATCATAGAACACAAAATTAAAGAATTTTTGTGTCGATAAACTACAGTAACCCCCTGCTTAAGTGTGCAAATTAAACCAGGTGCGTACTTAGGATTGCTCACTCTTAACGTCAAAGAAACCAACCTCAAGCGTCTCAATGAGCCGCAAAGCCATCTAGAATAGAATAGAATATATGCCTGCTACCACCACAAGAAACACAGCACAAGTACGACGTGAAAGCTCCATTCGAAATATCTGAGAAAAGCAAGAACGATCTGCCCTGTTTACTGGGTCGTTTGAATCGTTTCGACACTGAAGTAGTTCCCTCTACCAAGTGTCAGAGCTCTCTAGCGCACTTGTGTTCTCTCTTGCATTTCTGATCCCTCTCACACGCTTCCGGAACATTCTCACGAGAGTCTGGACCCTCTTGTGAATATCCAATTGCTATTGCCCACTTCTGAGCACCACACAACGTAGACACAACCTTCAAAACCAGCGCAATTCATGTCATATTTAGCTTATGAACCCAGAACTCTAGTGATGATGAATATGGAAATGAGTTGCAAACTTAATCAGGAAGTTACTGTACTTCTCCAGAAGTACCATTCACACATCATAAGCCCAAACTCAAACACCCAGGGCATCAGTCAGAGCACGACTGCCTCCAGTCTACAGCGATCGCTTGCACTCTGTCAAAAGGCCCGTGCTGAGACAGCGACGCTTTTTACACGTGGCCACGGGCAGGTAGGCAGCATTAATATGCCACACGCATGCTGCGGGGAACTGACTTTCATCCTTTTCCAATGCAACTTTGTCAAAAGTAGCATTTCTGTCATACGGACCACATGGTCTCAAAAACGACACGATAGAAAAAGATAAATCCGCCGGGAAGGTACAGTGAGCAATAAGCAACTCCGTAAGATTGATGGCTGAACCAGCAGCAGCTCGGAAACGTTTGATTATTGTGATGGATGAGAAAAACAAGACACTTTCTGACTCCACGATTTGAGAAAATCATTGAGTTTGTGCGATAAAACACTGTAAAAGCAACAGTGTCAACATGGCCGACTCAAAACCAGCTGAGCTTTGTGTGTCGGTTGCAGTCGGGTTACATCACATGCTTTGTGTTGATGGTCCTGAAAACCCACCGGTTAAAACAGGTGATCAGGTTCATCCCTTATTATTGAAGATAAATTTAAACTCTGAACTGTGTCTCACACGTATTAAAGAAAAGTCACAGCATCACAGGAACTTTGATTCTATTGAAAATTTGAATAACTTGAGATAAAACAGCTTCTTCGATCATGTGGATGATTTTCAGTCACACGCCGTAAATATGGTAGAAGGATTAAATCAATGAAGGATTGAAAGAGTTTTAATGACAATAATAGGAGAATGACACCATTTTTTATCCCAGTCTAGAGAAATGTATACAGTACTCTGCATTTCACCCTAATTTCAAACAGTTAGGTGACCACACACACACACACACACACACACACACACACCGGAGCAGTGGGCAGCTTTACTATGGTGTCGGATATCAAATCATATTTAGTGAGTTATTCAAAGACATTTCAGTTGTGAAAATTGCATGTCCAGGATTCGAACCGGTAACCATTTGGTCACAAGCCCAACTTTCTAACTATTAGGGCATAACACCTCTAATTTCATCTATTTGTCAATCGTCGGAAGAATTCATGTCTAGAATATTCAAGTTAATATTAATGTCACTGACAATTCATGTCTGGTTCGTTTCATTGCTCAATTTTTTTTTTACAAAAAAAAAATACAAAGTTTCATTAATGAATTCAGCTGAATGAAACGGATATATACACTTGGTTACATCTCATTCAGCAGTGTTGCTAACAATCTCTCAGGGTGAATCAAGTGTTTTCCTTTCCTGAATGAGAGCAGTGATATCGCGTCTTTAACTGAAGCACTAGTGCTCTGACATCACGCGCTTACGCAATACAAAAGCGTTATTTGTGGATTAAAAACGACTCTGGAAAGTTTACCAATAAATAAACCAAAATAGATAAACAGTTAAAACCTTACCTCAGACGGAACGGTAACAGGTAAAAACCAGCGGCAAGCTATACGGCAAACTGAACTGAACACCATAAAAGCGTCATTGCTACTCGAAAACCATCAACACTTCGCAAATAGAGAAAAACAATCACGTGCACTTCATGACGAACTCGTTTTTTAACATGAATTTTACATGTTTACTTCACAACTAAACGCGACGCGCATGAGAGTGTTGCGCGCCCGTCAATAACACCTACAATTAAACAAAACAATTAAAAATAAATAAATAACGTTAATGTTGATCTACCGCAACTCACCAAGTCAAAGAACTTTTAGAGCAATTGACACTTTGCCGATGATGCGGTGCAAGTGCGTTTCCATTGTGACAGAAAGCAAAAATCCCCACTAAACCTGGCGAATATTTGAAACTAGCGGGCAGCAGAAAGTTTGCGTGAAGCGGACGGAGTGAAGCGCCACGACTCACCGCACTTCTGCACACTTCTGTCGCTGAGTCCCGCGTGTGTGCGTGAGCGTGAAGGCGCGCGGCACCTTTGAGACCGCGGCTGGCCGCTGATTGGACGAGGCTCTGAGGCGCGTGCTCGCTCCTCCCGCCGCGCGCGCGTCTCCATCAGCAGGATTCATTGACTGGAAGCGTGACGGTTGTGAGGATTTTTAAGTATACGGATCATATACTATACAATATGCATGATATATAAGTAACGTATATTATTTCAATAAATGTCATTGTAGTATTGGAATCCATTGTTCAATTAAAAAAGCAACACATGTAGGAATTAACTGGAAGAATTGAACATCTCTTTTCTGGACTGTAGGTGATAATATTGTGGGCAGAAAAACCTCGAGGGTCTCAAAAAGTCCCTAAATTTATTATCATATTATTATTACTATATGCTTTGTGCAGTACAAACATTAAATCTGAATGGTTTACTGTATGTACATGTCATGACGCCACGGACTACCTCTCCCATGATCCCTTGTTCCATGGGTTTCCCTGTTTGGATGAGGTCATGTGGTTCATCTGTTTCACCTGTGTTTGTACCTCTTTGTAGTTGTATTTAAGTCTCTCATGTCGGTCAATGTCGTCACACCTGCGTGTTCCCGAGTTTGTTGAGTTGTTTGTGAGTTATCGTCTTTGTTTTATGAGTAAAGTAGTGTTACATGTCAACACAATCCCTGGCTCCACTGTTCCGTCTCGAGGATCGTGACAGTACACACATGTTAGCAATGGGCCCCCAAGCTAAATCCTGCATAGAAGGCTTGGGTCGGCCCTGTATATGATGCTGAAAAATGACATAAAAACTTGTAACAAGGAGATGTAAAAATACTGGGAAGCATGACAAGTTACTCGAGCAGCTAACAAGACACAGGAATGTTTGCTTGATAAATTCTCAGTGTGTTATAACTAAAAAAATGCACACACACCTCCGCTTACCCTCGCACTCCGACACAAACACACACAAACGCGACGCTTTGATTCTCTTCTTACAGTCTCCATGCTCTTACAAAACGAGACATTTCTGACACACAGCTTTCCAATTAGCAAGTCATTTTTGTCCAATAATAAACACACGTTATACACAAACTTTTAGAACAAACCAAGAATGTAAGGAATTTAATTACTTAGCAGCACAGAGTCGGTGCCAAGACCATCCACCTGATGAAGCATCTGAGCTCCACTTGTCCATTACCTTCATTGCTCCCGCTGCATCATGGGTAAGCTGCATTTCTACTCGAGCGCTGTGTGTCGTGGTGTTGACATTCAGGGTCTGTGGAACACAACATCACATCTGCTCTGGTTCACACAAACATCAGCGTGATAAGAGTGTGTGTGTGTGTGACCTCCCTTCAGCCGGCAGACACACACTGACCTCCTTTGATTGTTCTGGGTTTTGTCCGTGTTTCTCAGAAAGTCTGGCTCATGCGCAGTAAAGGCCTTCCTTTCTGTTTGTAAAGCGGCGCATTCTACCGGAGGGCAGTGTGTGTGGTGGATTTACGTGATTAGATGTTTTCTTCAGATGCATTAACCATGTTCCTTTCTGTTTGTGATGTAATCAGGTAAACACACACAGAACATTACACAGACACACACACACACACACACAGTTTGTCTGAGTTGTATAGAGCAGACACACTTTCTTGTTTTATTTAATAAATGGCTAAATTGTTGCCAAGGCGTGCGGTTTAATGGAAATATTATTAAAAATTAGTCGAATATGGGTAAAATAGCCTGGCTCAAGCATTTTATGGGTAAAGTAATAATTTTGTAGATGTAAGTATTAAAATGAGTGATTATTTTAATATTTATTACTGCCTGCTACCAAAAAAAATAGTTTGCGGTTAAATGACAAGTTTCGAAGAATTTCGAAAATACAAAATTTAATAACTGCCAAAATAAAGTAAAAACATAATTTCATACATATACTGTAGATAATATAAATTCATTGTAACACAGTGTTGGAAAACACGGGGTGTTTTTGGTTAATGAAGTTCAATGGACCGGGAGCAATGTGGCCGTGACATATACGTGTGCGTGTATACATTATTATGCATTATTATTTCCTTTTGCTCGGTAGGTTGATTGTAGAGCAGCGGGTTTGACTGACGGATGCAAATAATGCACAACACGCCTGAAATGTAAAGTAAGTAGCTTTAAAAGCAGCAGCTTGATGCAGAAAGCCATTGTTAGTAAAGATTGACGGGAGCCATTTAAACCACATCAACACAGCATTTCTCATTTTAGTTCCAGGAGTTTAAGACGTGTGCCGCAAACGTAAGGCGGCGTGGTTTATCTGCAGGAGATAAAACATGTGAGAAGCTTCGGCTGACCTTTGTCACTGGCTTTGCATCTCTCGCCGTTACCGCGACACATCAAGCGGCGGCAGATAAACGTGGCCTCGGAAATGACTAAGATAATCCGCCGTGTTTGGCGAGGCCTTCGAGGCAGAACCGCGCCAGTCAGGTGAAGGAATATTTCAGCCTTGATTTTCTCCAAAGTGATGATTATAAGTTAAACGTGAAGGAGTGTGTGATTTATAGCTGCGGGAAAGTTCATGGCGATGTCACTGTTGAGATGCTGCAGACGCTTTAAATATTTACAAGCTGAGACAGATTTTCCTCACGCGGTGAATTTATATCTTAAAAAGAAATATTCTATATTTAAAAATTACAAATACAGTGGCACCCCGACTTACGAATGTCTTTACTAACAAAAAAACAGAGTAAGGAAATGCATCACCGCAAAAATGTCGTCCCGAGTTGCGAAAAAAAAACGAAACGAGCGCGTCTTGGTCTTACCGCGAGCAGACATGAATAAGTGTCAAAAAACAGTTGTTTAATCCTCACACACGTCAAAAAAATAACAAACAACAACAAAAGCACTGGTTAGTTTCAAATGTGTTGCTTCCAAAATATAAAATAAGTTTCTGAACCGATTCTGCGCGTCTGGCGTTGCTATAAAAAGAGCCGCGTGGCTCTGGACACTCACTTACTCAGCGGGAGTTTGAAGCCGTTTCAAACCCACTAACACAAAACAAATTTACATTAAACAAGACATAAAACTTGCAAATAAGCTGAAAGAAGTTTGACCGGGTGCGCTAATTTGGGTGTATATGGTCCGGGTGGAACATTCTGATGACGTTGGTTCCGTGTCTGTGTGACGTCATTTCAAGATGGCGGTCACCGTTCAAGTGATATTCTCTGCTGTATTATTATATACTGTACCTTTATAAACAATTGCCAATGTGCAATTTAAATGACAACTTTGTAACATGTTTCTATTACATTTATTGACAATAGTTTATCATTTATATTGTCTGAAAGTTTGTCTGAATTCACGAACTCATGGCACAAATTAGACGAACTGCATGTAAAATGCGGCTCAGCTAACAAAATTCCCGCCTAACGAAAACAGCCGGCATGGATTAATTTCGTAAGTCAGGGTACCACTGTACATTATTTAAAAAAAATTATCAATATTTTTTTTTATTTTAATGCTCACAATGCTCATTAAGCATCTGCTTAATTCGAACACATTTCCACTGTTACTCAGTGTAATTTTCTGGGAATAGAACCCACAACATCTGGTGTTGCTGCACGAGCTCCATACAGTGTCTATAATGGATAATTATCCACATGTCAAGCGGCAAAAGAGATTTCTGCTCGTGTAAGCGTCGCACTAATCTAAGCGCATCAGTGCCGTGGCACAGCAAATCCATCTTGCGTGACGGCTCGGACCCCGATTAAAACACACTTTATCCCAGTAGATTTATTATGATTAACGCTGCGGGTCGGTTGTGTGTGCGCGGGTCACTGTCTGCAAACCATGTCCTATCTGCTCCTTCATTCGTCAGGCAGAAGCAGGGCGTGTTTTGGAGGTTTTGAAGCGCTTGTGTTCTGTCAAAAATGCGACAGCATCCGATAAAAAAAAAACATGCAGATGTGTGATGCTTTCTAGTGTCGATGAGATTCATTTTAGGGCATTTGTAGCCAGTGTAGGCGTCTCTTAGTCTGACTACACACACTTAAGTTGGTGGCCGACCAATCACAAAGAGGCGGTCCTAAAACAGCCCTGATGGGCAATCAATCCTTGAGCGGCTGGTCTGAAGGCATAAAACGCCCTGTGTTGATGGGTGACCAATCACAGAGCGGCAGGACTTAAAACAGAACACACCCTAAATTGGTGGCTGACCAATCATGGATTAGCATTCCACTAAAATTATTATTATTATTATTATTATTATTAAAGGGCAAAAAACGGGGTCTGGATTTGGCCCTTTATGTTGAGAGACCAGCACAACAAAGGCCAAGTAAGTCGTTATGAATAAAATGGTCTGCTGAATGCAAACATGTAAATATATATGAAGTTTAAATCACTTTTTGTTGCTTGTATATTTTATAAATGTTAGTTGTGTGTAAGGGCAGTTTGTGTGTGTGCTACACTGTGTGTGTATGTATATCGTGTAAAGTGTCCACAGTTTCCGACTGAGGTTGAATAATGTATAAAATATGTATTATGTTTTATCTTATAATGTAGGGAGCTGGATAAACTCACACGTGGTTGTCTTCTCGTATATTTAGAGTCTCAGACCTACAGGGACTCAATTAATTGAAACACACGTCTGGAGAGTTTAGAGCAGGACGGGTCAGCGGAGCACGTCAGCTTCCCTTGGAAACTAGAGCGTTGTAGTTCGCACACCATCGCTGAAGACGTTCAGGAAGTGGAGAATGTTCCGGCTCTTTTGTAGACCTGCAGTGCAATTCCTCGTCTTCTCTCACAGACCTGGCTGCTGAATTGTAAAGAGGCTCTTTTTTCTGTGTGAGAGGAAGATTGTGGACATTTTGGCAGAGAATTCTATTTGTAACACACACATATCCAAGCGAGACTCAGAAGACAAATACAAATGTTTTTGTTTTGTAAAATACAAGATGCCAAGATTTGAATCCAATTGGTTTCACGTTGTATCACACACACACACACACACACACACACACACACACACACACACACACACACACTACGCTCTGTCTCTCAAACTCGCAGACATTTTCTCTACTTTTCACACACTCTTGTCCACATACACCTTCTCAAACACACTCACTCTGCCCCTCTCTCTCTCTCTCACACACACAGTCTCTCTCTCGTCCACATACACCTCGAAATAAACTCTCACAAATTCGCTCACATTTTATCTAGTTCTCAAACACTCTTGTCTACAAACACAATCTCAAACACACTCACTCGCTCGCTCTCTCTATCACACACACACACACACACACACACACACACACACACACACACACACACACACACACACACAAAATCAACTCTCTCAAAATCGCAGACATTTTCTCTACTTCTCACACACTCTCGTCCACACACCTCCAACACACACACACTCACTCTTTCTAACTCACACACTCTCGTCCACATACACCTCAAAATCAACACTCAAATTCGCAGACATTTTCTCTATAGTTTTCACACTCATGTCCACATACACCTTCTCAAACACACTCACTCGCTCTCTCTCTCTCTCTCTCTCTCTCTCTCTCTCTCACACACACACACACACACACACACACACTACTCACTGTCTCAAACTCACATAATCTCTAACTTGGACACATTTTTTCTACTTTTCACGCTTTCAGAAACATGGTCTCCCTTTACCTCTTTTACACACTTTTACACCCCCCCCCCCCACACACACACAAACTACTCAATATATGTGTAAGAAGGTAAAAAGCAGAGTAAGTGTGTACCTAATTGTGCGCTGGCCTCTCTCTCACTCCACGGTTCCTAGGGGAGCAGGAGACGCTCTTCCGGACAGAACTAGTGATTAGCAGAGCTGCAGGGAAAATGACTTGTATTGTATCATCCATGAAAGAGCTTTGGTCACAGGAAGGATGGACATTAGTTGACCACAGACCAAACTACCTAGTGAAGCTGCTCTGTTGTGCTTCGACCTTCACGTCGACTGTATGGACCGAGTTTAGCCAGCGACTCCATTACCTCTGATTTAGGTCACGGCAAAAATAACACACACGGTCTGATTATCAATCACTCCTAATTGCTGTTGTGAAGGCGAAGGTGTTTAATAAATGTGTATCAGTCTGCTAAATATAAATCTCTGGGTTACATAACATGGGAAAATGCATTTTTTTCACTCAATGTTCCTGCAAATCAAGTTAATTACGACATCCAGCGCCCTCTAGTGGATATTAAACCAAGTGCACTAAACACATAAAAAACACACACACACACACACACACACACACACACACACACACACACACTAAAGGCCAGGACGCAATGATGACGTCACAGAACTGAAGGGAGAAACCAAACTTTATTTCTTTTTACAAAACAAGTGAACCTAACATCAGCAGTAATGTAAATCTAATATAGACCTGCAAGCAGCAAACTCTTCAACGTTAAATAATCACTCTTTTTACATTTTTTCCCCAAACAGAATAAATTACAGCACACACACAGGCTTTTTTTTTTTCTTTTCTTTCTTTCTTTTTTGCTGCTCTAGTACAATGAAAAACTGCATGACCAACCGAACGAATGCGTTTGAATGCACGCAAAAAAAGAAAACAAAATAAAACAACAACCAAAAAAAGCGATTAAAGATGAGCGCGAACTAAACACGGTCGAACACGCCATACAGCGAAAGGTGAAACGTGAAAGAAACACACATAAATAAATGCAAGCATTTTCCATCCGTTTCACAAGCAGTCCTACACAAACATTTATGTTATTGCGTTTGTGAAAGAATAGTCGAAACATTAACATTAATGGTCCTAAACAACACTAGTCTGCCGTGGTAGAGCATTCGCCACAGTCCCGCATGCTGCCGTCCGAACATGAATGACCTAAAGCACATCATCATCAACGAAACATCGAGAAAAAAACATTCCGTACAAGCAGCGCGAGACGCCTCACGCGGACATACAATCTAACGTAATATTAAACGGAGTGTAAGACACTGACACTGTTGTACATTTCAAAGCAGTGCAAACAGATGAAAAACGTAATGACAAAAGAAACGGCGTCTATAATCACGAGGGGAGAAAAAAAAAACGAAAGCGACTTTATTTTCAGCCACGTGCATGGCTCTGCGCAAACCCTCCGAAAAATATCACGCAATCATTGCAAATATGCAGAACGAATCGTTCAATCGCGCAAATTCCAATTCCTAGACGCCTAGAATTAGATTCCGCGGACAGCGCTTTATCGAATACATTAATTTCAAAATATAGTTCGTCATCTAGAGATTCGGTATTACCGCGGTGACGTGTTAAAGCAGCTACATTCGGATTTCAGACCTTTACATGTGGAGGACGGATTATTACTGGAGTTTTGCAGAACCATAATCTGGGAGATGAAAACAGAGACGTTTCCGCACGAATTTCGCGGGGACGGAACACACCTGAACTGAGGGAAATTTAAAAGCTGACACGTGGCTCGTACGTCGACGCCACCAGCAGCACCGAACACGACGGCGGGAAAACGTGGATGGCGTGGAGTTTTTAACTAAGTAGCGCGGCACGTGAACACATTCGATTCTCAGATCTATAATCGTTTCTTCCTTTTGTATAAACTAATGTCAGGGTCAGTGTGACAATACGGAAACTCTCCCACAAACTCTCTTATTCAGACTGAAGTTTGCGTGAGAATTTCAGGCTCTTCACCTCACAGATTGCTACTAAAATTTATTGATTAGCTAATATTAAATGCTAATCATTTTAGATGTGATTTATTATTCAAGGTGCCAGGATGTGTATCAGGTGATAAATTACGAGCGATTTCACAGGAGAGTCTTGATATAACTTTAGCAGTGCGAAATAAATGGCCTGGAGATTTGATGGCTTACCGTATTAGCACGACTTGTTCATGCAATGACAAAAACATTCTAAACAGAAAAGCAATTCTAAAGAAACAATCGTTTGTTTTTGTGGCGCTTTAAAGTCTTGCCTACACCCATGAACATTCTAGATGCCGAGGAAGGAATGACCCTGACTTCTGGATGCGGAGACAGTGAAGAACAGGCTGTTTTGTTGGCGTGCACCGGAAAGTTCTGTGGAAGATGTGTCGACGACGTGAGTTTACAAAAGCAGCGAGTGAAAAACAACCTTCAGTCGGACGAAAGCGTGCAGTACTCGTGCACATCTGTCCTGTGTGCGTGTACAAATTCAGACACTACACACACGCACACACACTAATAAATACCAATGCATGTGTTTGTAACTATAGATGCAGTCGATTTCGGTTAGTCAGACCACTTTTGAATCCAACCAGCCACTTGTTCGAATCCGAAAGCCTCAAAAACAAACTGGAATTTGTTAAAATATTTTTATTTATTTTTATGCTTCTCATGCAGAGTGTCTCGTAGATAGTTTCAAATAATTTTTAAATGTTATTTTATTACACAAAGTTTATAAACAACAGTAGCTTTCAGTTGAATGCTTGCCAAATGTTGCGTGCTTCAAACTATAAAAAGTTTTAATAACGTTACGTATGAGGTAAGATTACGGATGAGGTAAGATTAACTGCAATCGACTGTGTACTGTATGTGTATACACACGCATACACACACACAGACACACACCCGTATGTGTGGGTGTGTGTGTAAAATGTACACACATATTCTGTATACATTCTATATCTTTACTCAAGAATGTATAACGACAATGTCATTATCAGCTCCCTTTTCACTTCTCCAAAAGAGTTTTAAAACCTCTGCGAACAAAACGACGTGAAGTTTAAGCAATTGAGCCATTTTACTTTAGGTTGCATGATTTGGATTTGGAGTCGATCAGGTTCTCGTTTCATTTGCTTTCACATTGATTTTGGTTGTGCGAGCAGGAGGCTGATAATGAAGTGTGTGTGTTACTCCACATGCCAAAAGGACAGACACACACGGGCGCCGCCAGCCTCCCGACTCCATCGGTTTGTTTCATTATTCATGTATGAAAAAAGCGAGCGATCCATCAACGCTAATAAACGACGGCGATGCGCCAGGTTCACAAGAATGGGGGAACGTGCATTCACAGTGAAAGGAGTGATAAAACGAGAGACCGGTCAGTGACGTGAGGTACTAGAGAGTAAAAAATAGAAAGAAACAGAAAAGTGTTCTTGAAATGAACAGGTAATAAGCAAGGACCACTAGGAAAACAACACAGGCTGAGCAGGAGGAACATTAAACGTTTAAATAGAAGCACGATACACAATAAGTAAATAAGTCAGAAGTCTTGAAAATACAGAGAGAAAATAATTAGGTGCAATGCCATTGGCTCAAGGGTCATGTGATGCAGTGAAGGATCATGGGTAGAAATTAGAGAGTGCCCATTCCAGTGACCTCAGACGTCAGCCTAGAATAGTTTAAAAGGGGAAGAGGAAAAAAGAGGAGGGGGGAGGAAAAAGATAGAAAAAAATAGATAACGTAAAATAATTTCCCAAAGCATTTGACACATCTGTACAGAAATCACGCTTGTTCCGTCCACGGCGAGCGAATTTGCACACGCGAATCTATGGGATCTCTAGCTGAAAACAATCACGTTCCTGTCAGACCTCGGAAGAGACGCGTCTCCTGGAATCCGAACGTTTGGCTGCATCACATCACTAGCTTCCCGACCAATAGCATTGCTCGAATACGCTTTTGGATGCAGTGGCTCTTCTCTTTAAAACCTTTGCCGAGACTAAATGTGTTCCGATACTAAACCGTATCCGTCTATTCTAGCCATTTGAAAACAATACTTATTAATATATGCCGTATATAAATGTGTATTACATACATTTGTATGTATGTATATATATATAACAAGACCCGAGCATTCAGCATGCTGATAGACTACATTAGAAACACTGCATAACATTAAAAAAAATCCTACTACAGATTTCCTCTTTTGAATTTCAGTTTCTGCCTAGGTGACGCTAACTAGCGCTGGGAAGGGTTTGGAGAAGTCTAAAGGTTTATTGGTAAGTGGCTGCTGAAAGCTTGAGATAATGAAAGCAGTTTGGGGCTTCAGGATGTTGTCATTGATGAGGGGTCATTCCACATGGCTGCCACGTCTCTGAACCTGCCATCAGAACCGTGGGAAAGCAATAGGCATTAGTTTGGCCGCGGCCGCTACTCTCCTAAAGCCTCAACATCACACAAGAAACCACGTCTGCAGCTTTACAGCAAAACTAGACTTAACGCTGCTGTGGAACATCGCCACCATTCGCCAAATCTGATTCGGTAACTAAGGCCTGTAGAGATTTAATTTCGCAATCAAGTTCTGCCCTTCACCTCATTGTTTGGCATCGAGCGCCATTCCAGCCATCATCAAATCACTTTTTTTGGGACGTTATTTATTAAATGCTAATAAAAACGAAAGCAGCCGAGTTTTGATTGTGCACTTGTTTGAAAAGACAGCAGTAGCCTAAAGTTTCGTATTTACGCAATTATAAGCACCCCACGAATATAAGCGTGAATTTTTCAGGCACAAAATAAAAGAAAAATTATATTTGATTGTCAACATATTTGAAATCAGAAATTATAAGCACAAGTTTTTGAGTTTCAAAAACATAAAAAAAGGTGCTTATATTTGCGAAAATACGATATTTTGATGTTCATGCCTTAGAAAAGATTTTTATCTAACTCCAATTTTTCAAAGAGAACTTGGCTTGAATGGTTAAATGAGGTCTACGCAAGCACACAGAGCACAAAGTTTGCAAGGGATTGGTGTTTTTACCTTCACCCAGTGAATAAAAACAAAGGTGCATTTACCAAAGAGATCGGAGCTTTGGGTTTTGTTAAGATTGATACAATGAATTGTCTTTGAAAACTGATTTTGATGAACGACACAACTGAAGGAAGTTAAATTAATAAAACAAAACTAAAAGATGAATGCAATCTTTGGACTGATTGTAGGCTGCTCCACTTAGTGTTTGAGGAGGAGCAGCTTTAGGATTTTTGGAATTTGTTGATGTCTTTTTTGCGACAAGTGGGAACACAATCATAAAGTCTCGCCACCTTGTGTCAATAAATGGATTTGCATGTGATTCGACTCTTGCCAGTGGACATCACTTTGATGCACACACATGAAATGCAGGCAGAAACTGTGCAATGCTCATTTTAGTGTGAATGGGCCTTTCTAACGGCTGATTTAACAGCATGAAGTCATTAAAATATCACCCTACTGACATTTGGAAGAACCAGAGTATGTTGGACAAACTAGGTTCTGGCGTTGGAGCTGTGTGGTGGCCGTACCTTGCGTTGATGAGGTACTGGGCGAGGCTGATGTTGGCGGGGGTTCCTGTAATGGTGATCTGGCGCTCTGACGACCCTTCCATGGCATTAGCGATTTTGATCTGTGCTCCAGACATCTGACGGATCTCGTTGATTTTGGTTCCCTGGCGCCCGATTATGCAGCCTATTAGCTGGGAAGAAAGCGCAAGGTTCTTAAAAAAGTACGAAACTGGATAGAAAACAGACTGTTGAAACCAAACAAAGCTTTACTTTAGAAGAGAGAGAGAGAGTGAGAGATAGATGAAAATAGATAGATTGGCCAATAGTGACACAGGGAGATAAAAAGAAAACAGATAAAAAGATGAGAGAGATGGAGAGCAAGATGGATTGATGGACAAAAATAGGTCAATACATAGAGAGATTGAGGCAGGGAGATGAAAAACGATAAAAAGAACGATGGGATTTATAGACAGGGAAAAAGTGAACACACAGAGAGATGGAGGCATAGAGATGGACAGATAAAATGCAAAATGAAATTCATGCAAAGTGAAACAGCAAGGAGGAGAGAGATGGATTGATAGCCAAAAAATAGGTCAAAATACAGAGGCATTGATATCGACAAATAAAAAGATAAAAAAGACAGAGAAAGAGAGATGGATAAACATACAGAAATCAGTAAATCAATAGAGAGTTATGAGCATAGAGATGTGCAAATAAGACAAAAAGACACAATGAGAGAGAAAAAGAGAGATAGATGGATTCTTAGACAAAAAGATCAATAGGTCAATGGATCAATAGGCCAATGGATCAATTCTATCAAGGTATATATGTTCCAATAAAAATAAACAGACCGAGAGTCAACAAGAAACACACAGAGAAATACATTTTCGAATAGAACTAAGACAAACAGATAGATGGACAGACAGTAGAGAGCAGAGAACCTAGTCTTGGTTCTAAAGCGGTTAAGAGGGAAAGCTTCACACTCACATCATTGGGAATGGTGAGTTCATGAGTACTGGCCGGGGGACTGGCATCCAGACCTGGAGGAGAGAGCAGAGGGAAGGTCGACAGACAGACCACAGTAAACAACAATGCAAAGCCCCTGAAGACCAGCGCGGAGACAGGAAATGAAACGCCGCCCTCCGGAGACTCCTTCACGGAGCCTTATTCAGCTTAAACTCAAATATCTCTAGTGATTTACACACTTTTCTTACGTCTTCAGTGTGACACGAGCAAATATATCAGGTAGGTACATTACATAAACACGCTCCGGGCAAGACATGATTGAGTTTAGCAGGGTAAACTGAGCCTGTATGAGGGGTTTATCAAGAAGAACAGATCATAAACGACTTGTCGGAGGACGATAAGCTTCTGTCACCAGTTTCTGAAGAGCAGAAAAGAACAGGTTTAATGATGGTGCTTCACCGTCCACAACAACACTGCAGGGAAATCTATTTCAAATATTGCTAGACCTGCGCTATCATTGCTCTTTATCTCCATTTAGACAGCGGAATGGAAAGCGCACTTAGCAAATATTGGACAGCAAGTTTAAGAAGAAACAACATGAGTTGGTAATCTACCAAAAATACGCTAAGCCATAAATAAACAGACAGATTTGGTAAAAAAAAAATAAAAATACCACACACACACGCACACACACAAAAACCCAAAAGCCAAGAGAAGAGCAACCACCACGGGCATGTCATGATGCTTGACATGGAACGAGAAGGAAAAAGAGAGATAGAGAGAGAAAGACAGAGAGCATCGCTATAGGTACAAAGAGAAGGAAACTTCAATAGGGCTTGTGGGTACGTACCAGGGAAAGCAGGGGTGGTCTGTCCGAGGGGGGTAAAGGGGGTTTGCTGCATAGCCAACTGGTGGAGCTTGGTCAACTGCTGAGGGTTTGGAGGGACAGTAGAGCTAAGAGGTTATTGTTATAAGACAGGTCACACCAAGAAATCAAGAAACTAAACTAACAAAGAAACAAAGAGGATAAGAAGCCATGACACACTGTGGTGGAAGAGAAAGCTGAAGAGAAACTTTAGTAGGACTTGGCCTGAGTTGGTGGCAGCGTCGCCCTCCGGTGGCAAATAACGTAGGTTCGACGACTCGGCGAGTCGCAATATGTGATAATTAATTAAAATTATTTGCAATATGTGATCATTTAAATATCGATTTTTTTTTTGCACTTAAATGTCAATTAAAGTAGTTTTACTATAAAAACATCATGGAAGAGATTAGCTTTTATCTCTTCAACGATACACACATCTTACAATCTAATGATAAATTAAAAATTGATTATTTTGACACTAAACTAGTTTTAATAAAATAGAAGCTAAAATCTTCAACGATACACATACGTGTGTCATGTTCTGATTGATATGTCAATATAAAATTTGTCTTCCTCTGGTTCAATTTATCGCCAGTGACTTATCGAGTTGCTAACTTGATTATCACTGTTACTGTGACATTAGAGGACTAAATGATATTGATTTAATACGATACAATTTAATTTCATATTGATGCGACATAGTTAGCATAGATAAATACATGAACGTGTAACGCTTGAGTAAATTAACTGTGCAGACTACATTTCACAGTTCCAAACAGTGCGGGCGTTTGATTGGATGGTGCATTAGAGCAGTAGGTGACATTACTGTGGTGAGGAGTTTGTCCCCAGACAGATGCCTGAAGAGCCCCGGTTCTCGCAGACGACCCCATGTGCTACGTCCCTGAATCTGCACTTTATAGGAGGTTGAAGGAACGTCCAACCCCAACATGAATTATTGGAGTGTCAGACGAAGCGTCTCTGAGAATCAATCACTGCCTGTCCTAAACGAAAAGAACTGACACGCCATCTCTTCTTCTCTCTGATAGATACGCAATCAGATTATCTAGGTGGAAAGCGCAGCCACAAACTATACGGATTAAAGAACCATCTGCGTTCTGTGTGCCAACTGGCAAGATCCCTCAGTGGAGGGTCAATTCCATGAGATAAAAAGTCCAAGTAACAGACAATCTCAACAACAGAATCACTATTGGAAAAAGCCAAATCTGAAGTCAAATAAAATGGTGACATTTGGAATAAAACCCAAGTTGTTCAAGCACTAGGTCTTGTTTTCAGGATTCATTCACAAATTCAGCTCAAACAATAAACAGCATAAGACGCATGAAACGTATGAACTTAAAAACTAAATCTTGAATTCATTCTTGAAATGCTTGCGTCTCGCATTACTGGTGATCACATCATTCACGTACGAATTCAGATTCCTCACAATCTGAATTACGCAAAATCTTTGCGATTGTCACGTTTGCTCATCTGGAAAGTGAGAAAATGCCTTTTCCTCCAACAGGCCAAGTCCTTAGAAGTTTGGTTTACATATCGGAGGGCTTTTTCAGACTGTAATGTGGCAGAAATTACACATCAGAAACGTCATATTAATATTACTGCTTAATATTAATAGAGAGGTCCATGTTGAAAACTATATAGCCATGCAGACTGCTGACGAAGCTGGGGAGAAGGACGGGTGGCTGAGGACTCACATCGGGGTGTGGAATGGCATACTGTCCCTGAATTGTGTAGGCCTGGAAAAGCAGAGAAAAGCAGAAAGAGCAAATCAACAAATCAGCAGTTAGGAAGCATTAAAACTCTATTACTGCTTAACACGACCCTCGACTCTTGACAGCTTGGAAATTATAAAGTGCATTTAAAGAACACCTAGTATGAATAATTTATTTCAATCTTCTTTCAAAATAAATGTGCATAAAATTAGTGTTTTGAATAAATCCATATCTAAAATTAATTTACAGGTTTTATGAAGAGCTTCGACTGAACTAAATGACACTAACGCCTCGCCTCGGTTTTTGTCTTTTGCTTAAGTATGAATAATGAATGAAATGCCCATGATCGGGTGATGTTGAGAAGACACAGAGTGTTAAAAACATTATTCCACGTCAAGGTTAGAAAATTAGTGTACAAAAAGATTAGTGGGGTGAAAACTATATTTGACACAATATCCTTTTAATATAAGTCATTTGAAACAAATATTTTGGGAACATGATATTAATAAAAGTCCTACAGAACCTAATAAGTAGTGGTTCATACTAAAAGGATATGACATCTGCTCTGAGGAAGGAGTTTATTTCACAGAAAGAGCAAAATATGAATAATTTTGTTGTGAATTCAAAACTAAACACACTTCAGACGTAACGTGTATAGCCAACAGTAAATTTACAGTAAATGTTTTCTACAATGATTGTTTGCTTAAATGACACACATTATCCCACTAGTAATCAAACTGGTAACATTTGGCAGAATATCTTGAGATATTTCTGCTAGAGCTTTATTTTTAGTTGTGCTCATAATAATGCATGACGTATTTAAGAAGCATTTTTAAAGTACTTTTTAGATAAAAAAAATATATTTTTTATTGAAACATACTATAAAATTATACGTATTAATAAAAACCTGCATATAAAACCACAAAATAACAATGGATTTTAATCCCATGAATTACGAAAAATGGACGAAAATTGCGTTTCAAGCGCTCTCCCACTGAGCTTATCGACAGCCCATCTGCATGATAAGCTCCTCCCTCGTAGCAAGCACAACCTTGGTTGGGATGGTGTGACGTCATGCGAGTGAGAAGGTGAGAAAACCTGAGTGAACTAACAGGCAGTGGCTGGTGCTGCAGTAAAAGGCTGAGGTTGGCTGCGGACGCCGCCAGCGGGTCGGCTCTTACCTGGCCACCTGAAAAAATGACGGGGGTGGAGGCGGGCTTTGGGCGGTAGGGGATGGTGGCACCTTTCGGTGGGGACTAGGAGAGGAGAAGAGGGAAGAGGCAGAAACAGCATTAGAAGAGGACGTGAGAACGTGACAGCGGTGTGTGTGTGTGTGTGTGTGTACGTTTGAAATGACTGTACTTAAATGTACAGAACAGGAACAGGGTAAAGTCACCTTGACCCATCAGCATAAACTGAAGGAGAAGTGTGTGGCTAGAATTTCCGACTAGAACATCAGTATTCAACTCTTGTGCACAAACACTAGTCAGTTACTGAGAACAACACACTCCATAATGCAAATCCACTAATGATTAAAGTTATTTCAGTTTATAAAAGAGCCTATATGCAATAGAATACAACACAATGACTAAATTCCTATCTATGTAAGAATAATTGCTATTATTCACTTCTCAGACTTCTGAGTTTTCATGACGTTGTTCCCGATCCTGTTTGTTAAAACTGAAGTATGTATAATAAAATAATATAAATAATTTGAGGGATTGTCAATTATTTTCAGTTATGTGGTATTATTATTAATTTTAGGGATTTTAGTATTGTTTAAATATATGTACAAGAAAAACAAGTTCCTGTTAAAAAGGCCTATACAAAAAAAGACAACAATGTTTTTTCTACTCACCTTGTTCTCAGACTGTATTTTGAGTTTATTAAAAATAAAATCACAAAAATGCAATTTTTGAATTTCAAAACAAAAATAAATAAAATAAAAGTTATATTCATGTCTGATTTGCTTAACATGACTTTATGCTTACTTAAACAAAAGTACAGAACAGTTTGATTCCTCCTTCCATATTATTATAATTTTATCATATGGATGGAAATCATTGTCCCCTTATCATTTGTCTGTCTGTCCGTTCGTCTTTCGAAAATCAGAAAACCTCTGACAACAAAAGTCAAACGGGAGCAGGTGTAAGGCAGGATGTGTGTGATGGAGCACGGTCTCATACTCTACCTCCAGCATGACCACACATATCTGTTTGACACACTGGATGATGGCTTCTGGGGTGCCGGAGATTGTCACCGCTCGCTCTGTGGAGTTGGGCAGCATGTCCCCCGCTACCTGTACCTGAGCTCCTGTGGACTGCAATCACAAAACATCCCCAGATAAATGACCAGTGACAGTTTCTGTTGGTTTGTTTTTGTTTCTATTCAACCTGGTGAGTCAATTGAGAGCAAATTCCAGTTTACAATTATGAACGGTGTTAACAAGCAAATAGTGAACGTTAATTAAAAAAAAAAAATCAAATCATATGAACACAAGATAACATTTATATACATTGTAAAAGATATATATATATATATATATATAGACATTATATACATTATAAAGAGATGTACTTTACTTTGATGTGGATAAACGTGACCATTACTTCAGTAAAATAATGATTTAGATGCCAAATCAATTCAGAAAACGCTACGATTCACAAGTGTTACAATGTACCAGTAATAGAACTCATTTACACATAAAAGTGCATTCATCATCTGTTTTTGCAACTTTGACTTTTAACTGACTAACTACAAATAAAAATAGCCTCTTTAATATATCTGAATGCAAAAATACCAGGAAGACTTGGCTAAATCCCTACTTCAATTAATATTTCATGCACAATCGGTGAAAAGGAAGAAAGCAGTTGTATCAGACATGAAATGTTGGCAGCACCTCTCTCATTTCTTTGATTTTGGAGCCTCCCTTGCCGATGAGGGAGCCGCACTGACTGGCGGGGACCACCAGTCGCAGGGTGACAGGGGGCTTACTGGTGGCTGGGCTGTTGCTCATGGAGTTGATTATATCCTGAAGACAAAGTGCAAACGATTTTTACTCTAAACTGAACAACCTACTGTGAAACGCCTTTAAAAACGACGAGCTGCCGTATAAAACCTCTTCAAACTTGTAGGCGATCATGGCGAAGGCCTTGAAGATGGCATCAGTGGGTCCAGTGATGGTGACGATCCGCTCGGGACAGTTTCCTTCAGAGATGTTGATGCGAGCTCCACTCTGCAGGAGATTTCATTTGTCAGGAGATTCATTTTTATACATACTGATGAAAAATGTATAGAAAAAAATGACTTGTATTTTCTTGTATTAAAAAAGCGTTCTTTTTTCTTAGGCACTCTGTGTGTAAAAAGCTAATTCCACAATGATTCAGCAATGGCAAACTTCAACAATGGGTTAGAAGAAGCGCAGAATGACAACCGAGATTGTGATTAAGCCTCAAGAAAGAAATAACAACACTTTTGATTCTTTTTCTTTCCTCATAAGTCCAGAATTGCAAAATATAACAAAGTTCTACAAACTTTAATGATCCGAATATTTCACACAATTGTGCTCTTCATTATTTTTTTTACAATGCCTAGGCAAAGTAGAAATGCAATGATGCGGATGTTAAGTTTATAATATGGCCACAATTTTCCTATCAATCAACAAAATATCGACTGTTAAAATTCTGAATAGTGATTCTACAAATTATATATTTTAAAGGAAAGTTTTTTTTATGTAACATGCACAAAATTACTCACTAAAGAATAGGTTTGACTAAAAAGCGTTTGACTAAAATAGAGGTAAATTTCTTTGCAATTTTCTTTTCATGCAACCTTTATATTCCTCATTTCATCGATATTTGGTGTGAGATTTCCAGCTGATACGCCACAATCCTGACTAGGTCTTGTTTTTTAGGTAGGTCTTATATTTCGGAAAACTCTTTTTTGGAAATTTTTCTTTTTTTTCAGGTAAACTGAATTATGCAACATACTTCTTCACGCATCTTCTTTACAGTTTCTCCTTTCTGCAATAAGAAGAATTTCACAATTAGTTTCAATCGGCCACAGTTTGTTGAATAACGAATTCATTAAATACAATTTTGCGATTCGTGGCCTACCTTTCCTATGATGCTTCCCACTTCCTGCAAGAAAACAACACATGAATGACAACAGACCACAAAAGCAGTGATGATGCTTGTTTACAGACACACAGCGAGCGGTCACACAGACAGGACACTTCCTCTTACCTTGCCGTGCATGAGAAGACGGATGGTCAGGGTCACGTTCAGCCCGCCCTCGGACTGCACTTTGTTGGGTTCCATTATAGGAGTGGAGGTGGAGTTGGAGTATGGTCACGTGACAGGAAGTCGCCTGGAATAGGACGAGAATGATGGTAGAGCAGCCAACCAGTCACCTGCAGGAGGAAATAAAAAGGCCATTACAACAGACTTTCCAGACATTCCGAGGTCCTTTATTTCATCCCATCGACAAAAACGTCATTTTTGCACAAACTTCACAGCTCATACTATGTTAAAA
This sequence comes from Paedocypris sp. Pulau Singkep, assembly GCA_017309775.1. Taxonomy (NCBI): domain Eukaryota; kingdom Metazoa; phylum Chordata; class Actinopteri; order Cypriniformes; genus Paedocypris; species Paedocypris sp. Pulau Singkep. Next base: position 6,617,406 of record MU204278.1, on the reverse strand, counting down.
CTCAGCACCATTCCTAAATGAAGTCAAACGTTCCATCTTTGAGCAACTGTTTCAGTCCCTTGCAAGAAATCAAATGATGAAAATGTGCATTATGTGATAATAAATATGAACATGGCGATTGGGTTGTGATAAATGATGGCTTCGTCTGATTGCCCAGATTCATTGCATGCGGAGGCCTGCGGAGAACTCTAAAGAACATAAGGAGTCTGACCACAAGAGGGAGCACTTCACAACTAATCAACAAACCCAGCATTGTTGCCAGGCAGTAATCTGGAATTAATATTAAAAATCCAGCCGTGGTGAGGTCACAGGGTTTTTACTGTGCGCCGCAGCTGAGCCTAATATTTCACAGGCCGCGGAGCAGCGAGACACAAGCGTGAACACGAGTCTGCGTGTACATAGATAACGAGTGATACGTGTCTCTGTGTTATTTCAAGCTATCACAAGGCTTTTTTTTGGTGAAATTCTCTTTTCGCAGATATGTGCTGAGGACTTATCAGTGAATTAATCATCAACGCAGCCCCATAAAGACATAATGAAACAACACATCTCTCATTATGTGCAAACATTGGGATGGATTGGCTCTGATCCGCCCGGCGATGCGAATCTCTCCGTGCTTTCACATTTACAGCTATGGACCCCTGTCCTGTTTTCAGTGATTTACGCCGTCATGTGGCTCGGGGATCAACATCCACTGAGAGATTGAAACAATAAGCCGATTCAATGCAGCTGCCAGACCTTCATATCCAGAGGAGGATAAAGAGAGGGCACCAAGCGAAGGATGGATCTCCGTAAAAAGCGTACGTGTGAGTGTGTGTGTGTGTGTGTGTGTGTGTGGCAAGCAAAGTTCTGAGAGCAAATATATGGACGTGAAAGGGAGAGCAAAGAGCAGCGCTAAGAAGCGATTCCGAGGGTTACAGTCATGGGGATGAGCTGCCAGCTGTCCACAAATCTCCCTGCTTAGTGGAGACGGCATAAAAATCTAATCTGAGTTAAGAGCAGAGCATAGTTTCAAGCAACCAAGTAGATGAAACGCAGCAAAGCGTGTACCTCGTCTCATAAAGGTGCCCTGCATTAAATCCTGACCAGGCCAGAATCCACTCGGCTCTAGCCTGAAGCCTGAAGATGTCCTGTTGGTGTGGACCAAACTTCAAATGCTCTTAATTCCCAACTCTGAAAATCTCAGCCTTGACTAACATTGGCAAAAATCTCATTGACATAGAAACGCACAAAGTTGCTTTCACAAAACCAGTAGGTCTGCATTTTAAAATTTTAATTACAGCCCGTTGGAAGCTTGACATGTCTAAAACCAAGCATCTATACCATAATTCGTAAGGTTTCATAATTCGAAGATTCTGGATCACGAAGGTATTAACTGTATCCGTTTTTACCCGCCAAAAAAAGCAATCTGAAAATGTCACTTAAATATAGCGCCCTCTTAAAAGGAATTCTCCCGGAGTTGTTTTTTTCCTTTAACAAATTTCACACAACATCTTTCCAATTGTCCCAAAACAGTGAATGAAAATTCGTAAATCACAAGTGAAATGTCTACCAGCGCATATCTTCCTAAAACGAAACATGCTCAAAGAGGATTTCAATGACTATAATGTCTTAGTACAATGTTACATTTCCCACACGTTATCGCTAATTTCTATTGGCACAATCAGTTGGCGGTCCAGTGATTGGAGGCGGAGCGACATCTATGTTTGTGCGCGCAGACACTTCTTATGAGTCACTTAGCGCCGCAGCTCTTCATCCGCCTCAGACGACTTCATTCGCAGATGCCTGGGAGATCAAGCCTGCGTGAAATCTTATCTAATTAAATCAGCGCGTAAGACAAACAAACAGCAGCGGCGCCGATGGAGAAGCACCTTGTGGCGACTAGAACACACTGAATCTGGACTCTTATCGTTTCGAGCTAATGCTGCAGATCTGAAAAGCTGCATGAATAGCATGAATATTATTACTGAGACGATCATCCTCAGTGAAGCGTCACTCGCCCGAAGCCTTGCGCTTTCTACACTAACTGCGTCTTAACTACACTCTTCTTTGATCAGGTGCTTTTCAAGCTCAGGTTGAGGACGTTCAGGTTCACAGATGTTCAGATAACAATTCAGAATATATTAAAACTTTTGCCAGCAAACTGAAAAACAATTGAATAATATATGAAAAATATATATGTTCTTTTATGTGATGCTTTTTGCACACTCAATTTGCAATTTTAATAGGAGATTGAGATGAATTCTATGTTCACAATTCTGAATATTTAAATGCATATCATTTGTTAAAAAATTTGCAGCATAATGTGACTAAGCTTAATTTTTCGACAAATTGACCAATGTAATTTTCTTCCGACTTGTAGTCAATCCAACCAGGACTTCTTTTTTACAATTCTACATTCCATCCTCTTACGCCCTGTTCCAATTGAACAACAACAATGTACTTTCCTGGGAATCGAACCCACAAGCCATGTAGCGAGCATGACAATTCCTGTGGATTGAGCCGCAGGAAAGCTGCATGAATAGTCAATAATGGTAGTTTATGGGTTTAAGTTTCACGGCTGAAGAAACAGGACATGTGTGTTCTGATGAATAAATCCATCCAAGCAAGAAGTGCCGCTCTTCTGCACTTTCCTCTGATCTCCAGGAGAGTGATGCACATTTCCCGGCCCTTTCAAGAGCGTACGAAGCCGATTAAAAATTAGTTCTAGAAATGCTTTGTATTTTAATTCTATTTGATGTTAATCATAAGCCTGATATCTTCCCGGCGGTAGATAAGCTGGGTTTTTGCGGAAACGCGGGATGCAGAAAGTGGGTCAGTCCTTCTGGCCTCTTCCTCTGTGGTACCTATTGAATTAATCACGCTTTACGCTCGGTCAAGCAGCGCTCCCAAAATGCTCCTTTTTTTCTATCCCTCGCTTCGTTCTGAATGCAGCACAATTCTGTGTCTCGTTTCGATCCATATAAATGACCATCAGTCTGCATCTCGTGTCTGGAGAAAAAATAAAAGCCAGACTTGGTTCACATGAGCCATGCTCAGACTTAAAGATAGAGTAAGTGTGTGTTTTACCAACCGACTGAATTTTTTATAGGGAATAAAAAAAAAAGCTTTCTTGCACAAATTACACCAGTTAATAGTTTTACGGTCGCCAGCCAGTGTAAATAAAGCTGCATATCTCAGTGTGTGTGTGTGTGGTTATGTATAAGTCTATAATAGGCCAATGCTGTCAGACTGTTGTTTTTATAACTGCAAGAAAAAGTTCGACCTTAAAATAACAATGAAAAAAAAAAACTTGTTGCTTACAATAAAAATAACACAGTCAGCGAGCAAGCGCGCGCGCACACACACACTCACACACAATTAGATGCAAAATAATTCTAGAAACACACAATAATTTCTGCATTGATGGGAAAGAATCTTAATCTCATCCAACGTCACACAAACTCTTTACTTAAACTTTCTTGTTCATAATCTGTCCACTTCAGTCCTGAATCGCCTCAAACCCCCTACATTTGTAAAACATTTCAATCTCGGTTTTTTATTAACGAATAACTACAGAAAATTCAATGCAAGTGAAGAAAGTAAAAGACCTTTTTTACTACCTTGTGTCTCTTGGCTTTTCCACAATCCAACTAAATCACCTGTAATGATGTGGGTGTCACTCTGTGATTGGCTGGCCAAAATAGTGGGCGTGCCCCAGCTTTTGGTCTAGAAATGCCACTCCCTGCTACCCAAAAAATGGAAGGTTGAATATGTGTCGTTAAAAGACCAAGTTTAGACTAAGACTAAATGTGTTTATTTTGCGAATGCAGCTCTGAAATTATCAGACGGAGCTGTCGCGATCATTTCCTGTGTGCGATAGTAAGGTACACGGTGAAAGGAGTCAGGAAAGTTAGAAGTAGAGTGGAGATGGAGATGAAGAACGAAGAGGAGGTCTAAGATGAAGATGGGCCGGCAGATCGAGCGGCGTGATTTATCGTGTTAAACACATCACTAGTCCTGTCAGTGGATCAAGGGCAGGGGCTTAACCAGAGACGACAGTGTTTATTGGAGACACTGGCTCATGCGAGATTTCAGGGCAAATTACAGCCCGAGGCGGGTTTGTCTTTTCTCTTGCTCTTGAAATCACAACCATGGGTGGGCGCTGGGAAGATGGACCCAAATCAAACGGGCACCATGGCAGGGAAATGAGATGGTAAAACACTGTCAAATACTGAGACTTTACTAGTGCAACTAAATGGCACATGATATTTATTTCCTCTAAGTTACTAGAATATTTTTACCCTTGAAACAGCAAAATAAAAATCCGTCTGTCCATCCGTCCATCCATCCCATGTGTTTAAGTAGAAAAAGAAATAATCCAAAACAGAATTTGCCATTTTGGGGTGGAGATAAAAATGGAGGATTAACGTTACATCTGTAGTTAGTGAACGAGATTAGGACACAGCAGAAAACCTCTACAGAGTTTTCAAATGTTCATCTTTTGTGACAATAAGAAACTGTGTTCAAATGCATCATGTATAACAGTAAAAACAAGGAAAAACACAAATCTTACATTTTCTAAAAAACTAATCATACAATTCAGAAACTGGAGTCTGAACCTGCAGACAGTTCTGATTGCTGTATCATTGTGTAGTATTAGTGTATTTAGTATTATTGTACTAAACCATGAATGTGAAAAGATGCTTCAGCGCTCCGACAGACGAGAAATAAAGTGAAATGCCAATAAACAAAACCTGCAACCGTTCCAGGCACAAAGCAGCATTCGCGTTGGAAGATAACGGAAGATTCTCTTGCAATATTTCATAAACCCAGAAAACACAAAGCAACGTAAACAGTAAAATGTTAAATATAATCTGAATCTATCCACCGTCATCTGGCTTGTACTAATCCGTAAAGCTCTCATTACATCCCCACATCAACCGTTCCTAAGCTGCTCTGGAGTTTCAGGCCATCAGGAGAACGTGAACGCAGAAAGAGTCTGAACCGGCGAGCTTAATGTTGAAGCCTAAATTAAAGTAAAAAAAAAAAACATTTAAATAAATATACATAAATATGGGGATAAAAAGTGTCACGATTAAAAAAAAAAAAAAAATACTACGTCTGCTGTGAACCTCATTTAAATGAAAATCAGAAAAATGAAAACAAAAAATCCTAATGAAGTGAGTGACAGAAAGATTTAAGGATTGTAAGAATGAACCTAATCTGAAAACACAAGATGTTCACATGTAATCACATTTGCACTAAATAGAATATGAAAACCAAAATATATTTTATTATAAACAATGAGAACACATTTTAAATTGATGTATAAAACAGTTTGGAGAAACATAACAAACTGCGAATTCTTAAAAAAAAAAAAAAAAAAAAAAAAAAAACTGAAAGTGTAAATGTTTACGTTTAAGGTCTTAGGAGACAAACAACCCTCCCAGGACAACTGAGCATCTGGTCTAGACCTGATCTTCCAGCACACTCACTCCAGAACATCAAGCCGTTTGACCCATCTCAATCATTCATGAACATCACAACCATCCCGGCATTTATTCTGGCACGATCAGAACTGTGCCACTTAAACCGCAGCGTCAAAGCTAACAAATGTAGGTTTCCTGGCACGTGCCCGCCCTGAAGGCACGGGGTTGAGGCTGGGGTCTTTTTGGCTGGACGGCGGTGATGGGGTGGGGGGGCTGGACAGACACTCAGATGTGTACAACTCTAAAGGCGCCTTTTGTTGCCCAACGCGTGTCTGCGGGGCCACCCCCCCCCACTCAACCTGACAGCGGCTCGAAAAACTGTCAGTCTCGATCACTCGGCCCGGCCTGGATCTCAGCCCAAATTATAATCATGAGCACATTCGCCCAGAAAAGCAGATGAGGAATCAAACCAAACCAATCCGTGGCTCTAAAAGCCGGGATTTTAGCAGCATAATGCTACGCTAATGGCCTACGAATGGAAAGTGCTGCAGTGCGAAAGAGAGACACCCCTGGTCGATTCTAGACATTGTAAGCGTCTAAACCATTTCTGAAAAACAGGAATTCGCCTTCAGTTACACATCAATGCATTTCATCGACATGCGTCTAGTAAGACAATGCAAGACAAATACATCCCGTGTTGTAGAATTCCGGTAAAAAAGCGAAATAATTGGCAGAAAGCAGAGATTATACAACACTATGGGACTCCGTTAGCTTGAGATATTGGTGTTCTTCAAATGAACTCGTTTTAATGAATCAAAGAAATGAACATTATTTTATATTCACACGCTATAAATGGCTGGACTTCGTAGTGGCGAGGCTTGAGAAAGAGACTCACTTTCGCTTCGCTGTGACAGTTAAAGAATCATTGATGATAATTGAAGTAACGATGGGGAAGGAAATTGTGTACCTCTCGAAAAGAATTAATCAAAAGGCAGAGTAGGTTTTAGTGTTACGAATCGCCGTCAAGGTCGGAATCGCGACTGAAACTGACAGAGAAATCGCAATCACAAGCCCACGCCATACTGTCTGCGGCACATGAGGCATCGAACAGTTTACGCGCGACAAAACCGTAGTTACACTGCTTCAAAATGGCAACCCATGTTTGTCGAATTACAACAATTAATGTTCATTTTGTTTTGTATTCCATATTTTATAGTAAAACTAACAATTATATTTGGATCTAGTCCACTCTACGGTCAATTTTTTTTGCTTAATTTATCCTAACAAGAATCGGAGGAAGGATTCATTCCACGAACACATTTTCCAAACCGACATTTTGGGATTATCTGTCATCAAACCATAGAAAGCAACGTGTCCCTTAATCCAACACAACAGACTCTACAATGCAACACCAAAGACCATATGCTCAAAGAAAAGTTGAAAATTCCTTAATATTTACCTTTACAGAGCTCTGATGGCCACCGATACGGACGTTCGGAAAGGACTGAAATTAAAAATCACAGAGGGAAAATGATTTCTACACCGTTCTCTTGCTCAGCCCCAGTGAAACGGCATCATTTGATTGGTCCAGCTTCGAGGTCATGTGGGTAAGGCAACCGCCACGTGATCACGCCGACGAATACAATGCGCAAAACGAAAATCGCCTAAATCCAAATTTCACTGCAGCAAGTCTCTTGTATGTCGACGCCATTATCATTGTTATGACTGAGGTAAAGGTTTTTGTGAGTGAAGAGTCCCACTATGCTCGGTGAAGACCCCCAGGGGTAATGGGGGCAGAATCTGCGCCCAACTGCAGCCGACTGGGTATTTCTAGTGGGCAGCATCAGCAACTACCAATCCAAAGACGAAAAATCCCAATCTCGTAGTCCGGTCAACACATCAGCTGTAGCATCTCTCATCACACACTTCTGTCATTAGACCCGAATTTGTGTGTTTTGACATTTAAACGTCACCCTTCATATGCTTCCATGCCCCCTCCACCCTCCTCTCGCCCCATGTCCTCTTTTTTCCAGAGCTAGAGACGCATGGCACAATCAAATGAGAGCAAGGATAACAGACATGGCCTAAAAAACAGGTTTAAAGGTGGGTGAGGGGTGGCTTTCCAGCAACACCACCATATCTGCCATTGTGTCTACTACCACTGATTTTAATCTGGTACGATGTGGAATCACTGGGAGCTTTGTTTACAAACAGCAGTTCTGGAAGGACATTTTTCATGAAGTGATGGCAACCCTTGGCTTTTCTTGGTGCACAAAGATCCAAAAAGATCCAAATCGGTGCAAATCCAAATTGCGATTCGTCAGATTAACCTACGTTTTTGAGCTTATTGACCCTAAAAAGTCAAGTCAACTTTGGTCCAGCGCAATGGCTTCTATGTGACAATTTTTTTCACTTTAGTGCCGATTATCTTGGCACCAGGACAAACATTGTAGAAAGTTAAAAGTGCTCAATAATTCTGCTCAAGTTTAGCAACAATATCGGTCTCAATTGTAGAAGTCTTTGCAAGTGCCAAGATATAAAAAAAATGGAGGGTCTCTAATACTATCTTGACTTCAACAGAACACAAATTTGATCATAAACTGCATGTTTTCATCAAGTTTTCAGAATCCTCGAAGATAACTGGAAGCCATTCTATGTCACTCTGGGTTACCCAAACAATCGAAGACCGAGCCAAGACATAAAACCTACGGGGAAGCTGTTATTCAAACCAGTCTAACATTCTTACCAGTTTCAGGGAAAGTTCCTGAGGATGAAATGGGACCAAATAAGGAAGGCAGCAGGCAAAATGAGAGGAAAAAGTGGCATGCCTGGTCCTATATGTAAACTCAACCACGGCCCCCAGCAAGGTCAGAAGTCAGGGTGAGCCACTGCGGGGTTGTTTGGGTTCATCATACACTCATCAATGGAGCAAGCTAATCGACCCTGACGAGCATGAAGGAGACATGGATTGGACGACTGTAGAGCTTCGACCATGCCGGCCACATGAATGCCCACCAAACACCAGGCCAATTCATCGAGGGGCAACAAATCATCCCCTTGTTCCTTCATTCCTAAAGTGCTCATCCACACACTCGACCTGCCACGCTTCCTGGATTGATCCATTTAACTTTGTAAGCCCTAATTGAGCCACAAGCCTGCAGGGTATAATTAAGAAGCTCATTAGCGACTGCATGGCTGGCTTGTGACACGAGGACTGCGCTCTGGCTCAATGCTTTTGAAAAATCTATACATCGCTGAGTACGGCGGGAATGTGAAAATGCCCGCGTCAATAGCTCATGATAGCGAGCGCTTCTTTTACTGTACTTGCTAGAGGATAATCACTCTCTACCCTCGTCCTCAAAGGGAAACAACTCTACAGTCGTTTAATACGTTGGCACAATGCAGTTCCTCGTGGCGCTGGATTGAAAGGTGCCTTCAGGACGGTGTAAAACAGAGCTTATCCTTTTAAGCCGTGAAAGAGAAAGTGGATGATCAAGCCCGGGCCGCTTGAAATCAGAATATTCCGCTTAAGTGTATCCCTCAGCCATACCTTCACGCACACAAGCCGAGGATAAGTGGAAAATTCTGTCGCCTTGGGTCTTGCCCGCATCAGTGGCATGGTATTTGGTCCCCGCTCTAAAAGCTTTTATTCCTTCTATCTCGTCCTGGACGGAGCGATGAGTTGGTAATGGAAAATTCCGCCTGACCCGAAGTTTGGTTGCAGTCGGAGCTTTCAATAATGGGACGCCCCTGCAGCTATAGCCAATAACATGTGACGTCCCGATGAAATGGAACTTCGAGGATGGAATTGTCACGTCTCTACTGCACAGGCAACACACTCATTTAGAAAGCCGTGTGGAAATCCATGTAGTGTGCAGTACAGTAAAGTAGGACTGATCACTTTCTAGTGAGGTAAAATATCATAAACATATGTACATTTTTACATAGATAGGCGCCAGCTCCACGCGACCCTGTAAAGGACGAAGTGGTAGAAGATGAATGAATGACTGAAAAGTAAAAATTGCTTTAACTTTACACACACACACACAAATTTATAATCGAAATTATTAAAATTACAATCTCTAGAGAATAGTAATGGTTTTAAACGTATTTCAAACGTGCTTTTAAATAGAGCAGAAAAAAAAATTGAACACAGACTAAAAAAGTATGTAAAAGCAATACGTACCAATTTACTGTATAAAGTATTTTAGCTTCAAAGTAAAGTAAGTCGAGCAAACCTTCACTCATGAAGCAAGAGATCAAGGAATTATGAATATCTACTTAAATTCTTTGCCCAGAAGCTGCATTCTGCCATCAAAAGCTCTGAACCTGCAGCTAAAGTGGCACAGAATGACACACTTGAAGAAAAAAAAAAAATCTCTTTCTATATTTCCCTTAAGTGCACAGGAATACAACCAGTGATTTCTTTGTGAGTGAAAAGCTTTTAATTCTTTTAAGAATTCAAAGGGACGACAACACCAGTGACGTTAGGACACACAATAAACACAAAGCAACAACTGTATACTGGAAAAAAAAACTCGGAAAAGAACAACTAACCCCTCACAAAACTAACTTTGCTTAATTTACTTGAACGTATATTTACTTAAGTTAATGTAATATAACTTAAATATACCTACAAGGATTTTAATAAATACATTTTACAAGAAGTTTTTTTTTTCCCCAGTGTAGCACCATTCAACTTTTACCCCAACTTAGATTTTAAGATTAATGGAAATGTGTGTGTACAGTAAATTTAAATCACCAACAGTTAAAACAGAATGCCTGTATACTATATGAACACACACATTTCTGGGGGGAAAAAAAACAACATTTTTGTTATTAATATTACTTAAATAGCATGTACGTGAGGAGTTATCAGATGGTGCAGAGGTGTTTCAGGGTCACACCATGATAACATGAAGTGTCCTCCAATAGAATGTCTGCTCAGGTCAGTTGAGCCGCTCTCTTCCTCGCAGCAAGGCCTCTTCATCCTTCACATTGCGTCAGTGATTCAGAGAGACCTCTGGAATCTTTTAGGGCTTTTCCTTCTCACTGTACAGTCCAGTCCCGGAAAAGGAGATGTCCACACGGGCCGGAAAATGACACGTCCACTTAGAGAGGAAGTTAGAGAGGAGGCACGAATTGAAGTTCAATTCCTCTCATCTGTTTTGAAAATGTATTGCAATGTGAGGGAGAACATATAACTACATGACATAACTACATGTCTGATTAAAAAGGTCGGTACATGCTTATGCTTTTATAGGTCTGATAGACTCTTTTCATTTATTAAATAGGCGTGTATTTTAATAAAGCAAAACACATGATTATTATGCCATGGTTAAGTGAAGCATAAAATATGCAAATAAAGCTTAATTGTGACAATGGGAAAAATTATGGAAAATGTGTGTGTGAGGACGTGAGTGTGTGCATGTCTGTATATACACACTGCTAGTCCGTGTGTATGGATATGTAAGAGTGTGTGTGTGTTTGTGTATGTCACTGTCAGTGTGTGTGTGTGTGAGTATGTGTGTGTTTGTGCGTAGGGGGGTGACTGTGTGTGTGTGTTTGTGCATGACTGTGTGTGTGTGTGTGTGTGTGTGTGTGTGTGTGTAATGCCCTGCCCTACAATCAGTCAGGCTGCATCAGGATCAAAATGAATCATTAGTGGCAGAGGAAAGTATTGCAGAACTACTCTGCACACACAGAGAAAAAATCCATGCGCTTCTGCTGAACTGCACGGTTGCTTAACAAGACAAATTATGCAAAGAAAAAAAAGCAGATTCTGCTCAAAAGTGGATCAATAAGCCAATCACATCCACATTTTCAAAAGCCAAAGTGACAGACAGGCAGTATGAATAAATAAACACGGCTTCATTAAGAACACACACACACACACACACACACAATAAGTGTATATACAGTATATATAGTGTATATTACAAACACACATATATGGGGAAAAATACATTATTGCATTTGTATAAAAAGAAGTTGACCAAACATATTGCGGTTTTAATATAAAACCCATAAAAACAATATTGTACTAGTGGAACAACATGGTTGTGAGCAGAAGGAGCCGAGTTCATGACCCAAGAAGATGCTAAATAGACAGTATAATAGTGTGTGTGTGTGTGTGTGTGTGTGTGTGTGTGTGTGTGTGTGTGTGTGTGCATTTCTGCCTTTGGCCCGAATTGGCACTTGTTCTTTTCCGATTGTGAGAAGAATGTGATATTCCAAATGTGTTAAACGCAGTGGGACGTCTGACAGCGAGACAAACCCGAGTGAGGAGAAGGAGAAGGCTTCAGGCCTGCAGACCACACTACTCGCACTACTGTCCTGCCATTACATCTCACACTCCTCCACTTTGCACGTGCTCTTGCGCCTTAAGCGGCTTTGACTAAAAGCATGTGCAACTGTTTTAATTGTTTTACAGCAACGTGACTTATTAAAGGAACAGACGCTGCAGAGACAACAGCTGTGCAATTTTAATCAATGGCTAAAAAATTCTGACTGCGATATCAAGCAGAGCAAAAACATTGCAATAATTTGCCCCTTATTGCGTGATCACAAAACCTTGTTTTTTTTCACACTTCCCCAAAAAACGCACGAAAAATGTGAATAATTGTAAGCAGCCTTCTACAAAAAAAGACATACACATGCTTTTTTAATTTACGTTGTATGTTTTAGTTTTTTTATTTACAACCCATTTGACCTCTTTTGTAATGAGCCATGCGGACGCAAAGTGATGAAATCTGTGGATATGTGTGACTGCATTCGACACAGACAGAAGTAAATCAGCTCAGGCTGTGGCCGATGAATACATGAATACTAAAACACCCAACACGGAGAGTGAGACGGGCCGTCGTAAGTCAGGCTGTTGTGACAAACACAGGACTCGGCCCCTGCTGAGCTGGTAATGGCGGCACTGAGAAGTTAATCGGTGTAATCTACCATCACTCATCCAGAAATCACAGGCCACTACAGCATTGGTTTAGACCAGGTCCACGGTAGAAAGAGATGTCAACTACCCACAAGCCTCCTAGATGCTTCCGGACGGACCCTCGTTCACGTCATATTTTGCTAATTGTGTTACACGATGTTCAAAAATGAAAACGTTCTACACATATCACGCAATAGACTTAGACTAGTAGTTGTCTACTATATAGACTGATGCAAAGTGAGTGGAAGTGAGTGAGTTTGTCAGTATGACCACTATTGAAATTTCCCCACTGGTGGGACTAATAAAGGCTATATTCATTCATTCATCAAAATAATTAGTCATTATTTTTTTTTATAAATAAATACATAAATTGTGCTCTGCAGTTAACCATACTGTGAAGTTATAGAAATATGTTTATGTGTATGTACAGAGCAAAGCAGTGAGAAACGGGCATTTCCAATCAGACAAAAAAACATAGGAAGAAGTAAAATGAAAAATAGTATGAGAGAACTAGACAGAGAGAAATAGAAACAAAAGTTTTAATTAAAAATAGATATAGAAAGAAAGGGAGAGAGAGAGAAACTCAAGATTCATTGATGGATGGAAGAGAGAGAATGAGAGCAAGACAGAAAGAGCAAAAGCGAGACATTATTAGAATCTCCAAATTCTGTACGTACATTGTTAAGTACAAAGAGGCAGAGCAGAAGGAAGAGAGAACCCGAGAGAAAAAGGAAAGAGGGTTTTAGGATCCATGACTAAGATCTCACAGCTTCACTAGTCGTGTCTGCTCCTTATCAGCTGGTGTGCAACAAGATTTCCACCTTTCCGCCAGTTATTTTTAATGCCCCGTTCTGCTCTTCCTTGGCTAATCGCCCTGGAGCAGAAGCTGCCAATGTGGCAAAAGCGCTAGGAACGGCAAAGGACAAAACCTCCCTGGAGTGTTTCCTCCGAGGTGTCTGAGACGGCGACACACATCACTGTGAGAAATCTCCGAGCGGCCACGGTGACAGATGCAAAATCTCACACACGTTCCAGCTCCATTAATATTCATTACTGTAGACTCTCTAGTTCTAGAGGCTCCAGCATCACACGCAGCGTCAGCACCAATGTCGTCTAAAAAAGAACAAATACATTTATCCGAGTCATTCTACTGCAAAAGATGATCATGATCCTGGAAGTTAAGAAAAAAAAGGATCATTTTTGCTCAGAACCTGTTGGAAGATGAGGACTCGGAACATATACAGTGGTACCCAGACTAACAAAATTAATCCGTGCCGGGAGCCATTTCGTTCGGTGAAAATTTCGTTAGCCGCGTCCCATTTTACATGTTATCCATCTAATCCGTGCCATGACTTTGTAAATTCATTCATTCAACATTTTGCATGTTATCCATCTAATCTGTGCCATGGCCTCGTAAATTCCTTTTACATGCTGCATTCATTCAACATTTTATATGTTATCCATCTAATCCGTGCAATGACTTCGTATGTTCAGACAAAACATTTTTTCAGACAAAAAAGTGCTTTTGCTATATTTAGTTTATCTGACGTCTCCCATCTCCATGCATGCTAGCGGTAAGAAAAATACACGCTCCTTCCGCATAGCGAAAACATTTCGGAACTTGGGTCAAAATGTTTTCGCAAACGCATTTTACTCTTGATTTTCAATATCTAGGACTTTCGTAAACTTTCTGAATTCCGAATGAACTCCCAGACATTCAGGCCAAAACTCGTCATCCAAGCTGCCAAGCAAGCGGATGCTGATTCATCAATAGATTGTCAAGAGAAAAGGTCACTTCCTGCTTGAAAATGCAGCACAGGCCAAAACACGGTCAACCGCTCAGCGAGATTGCAAGAATCGGAATGTGTGTAGGAGCAAAGCAAAAGAAAGGGCACGGTACTCACCAGAGTGTCAGGACGTGGTGGATCTCAGGACATAAATGGAGAGAGTGGACACACAAACAGGGGACGAGAGCAGCTGTGATGCCGAGCGGATCAGTTCATCGGCCTTTAGACTTCTTTCCAGGTTGATAACTGGCCCATTCTGGAAGCAAAAGGGCAAATCAAAACATGGCACTGGTTGGTCAAGCCGCCGTACGCAGCACCTTCTCCATTAGGGTCTCCACTTTAGGCTTTTAAAAAGCAAGGCTGAAGTCACACGAGCCATATGTGTGCCAATTTAGCGATGATCTCACGGTTAACCGAGTTCTGCATCGGGAACATCTCGTGAAACCAGGCCAGCGGCATCAGCGCAGGGTTTGCAGCTTTTATGTGAATTAATCAGCCGGGCGCGTTTGTGTGGTGTTTGATTGACGGGCTCCATCATTAAAGTCAGACGAACCAGAGAGGGATCCCAGAAGTCTCTTGGGTTTTCTCTTCCAGGTCATGTGACCTCGTGCTGCCACACTTCCAAAAGACTTGGGATGGTTCTGTGTGTCCAGTGTACCGCACCCCACCTGAAACAGCAGAACAACTCAGTCATGCTCAGGATAGAGACGCTTTATTAAATTTTTCAAACTTTTATTTATTCTATTATAAACTAATATTTATTTCTACACATTTTTTAGGTTTCTTTCCATTGGGAGGATTACAGTTGGTTATGTGAATATGACTACATGCCAGCTTTCAAAAAGAGAGATTAAGAAAGTAAAAGGAGGAGAGAGTGACAGAGAGAGAGAGAGAGAGAGAGAGAGAGAGAGAGAGAGATTAAGAGAAAAAGAAAAAGATGAAGATAAATATTGTGAAATAGAGATAGAGAACATAAAGGGTCTCTTTTACAATGGCACACAATGAGTAAAGGAGCACAAATAAATAAGCAAATATGTATTAGAAAGGGCTAAAAATGGGCGTGGCTACATTAAAAGCTAAAAAGCATTTACTGTCTTTTTAATAAACAACATAACAAGTCCAAAGCCCATTTTCTGTGTATGGTGTGCACCAATAAATGCACAAATGCAACAAATTAAGATTTGCATTTTTAAATCAAGTTGCATTTAATCACAGGAAAGTGACAGAAATAAGTGTAAACGCAAATCAATGTCCAGCTATAAAAACAACATTCCTATTTATTTAAGTTGTATAATTTGCCTTTATTAAATTTTCAGAATCCCATTCTTTTGATCTGGTTGTACACTATCAGCGCAGTTTCAGACAGAAAAATACTGCACTTGAGATGAATAAAAAATAGCTTTTTTGATCCACAAAGAAGGGTTTATTTCTTACGTCTGCAACTGCACTTTCAAATTCAGGCTTTGTGTCCACGTTTCAACTGATGATGCCCTGAAAAAAAAAACAAAAAAAACAAAATGACATCAGTGGAGCGCGAGAGGAGGGCGCCCTCTAAAGGCGCATTTGAAGCACTGCAACTGCAAGTAAAGCATGAAGGTGAAATAACCAAATCAATTCCATGAGCCAATCACAGGGCAGAGCCACAATTCATCAAAACCCAGAACAAAAATTAATTAGAAAATGAATAATAAAGCACATAAAGGCAGAGCGTATCCTTAAGAACGTATCACTAATTATATATGACACAGACAAAACTGAGAAGCATTTACCAACAAAATGCTTGTGAAAAAAAAATGTAGTATAAGTCACACTAGCCATCTCAAACCTGGTGGAAATAATTTATAAACTGAACAAGATATTTAAAAGACGGATCCTGACAGCCATGCAATGCCTGGATCAGCGATGTCATGGTTTCTAGCACTTTGTTAGACTGCCACCTGCTGGCAGCCGTGTGGTACAATCTCGGCACTGCATCTCGCCTGCCAATCAAAATCCTCCTTCAGGACGAGTGGAGAATAAACACACAAGATCTCACACACACAACATCTGAACAATTCAAACACACTACAGATCTCAGTTGGCCCCCAAAAGTCCAATTTGGTCTTTTTAGTAAAAAAACCCATCATGCAGAGAAAGATAAAACACTTTCCTTAGACAGCATGATGTTAGAAAGCAGAAGTTAATCAGTTCCTTTAAAGAAGCTTCCAGTGGGTTCTGCTGTATGACACGGAGCCCCTTCTCACGGACCCTCAAGATGAAATTCAGCACGAGATCTCAATGCAAAAACCAGAGCTTCTGAAAGGCTTGAAACCTTCATCACGTTCACTCAGATGTTTGTTTAGGGCCCCGGAGTTCACTGGTTATCACCGGCCCCTGGTCAAGAGCCCACATCAGTCCGATTAAAGCTCCAGAACACACAAGCTATCTCCACACAACACAAGGCCCAGAGAACCGACCTCACTGACACCACGGGACCACCACGACAAATAAGACCCCCACTGGGACACACACACACACACACTTCGGTTCATGTCAGACAAACACATATGGCAACCGCGTGCTTCTGGTCTTATTCCCGTGGGCGAATTCCTCTGAACAGCGTTTGCGATATATTATAAAAAGACTCAATACTGAACCAGTCACTCAAATGATATTTCTCCAGCAGTAAATGAAATATTAATCAGATCTAAACTATTTATATTGTGAGCATTAATAATGAATGGCGGACCTTTCAGCGTTGTGCTTCATAACCTGATATGTTTCCACGTTCATTTAGCCCAAGACTGTAAATTGCGCGAGGCTTTCTGACTTCTGCTCTCGTGCATGATGCTTCGTTTGAATACGGAAAACAAGCGTTTTGGGAAAAACATGCGGCGTGAAATAAAATAAAAAAACAGCAGGATGACGCGAGTCTTGAATTAACACATGCATAAGTAACTCGAGCAAGTAAGCGGCGCAGGAAATGCACATGAGCGCATGAGCAGGGAAAAATACATGAGACGAAGAAAATTTCATATAAATCTTCACAAAACTGATCATGTGAGGTAAGGAGAAACAATGAGTTAGAAGTCCGTTTTTGGTCTTTCTGCTTGCTTGGGTTTCCTTTGGGTTTTCATTTTCCTCCCATGAACCTGGAGAACATGGACGTTTAAATTCTCCAACATCACCGCGACCAGACATGCTGTGATCGGTTTCAAATGTATTAAACTTTTCATACAATTACATGCCACTCATAAAATATAGAGAGCTGTTCCCTGAAGGTTTGAGATTCGATCTTACAATCAGAAGGTTGCAAGTTTGACTCTCAGAGAGCAGGTTGACTTAAGACATCCGATCTACTCCGCAGTGCTGTGTGTGTGTGTGTGTGTGTGTGTGTGTGTGTGTGTGTGTGTGTGTGCCGTATGTGCGCTCATTTCACTTTCACAGATTCCAATATTGTCCCCTGTGACCATAGTTGGCAAATAAACCTCAATTAAAAACCTTGCAAAATTATATAAGGGTGATTTTAGCTTGACAAAGCTCCCATTCTGCCTTATAAAAACCAGTGGTTTCTCCATTAAAATAGATTCACTCTTAAAGGTATTTGATCATTCACAAAAGGGTCTAAAAGGCTTGAATTTGAAGGTTTTCCACAACCTCTAGTGCACATTTTTGGACTGAATGTGTTCCGGGAGTGATTGTTTTCTGAAAGAGTGTAATATATTCACACACACTCGCAAGGTAGAGAATCCTAAACCTGCAGCGGCTTTCATTTGCTAATAAATACAGGAGTCTGCGTTGATAAGCTTCCGTGGCTGTAAAATCCTGGAATTGAAATGACATGTTGATGGAGACAATAAAAAGAGAAGGATCTCCGCAGGCCTTCAGAGAAAGTGCAGAGTCTCAGCTCGGTCTGGAAAAGTGGGTTCACTTCTGCCGCTGAGCAATTTCATTAACGCTTACGCGCAGCCCGCCATTGATTTGCAGTGGAATCTCTCGGAAATGCAGGTCTAATCAATCAAACGCCTCAATTAATTTCCACGAGAGCTGCCAGTGAACTTCAGAAGGCCTGAGGAGATTTTATGGGGAGTCAAACACACAGTAACTCTCAAGCGGAACCAGGGCTGCGTGAATGACGTCTGTAGGGGGAAACGTAATCCTAAACGGTGTTCGAAGGCTCGAACCAATGAGAACCAGGGACTTAATTATTCACAATATTAATTTTCTAATAATCAGAACCGACCTGCGACCTGTATGAAAACAATTAACACATGATATTCGCTACTGTACTGTCTGGAGACAGAGTTTCAACTAAGACTAAAACACTTAAATTACTCAATGAAGCAAACAGATCAACATTTTTAGCATTTTATTTTTAGGTATTTGTTTTTTTATCCATTTGCCTTTTCACCAACCCACTTTATTATCACATCCACTAACCACACACGCAATGTTCAAGTGCAATGAAAATATGGGTAATATGTGCAATAAAGTTCTCCATTCATACAAAAAAACTCATATTTACCTATACTTTCAATTTATTATATTCCTGTTCAATACAGCTCCACCTCTGTCCCATACGATATTAATACAGTACCTAATACTTGTATTGTATTCTAATATTTTCTATTTTATTTTTTGTATT
Organism: Paedocypris sp. Pulau Singkep; assembly: GCA_017309775.1. Taxonomy (NCBI): domain Eukaryota; kingdom Metazoa; phylum Chordata; class Actinopteri; order Cypriniformes; genus Paedocypris; species Paedocypris sp. Pulau Singkep. Next base: position 6,598,644 of record MU204278.1, on the reverse strand, counting down.
TTCCTTATATCTTAGATTTTAATTTATGGTATCAACCAATCAGAGGCTGCTACAATGTAATTATACAATAAAGACAATAAATTATTCTGATCTAATTTCTATAAATTGAACAGTTCTACTTTTAGAAGAAATAGAATAGTGTAGGAGTTTTGATCTACACAAAAACATGGACTTCTTTCAGTTCTATTTATTAAATTTGTATTCGATTCAGTTTTTGTTCTGAAATAATAAGAGCTCAAACTTGCAAACGTCTAAAATGATTCTATTTCTAAGAATTCTACAAATATTCTAGGTGTTTTTAGGCTTCAAATATTTTCGATATGGAATAATTTGTGAGTTAGTTAATTAGTTTCAATTGAAAGTTTTCAATTTTTTCACTTTGTCGTTTTGTCATGCTGACTGGATGACTACTAATTTATACGCTTTTTATTTAACTACAATAAAAGTCGTTGATGTCAGGAGAGTGTCTGAGAGACGTTGGATTGACATCATGAAGCAGAGCAGACTACACGCACACACACACTCCACTGACTTGACAATAATCTGGTTCGACTTTTACCACAGAATTGGCACAAACTCCAAAAATGCTTTGCTTTTGAGAAGTTGCAGCAGAAGTTTTTTTTTCCCAGCGCGTGAGAATTGCGGCGTGAGCGTGACCGCGTGAGGTTTAGGGTTTTCTCTGGAGGAGACGCTTTAAAAGCCGGTTTGAGAAGTTGAGGAAGGTTTAAAAGCCACAGCTGCAGTTTCCGCAGCCGCGGTGGAGCGAGCGCGGAGGGATTACGCTGGAACAAAACAAGTCAAGAGGCAGTAAGCATAATGTTAGCAGAAGTGCTTATGTGCAGAAAGAGTCTGACAGGCCTGTCACTTACACACAAACACCAGCCACGGAGATTATCTGGAACCTTTAAAAGCGTTTCACCAACACTAGCACGTCTTTTATTCACCGTCAGGAAACTTGTTCAAACGCAGACATTATTTGGACTTATCATAACTTCCAAGAAAACAGCTTCGGTATCGTATGATTTTACTTTATAGTGAGACTAAACAGTGACCCCGAAGACTTTAAAATCAGAAAAAACACAAAAACAAGCATAAAGAAAACCCTGCATATAATTTAAGCATTAAAAATAGCAATTTTACAAATTCAAATTAAACTAATTGCTTCACTCTAATAACAATGAGAATTGGAGGACAAAAAAATGCAATTGTCAATATTTTATTGTTGGATTCAATATTTTTTCACAGAATAACTTAAAAGGAAATGAAAAAGAATGTAACATTATCGACCTATTTAGAGTTCAAGATTACACAAAAGATCAAACAAACGCATCTAGTACAGACAGCACCAGATTTAAAGTCGATGGAAGAGTTAAACCTAGTTGAGGTAATGTGGCCTAGATCATCTTCATCACTTGATGTAAAAGCATCTTGCATACAAGAAATGTATAATTTTGTGTCAGGATCAACTGAAGTTACAGTATGTCCAAATCTCCTTTTTGACATCAAGGTGTCAGACACCAGCAGCCAGGTTTACAGAGCATGAAGAGACTCAAAAAATACAGAAAGTGTCCATAAGTACACTAAATATATATAAAAATACCATATAAATAACATGTAAAAAGTAAATACCAGTTGCAGGTAGTATATTTGTAATGTCATCAAAAAAAAAATCTATTAATATACTAATTCCATTCAAAAAGTTAAACTTGTATATATTATTCATTGTACCCAGACTGTTCAGGCCAAAAAAACATTTTTTTTCACCTTGGAGAGTATTGTGAAACAAAACCCATTTAAAAATGTGGGAGGAATTTTACAGTGTGTAGTGCAGTTTTGGTCATTAGATTAAACAAATACGCACAGATGTATGCAAGACATGGGTTTATTGCCTACCTTTAGCCAAGCCACTCTTGATCATCAGAAGAGTATAACCAGAGCTAAAGACAAAAAGGAGAGAGGGAATTGCTACAGAATCAGAATCAGAAGAATGCTACTGGTCCAGTATACATTTTCCAAAAATTCCAAAATGAGAAAGGGGCATTACTGGAGTTCAATTGGCCAATACTTTTAAGAAAAAAACCCCATCTTTAAAAATGTGTTGAGTTTCACTAGTTGTCATGATCCTTTACATGAAACAAAATAAACAGCATATGTGAATTTGTGGTATTTTACATTTTTATGTTAAGCCTATAATGACACGAATTCTGAAATAAGATTTAAATTAAACAAAGTTAGGTCAAACACATGGAATTTAAGTCATTTTTGGCAATGATAATGAGGAAAAAAATAAATCAATGTTTTCTTGAGTAATGAAACGTTGTTGAAACATTGTTTATTTACAAACTGTAATTACTCATCAAATTCAGCTAAACAAACACGGCAGTACAGTTCAAGGGCCTCGAAAACCACTGCATCAGAACCCAGAACCCTCTCAATGGGATCTTCTCTCTAGGCAAAACCAGATAAAAGGCTTGTGCACCACGTTTCAAAAGCTCTTTTAGCGTATCAGAACAAGCGCGGCACCCGGACGACTCATTATACTGTATGTGTCCTTGGCAATAATTGAGAGCTAATGGCATTTGCTAGATATCCTTTATGTGACCTTTCTGTGTAGTGTAGTCTATGCTAAGCCTCGGAGAAGATTCAATTCCCCAGAAGCCTTCATCACCTCGGAGTCTCCGAGCTCTTCTACAGATCCTGCTTAGTACAAGCACAAAAAGCCAAAGAAACAACAAGTGGATGGTAAAAGTGAACATGTGTAAAGGTGATTGATAAAAGTGAAAACATAAAGATGAAAACCAGCAGTGACTGATGCTGAGACCTGTAGGCATCGTCACGTCGTAGAAAATAAAAACCATCAATTGGTAAACAAGCTTTTACACTAACGCAAGCTCAGCGAGAAAACGCACCATTATTGAATGAATTATTAATATTACAGTGTCTCTCAAGCTTCCATTATGATAAACAAAGGAGACTAAAAAACAAAAGACTGACATCTGACAGCTTTCAGGCCTTCAGCTCTCATGTTCTTTTCCAATTATTTTCAGTAAGACTGTTTAGTACATTTATCTATTACAATGTCAAATGGCATGTAAACATGTCAGAATAATATGAAATTAATGCTTGGTGGATAACCTTGACACAAATAATTATTTCATGTTGTGAATAATGTTTTACCGTCATTTTGCGGTATTAATCCAGTGCAATATGTAATTTTGCATGCGCGTGGTTTGTGGTGTGTGTTTTGCTTTTAAATTTTGACTGTGGAATTATTATCATTACAGTAATAATCCACATACAGTTGTGAGTTAAGATACAGATATCTCACATTGAGACCAAAAAATTTGATCGGGGCATAAAATGTCAAAAATTAGTATGAAAAACATTATTGCATATATAAAATACAGTATTATTAATAATGTGTTTTAGGATAATTGCACGCTAACACTGATTACTGTTGGATGCAAAACGGTATGTAACGCAAGTCTTAATAAATAATAAATAGAAAACACAAAATAAAAGCGCTGCATGAATGTAAATGTCATCACGGTTATTAAGGTTCAGTTGTGACAGTTCTGACAGAGATTACGTCGCCGTTTACCTTCTCACTCACATGCTGCTTTAAGCCCGTCTAATTTATTCACTTGTGTTTTTTTAAACACACTCACACCTGCTGTTTTACTTGACGGGGAGACGTCAAGCTCCAACAAAATAACCCAAAAGTTCACTTCACACTAAATAGTAAAGCGTAAATTTCAGAATGGCTCTTGAAAGGAACCGAGATATGCATAAACGCTTTGGAGAGAATTTAAGACGCTCACACCTTACTGATTGAAGGGTTCACTTAAGACTTTTAAGTCCTAATCCTGCAAAAATGCTCCTTCAGAATCAGACGTTCTAATGGAGATTTGAATATTTTTGGTGCTCCTCACCTCCATCTCATTACTGAGAGGGATGGTGATAGAGGATATCATTCACCTTCCTCGCCGCTGAGGTTTCTCCAGTGTGATGTCACCGTTCTCTTTGGGTTAAGACGGAGGGAATTAGCCGATAGATCAAATCCCTCAACCTTGTGGGTGAAATCACAGTGCGCTTACTAATCTGCAGCTCAGATTTTCTTGCAGGAAGCTGATTGAGTCTCAACTTGTGATGTGCTGTAAAAAAACGTCAGAAATCAAATGGATACTGTTAATTACACTGCACTTCAATGACTTGGGCATCGCACACACTCGGAATTTAAATCTTCGCTCTGAAAATAAAATCCCGCTCATCTGGTTGATCACTTATCAGCAGGGAACGCTTTGGGTTTCCAGCTAATCGGCCGAAGAAATGAGCGAACGGTTTCATTTATTTCCAAGAAGTTTAAGTTTTCCTCTTGTCTTTATATTTTAGATATACGGTTAAGTGTAGAAGAATAGATCAAAAGTAACTGCAACAGTATAAGGAGATTACGACAAAACCCATATTCCGAAATAAATGAAGTAAGCGAATCATTACAGCAAAATCTTGATACAAAATTCCTAAAAATATCAGAGTAAAGTCTTTAACTCAATCATTAGAGCTGGTGTTAGCAAAATTTAAATTGTGGATCTGAATTCACTGGGGTAGAAAGAACTAATTTTCACATTTTACTGTCTTGTAATTACGTAAACAAGTAAAATAAATGCAAACATGTAAAATACAAAAACTATATCCAAAGTCCCCAACATCCAAAGTCTGATATTTACCAAGTCCGACATAATGATAAAAAAAGCAAATTTTACACAAATAAATGTCATGCATTACTATGTACTGAATACAGCTTACTAAAAAAAAACCTCCATCTGCTTCGGTGATGAAAGATTGTCGAAATTTACCAATATGCTAGACAACTATAACAACGTAAAATCTAAGTTTGCTTTTAGTAACATTAGTTTACTAAGGACAGTTTATTCTATTTCTATATAGTTAGTAAAGGTGTATTAGCGCAAACAGCCAAGTCTGTCCATTATATCCATCGGTCATCAGAAAGTTTGTCTCGACAATCCAGGCAGTTAAAAAACCGAATGTCCCTGGTGAGACAAATCAACAAACCGCTGGAGCGAAAAGCCAACGCGCAATATTCATAGGCACGTACACAATCCCGATCCTCAATCCCTGCATCCTGAGAACACACCATCGTAACTGCTGACTAAGCCGTAGCGTAAGAAAAAGCCAACAGCAGAACCCAAAAAAAAGTTTGTTGGGCAAGCATATTTGTTATAGAGTGGGCAAGCCAAGAGCGTCCCGATAGAGAGCCAAGGTCAGTCCAAACATGCCTGGCGTACAGGTTTAAGCGGGAAAGAGTCGCTCCGGGTCCCACAGAAGGCCACGCCCTCCTCCTCACCCCGCCCCGCCGGGCTCAATCTGCACATTGTGGCGAGCAGCAGGCCGTGCCAGGGAGCAGGTGGGATGCTGGTGAACAGACCACTGACATGAGAAGAAGCTTTTACTGAAAGCTCCAGAGACACTAGATTTATTAAAGCACATTTGACCCGAATCTTCGCTCCTTTTCCTCTCACGGCACTGGGGAGAAAATGCTGCATCATTCATGGCTTGGTGTCTCATAGCGTCACGCCATGTGACCTGCTGACACACTCCCATCTTATTGGGGGTTGGGTGAGAGCATGGTGGGAGAACCTGACCAAAGACCGTGCCATAGTGACACTCAGCGGATTAGGTCTAAATAAAGCCTCGGCACAGCATGAATCACTCCGCCACTGATCCTGGTGTTCAACGAGAATGGATGGAAGAGCGGAAGGGAGGGAGGCAAGAAAGCAAAGGGAAGACGGGAGCATTTGGAGTGGAGAAGGCGTTCATCACTGGAGTGCCATGGCTTAGCCTAAGAGGCTTGAATAATCAGTCATTAAGCCGCTCGCGCACCTACCGTACACTACCAACTCCTGGATGCTTTAAACTATAGAAAAAAAAGTTCAGTCATGCGGTAAAACAGAGCTCTAAAATAGCTATACTACACAAAATCTCTTGAAGATCCGTGTATCATGTGACCAGGAATGAGCAGATACCAACTGGAATTTGCTCAAGTGAACTGCGATTAAACTCTAGTGTCTTATGCTGTTTGCAGAAAGGCCATTGTAGTTTGTCTTTTTCACCTTTTATGACTTGCTTAAATGCTTAAATACAATGTTTATTAGCAATAGTAATGAGCAATTGTAGCCTAATGGTAAAAAAAAAACCTGGACTTGTGATTAAAAGATTGCAGGTTCAAATCCCAAACCGCCAGAATCTACAACTGAAGTGTCTATGAGCAAGACACTGACCTGTTCATTTTGTTACATGCTTTGGATAAAAGTGTCTGCCATAAGAGTGTTTTATAGTAAAAATAATCGTAGGTGATGTCTAGCCGAAAAAACACAATAAAAAAATGAAAACAAGGCGCATTAAATGGCAAGTACCTTATAATCACGAAAATAATGTGTAGCTCACTAATGCGAAAAAAAAAATAAACAAAAAAACAGATTAATAATAGTCCACCTTTCGATCCATTGCCCATTATTTGCAGAAAGAATACAGTGTTAGTGAGATAACTATGATCGTTGAGCAAGGTTGAAAACAAAACCAAAGCAACCAGAAAAACGCAACGCAAAACCAAACAACAAAGTTCTGAACACACACACACACACACACACACACACAAAACATCGAAAAAGACACATCTAGATCCTTCTCTACGAGAGGCAACAGTACTGCCCGCTAACACAATACATAATTTAATCAAAGTCTATTATTTAGAGCTTAAGATTGTCCTTAAAGTCAATTGTCTTTTGACTCCAAAAGCGTCATCACACCCTTAGAGCCGCACGAGGTGGCTCAGTTAGGACTCCAGAAGCGATTAAAGAGGATCATGGAAAAGATTAGCAGGCAGATGACCCGTCTTAATCAAACAGTCCACTGCATCGGCATGCTTACATGACCCGGGATCGGTGGATTCAAAGCAGCCCGCCATGTTTGTCTAACCCAAAACATCACGCACTGGAAACAATAAAAATAGCATCACCGCTCAACCGAGCATTACGAACGATGGCAGCGGGGGTCCGGGGCCAGTTTCACCCAATCCCTGCCCAGCCCCCTCTGCTTCCTGGGCCCTGATTGATCTCACGGCCCATCGGCGGGTTAAATTACACTGCAGAGTGGTTTTGCGCAGAGACAAAGAGCTGAGGATTTCACAGGCCATAATTCTTTCCGGCTTTAACTTTGAAAAGGTGCAGCGTTCAATTTCAGCCCTTGGCAACAATTTGCATGCGTTTATGAGTTATGACACAAGCGTGGCGTTCTGTAACTAGTGCGGAAGAGGCATGTGCACGGCAATCGAACTGAGACGTAGCAACGGGAGGCGAGTGTCAGCACTAAGCGCGAGTAATGGCAAAATCTAATACAGTAAATAAACGCAGCCTGACTTTTGGTTGGAGATAAAGACTAGCTGGCGCCGTGCCAAGTCCCACTCGCGAAAAGCGGTGAGGCGAAATCGCTCATAAATGATGGACATGTAGATTCCAATTTGGATCTCCGTCTAAATTGACATCCAGACTCCCATAGTTTCCTGGCAGACGGGGAATGGAATGGAAGCCCAGGGAACGGCAGAGGCCTTTTGATACCACAACTCTGCCGAAGCAGCAACTCGGAAGCCAGGACAGCATGAGATCCGGAGGAGCAAAAAAACAGCTAAAGCAGAAAAAGACCAGCTGCTTCAAGATCACAGGCATCAGCGGAAAAAAAAAATGTCCTGTTAGAGAGAATATAATTGAACTTGTCTGGCAAGTAATCGCTTTTCCCAAAACTCCATGCATCTGTTTCGAATCGGAGCAAATAAACTGGGAGGTAAACGCATCCAAAGTGGTTAAGCAGATAGAAGTCCTCATCGATGACATTTCTAATTTACTCTAGCTTAAAACTGGCCTCATATTTCTAATCGTACTCTACGTGATAAGCTAGACTGATTCTCTACACAGCTTTCCATGAGAGCAAGACTGAAATAGAAAGACGGCGCGTTAAAATGCAAATCCGGATAGCTTGACAGAATCATTTCAAAACACACAAGCTGTCAGCGAAACAACTTTCTTACTCAAACTTGCTACATTGAACAGTTCAGTTACTTTGTAAATCTAAGCTTTGCTTCTAAATATCAACCTTAAAGCTTTATGGATCTATGGAAAGTAGACGGAAAAGCGAAAACGCACGGTGTCACGTCGCTGTCTAACTAAAATGCTGCTTTTTTAAGTTGGGAAGCCAAGTGGTGGGGAGGAAGTGCGTGAAGACGCTGAATGAATTTCTCGATTAGCAAAGGCTGTTTGCATCATTCAGAAGACTTAATAATTCACACAATGCTAAGGAACTGTGCTTTGTTGAATAATAAGCATTTCTGAATATGCTCTGGTCTTGCAATATGCCAATTTTTGTTTTCTGAACATTTCTCCTTACCCTTATTCCAAGTTTGGAAGGAAGCCAATCAAGCAGCAAAGGAATAATGGCGATAATGAAGACACCTGCTCTTCTATGAAATCACTTTCCAATAAACCTTGAGCTCGGATTATATATAGAAGGAATGTGCAGGAAATGCTGGGACCGCGTCTGCAGTTAATCAAATCGACCAGAATGTCTTTACTACTGGCCGACTGCTGAAGCGCAGGAGACAAGTTCACGATCCATCAAACCACGTGAGCATCGACGCTTCCACCAATCCAATCTCAGAAGACCTGAGATTTCACCAAAGCACTGACCTCAACAACATCCCGAGCACTTGCCTGCTGCGACCCGCACCTTTAGACCAAACTAAAAGCAAGCAGAAAATGTAAAAAGATTATAGCTACTCAATTTCATGGATCATTACATACAGGAATGTCAGTACACGCTGCATTCTCAGGGCGGCCACTAGGGGCGCTTCAACTGGCTTTATTAAAGGTCACGCCGTGTCACTGTCGAGGACTTATGTCAACTTAATAATAAATTAGTAACGTAGTAAAGATGTTCAAATAATCTTATAAACATATGCATACATTATAGCAATTTTATTTACAACCATATTTAAATACTTTCAGAACTTTGTTTTGAATGTTTTGACTTGCAAGCAGATTTTAAGCTTTACCTATCACACATAAACATTTATATATTATATGTAGAGTGAATAACACAAAAACAGAACATCGTGTTTGAATGTGATGCAAAATTTTAAAATTTCAGTTCTCTTCTTCATTTATCTTTGCTTATCTTCTTAATCCACCAGAAGGACTGTTCGGGATAACACCAACATATTCAGCAAATTCCACAGATTATAAAAACAACAAGGTGGTCTTTTTTAGTTAAAAGTGCTTCTATTCTACTCCATATTTTAGACTTGTAGTGAATGACATGCTACGGAACTGACACATCGACAGCGACACTACACCGCACAACTTTCCCCAAAACACTCATCAACATAAACCTGTTCTGACACCCCAGGAATAAACGGAAGAGGTCAAGGACGACAGGAGGAACTACAGGAAGAGTACACACACGACACGGAGCATCGCTTTCCCTGTTCGCTTCCCTCGTCCTGTGAGCGTCACACCAGCATCAGATAAAGTCTCAGATAAGTAAAACTGCATTTGGGCTAGTAAACAGTGACCTCGCACATCTTCCAAATCCCTCATCTCTCTCACACGCACCCCTCTGAGAGGAACAGCCAGAGGGAAAACTTGAAAGCCAGAGCGAGCGAGCGAGGGAGGGAGAGAGGGAGGGTGAGAAAGAGTGCGAGAAAACAGAAAATCCCATGCCAAGCGGAGAGAAGGCACCGAAGAACATCTAGAAAGCACCAGAAAGTCAGGCTTACCTGCACACAGTTAACCAGACGGGACGGTGAAGTGAGGAGAGTCAAAGGGGCTGCGGGAGGAGGGTCCGGACGAGTTGATACAGCTGCTGACGGGTGGTCCGGGAGGGAGGAAGGATGGAGTGGCAGGGAGCAGGGAGACGGGGAGGCCAGAGGGGGGATATGAAGCACTAGTCCCCTGTTTTCCCCTCTGTATCCCTCCGGCACAGAGGCAAAGAGGCAGACGGCGGTACCTGCAGACACTCCAATAACAGCAGAGAAGACGCTCCTCGCATCCACACGCGCTCCGGCACAGGGAGGAAAGAGAGCACGCCCCTCCCACTCCCCAGCACGGGCCAATCACACGCCGATCTCTCCGCCAGCGAATGGGGGAGCAGGCAGACCGCGGCCAATAAGGGCGGCTGCTCACATGCAGTCCGAATAATTAGTCAGAGAGCGGCACGGGGGCTTCCTTCCTGAAGGACAGGCAAGCAGCTTCACTTAGCCAATGAGTGTGATTTAAGATCACAACCGACATCACGGTAATTGGATTGTGCAGCACTTAACCTAGCAGAATAACCCAGCCTGCAGAACTGCCGGAGGGTCTGGGAAAGGTGGGCAAGAAACGAAGAGTTCAGGTTAAACACGCTTTACTCGTGTGACTCCAAGCGGGGTCCTGTCGCTACAAAACAACACGATATTTTGGGATTTGACCAAAACATAGCATGAACAAAAACTGAACAGACTGGTTTGGACCCGTTCGGAAAGCTATAATTTGGCCGAGTGGGAGTCTTGGAAAACCCGGATTGGTGGGAAGCTGTTAGGATGATGAATGCCAGCAGGAAGTATTAAAGCGAGGACGGATATGGAAAAAGCCATAAGTCATAGAGATGGATTCTAGAGGCTTCAGCGTGACAGTCCACTGGGAGATGCTCCAAACTTCTTTTAGCACCCGATTCTGCTGATGTCTGAGGGGGGCATTATTTCAGGGTGGAGGCTTCTGCGAGGAGTGCGCACTTCCCTGCTCACTGAATTTCATGCGTAGGCTGAATCAATGTGTCTATCGATACCGTGCATTCAAATATGGGCCGGTGGTCAGAGCGTGAGCAAGCACGAGTCTGATGATTCAGCAGGGGTCTCGGTTCACCGTCTGCCACACACAGTCCGGAAAGATCACATGGGTCGGGGAGCCACACCAGCTTGAAAACAGCATCGGCGGGAAGGGCGAATCGCGTCCTGGCACGCTACTTTCTCTCTGTGATGACTGGATGGGAGTGGGGCCTATAAAAAATGCATGAGCGACAGGAGGAGATGTCACATTGGATATGTTTCCAGCTGCAGAGATACTGGTGTGGGGAGAGCCGAGAGAGTGAAAGCTACAAGTGAACTCGGGTCTTCGGAGAGAGAAGAAGTGTGGGGAAAAAAGCACTTAACGTCCAGACCTCAACCTGCCAAAGCGTTGGCGCACCGTGCCAGCAATAACACAGCCAACCTGCTGATGCGCAGGAGATTTACTGGCTGGTGTATAGCGGGATGGGTAAATACCAGCACGTGCTATAAAACATTAGTCCGAATATTGGCTGTCTACACACCGCATGGACACTTTTAGTCACTTACTTATAAGTGAAAGTTCCGATTAGGTATCAACGTTTGCAAAAACGAACTTGTGAATCGTTTCTTTATTCTAGTCTCATCAAAAATTCATTAATTACAGTGCCCAATCGTGCTTTAAATGTCATGTTTAGCATAGTGGAACGCTGCTGGATATGGTTTTATTAAAAGACAGGCATCTTAATTACAGGCAATAAAAACAAAACGTATAGGGGCAATGAAAAATGAATTAGCAAATGACCAATAATCCTGCAATGGGATGTGATGTAATAATGAAATAATCCCCAAACGTTTAAAAGTAAACAATCATCAAGTGTAAATTTACATTATAGATTGGAAGTTGAAGGACAACAATTTACATAATATTCATAAAGGAGTAAGATTTATTAATGGTATCGATAGTGCAAAAAAAAAAAAAAACAATCACCTGAGTTACATTTATTTATTGTGGTGCTAGTGTGTAAAAATAGGCTAGTGTGTAAAAATAAGCAATGATCAGTAAGAAAAATAGGATAGAATAATTAAATAAGTTATAGGCCATTTTAACAGAATGTCTTCACTAAATAACGTTTTTGCGGCCTTTTAAAAATGTGAAAGTTTGCAGCTAATGCAAGTGTAAATTTACAGTTTATAAAAAAACCCTTCAGGACTGAACAATTCCGCATGTAATTAACACTCCTTCCTGGCAAGTGGGATATAAAGCTCATTTTAACAGACAGCAACAAGATCTCATTATTTAGCTTGTCACGCGAGTTATTTCTGACATGAAACCTTCACTTGCAAAGACAAAGCGTTCGGCGGCGAAGCGTCTTCAATCCACTGACACAGCGAGACAACATAAACACAGCACGTCCAACAGACACGGCTCTGCCTCCGCCACCAATGTAATTAAAGCCAACATCTCGTCCTACTCTCGTATCATTACCGTCTCAGACCATTTGGATGCACGTTGTTATTACTTACTCGAGGCTAAATATAGACTTCCTGTGCCAGCGCTGGAATCGCAGTCAGCTGCAGATTGTTTTGTTTCTGCGGTCAAAAAGACTGTAGATACGCCATCGCCAAACAGCAAAAAGCTTATGGGGGTCTGCTGTGTCCAGTCTTGGGGGGTCGGCAAAGACCAATAAAGGTGAAAAACGAAATAAATGAAAACTGTTTTTCATTGTATTGTGGAGCAACAATTGATAACCAATGCAAAATACTGAATAAAGCCAACAGATGCAGATTGTGATAGACAATCCACACACACACACACACACACACACACACACACGGAGAGAGTTGTAAGAGAGAGAGTTGTGTGGATATGATTACATGAGTTGTAATGTACAGATGGTAAGTATAAAGAATAAAGTAAGAGCATAAGACATGTTAAAAACAGACTGACCAAAAGAGAGACAGATAGAGAAAGAAAGCAAGAAATGTTTGTCCAAATAGTCCAAAGGTCCAAAAAATATATAGAAAGAGTGATAGAGAATATAGATAGGCCATGCAAAAAAATGAAAAAAAAAAAAAAAAAAAGACAGAAAGAGCGGGGGGCAATAGATGTATAGATGTGTATAAATAGAGGGGGGAAACAAAGCACAAAGTTAAAGCAAAAGAGAGTAGAGTTGTAAAGATAAAGCGACCAAAAGAAAGACAGAGATTGGAAGAGATTGCAGATTCTATACACAACAATGAAGAGAAATACAGCATTGTGGCGAGGGCGGGGTCATAAAGTGACGAAAATAAATATACCGTAAACCACAGATTGTTCAGAACAGACTATACTGTATACTTTTCTTCCACAAACACGGGCAAAACACACACTGTACGCTAGTAAAGGTCACAGTGAAAGTAAAGACAAAAGGCGTGTGACAGACATACCTGACGCGCTCAGGTGAACGACCGGGTTATGACGGAGAAGACGCTCGTCGTGATGCAGTTTTAGCGTCATTATTAACAGTGTGAAAAGAAAATTAACGAATATTTTTGGTTATTACGTTGTGAAAATGTCTTTTTAACCTCCCCAAAAAACTGAGCTCTGACAAAACTCGCGTGACAGGTGAAGAATATCGCGAGACTCAATTATGGCTATCATTCACGCGGCGTCCTCGGTCATCAAACGAACACGTGGTGCTTGCTTGGGTATTTTTCAGCGCCCTCTATTGGCCATCACGCTAAACAGTTTAACTATTATTATTTTTAAACACACAATTGCCTTTTAAAAACAAAAATAATTTTTCCATGTTAAAAAATTATTTTATGTCATAACATTTTATTATAAAAGCTTTTAAAACTACAAGCTACAATGCTCACGAAGGACCTTTAGGTTCCTCGGCCGTGTCACGCGTGTGTGATTTGTGTCGGTAGCCCTCCTCAAGGCCGCACGGCTAAATCCTATTGAACAGGCTGTAAAACCCTTCAGGCGGACAGAGAATCAGTGCAATAGAAGGCGAGGAGAGATTGCAATGTCATCAGAGGGGCCGACTGTGCAATTTCAAGACGTGCATGAATCAGAAACCCGGGGCCCGTTCGCCTGCGAGTATACGGCCTTTACAGATCCAGTGCGCAGAATTAAGAGCACTTACGCTGATTAAAGGTGGCTCGCGTGTGAGCCGGAGGAGAAGAAGGAAGGTTTTATGGACACGTGAGTTTGGCACAACATGAGGCATAAAAAACACATTTTTATGTAAAATAAATCCTTGAGTGGGAAACTAAATGTATTTATTTCTACGCAGCAATATAACATGGCTTTAGTGTGTAAAACGTACTTTAAAGAAGTAGATTTTAATACAGAAAGGCAGTGACCATAAGGGGAAAGGTGGAAAGTAAGACCATTTATTCAGTGAGTGGAAGATAAGTACAGACGTGGTGGTATACAGTATAAGACACGACGAGGCTGGAAATCCACAGCATATTGACATCAGGGTGAAGTTTCACATGGATTGAAGATAAAGTGTCTTCATAAAACATCCGCCTCATAAACAACAGCGTCAGCAGCCGTTCCGTTGGAGAAAAGCACCAAATCCAGCTCCAGCCTCCGACGGTGAATTATGGGACGACAAACACTACTGCAGTGAAAAGCCTAGTTGATATGTGTTAGAGAAATCTCACCAATTCTGAAATCGGCCAGAAACACACGGCACAATGTCGACATCACGACACAACCCGTGAAACAACGAAACACACGGTTCTGTAAATACAACTTTGTAACTATTTCAGTGTCACTGATGTGGAAATATGCTAAAAAAAAATGTCTCAGACAGAAAAAAAACCTCTTTTTTTTTTTTTGCTTCAAACCGCAATGTCGCCCACTTAATAATAGAAAATAAATATTTTCTTTTTTAAATTCTAAAAAAAAAAAAAAACAGTCAGGTTTGCCCCTAAGAGTCCAATAAATTGGATAACAATGGAAAAGGATGGACGCTTGCATGGAAAAATGGAATTAAAATATGCTAAAATTGGTTTAATGCACCAATTTAAGCACCTTAAAACAACGACACAATAAACCATATACAATTTATACTGATAGAACTGAAACACTGGCTGAATGTGGCTTCACCCCTCCGGTTCCCCCTTGAAAGTGATGCGCCGATGCCCCGAGCGAGAGCTGATGCCCCCTTGGGCATCACAGCAGACGACTGGTCAATTCTCCGTAAGGCCGACACACTCCTCTCCTTCGTTGTCTTCGGTTTTGAGTCTGGTTGCTTTCATTCGTGGACAGGCATCTACTGAAGTGAAGCTGGGCCGGTGTGACCCGGTGTGACCCGGTGTGTGGAGTGTTCAATAGCGCCCGTGGTGGCTTTACTTCTTGGAATGTGTCATGTAGCTGTTCTCGATGCAGAGGACGATGAAGGAAGCCGAGCAGCTGCTGGGGGTTTGCTGGAGGAGCTGTCCGGTCTGCAGGGACGAGGCCATGCCCGTCACCACTTGGTCTCCGGCCCTCCACGTCTCACAGTAGTTGTCCATCTGCCGGTGACCCCTGAAGCTGGATCCGTGCCAGATCATCTTCTCCGGCCTGGGAGACAGAGAAAACACCATTGCTCTTATGAACTTCACACTTAAGATTGACATATATTATGCACTTAAATTAAAACATTTAAATTGTACATATTATTAATATTATTGCATCTTTTGCCTTATTTTGTGTTTTGCACTCTCTTGAGCTTGTGCCTAAGCTTTACAATAAAAGTGATTTGACTTGATTTGATAAAATTCAATCGACTCTGCTTTATTGGGAGAAATCCTAAAGTCCAAATCATAACTCATAACGCAAATTTATACCGCTTAATTAAGCCACTATGGTCGTCAGTATTTCTTATAAAATAAAATCACACAAGTGTATATTGTCAATTTTTTTTTGCTTTAAAAAAAGTAAAAAAATGCAAACACTTCTACACAATTTGTAAACACAATTTATATTTATATATATATATGCTCATTACAGTAAAACAATATTTCTGGAGACCATATTCAATATTCAAAAATCAAAACGTTTTTTTTATATACTGTATAATTTTTTATTTCTTTAATTTTTAGTTCCATTTCCTCCTATTTTTTAATCACTACATTGAGGTGAATTTAAGGAAAGAGCATGTCACTGCACTACAAATCAAATTCGATTTGTGATTGGTTACACGGAGTGGGTCTCCGCCTTTGAAGTGAAGGGATTGGCACGTACCAGGCGCTGTCCTTCAGGACATCTCTGCCATCGAAAGAGTAGAGAGAAGCGGTGTCCTTCATCCTGCTTTCGGAATCACCGAAGAGAGACTCCCAGCTACTGAAGAGCACTTGATCCTGGAACAACAAAAACAAAACAGATATAATCGTGTTCTGCTTTCCAAATGGTTTGTTTGTCGTTTCACTGGTTGTCTGGGAAAACGGTTTTCACCACAAACCTTGAGATTGAGGATGGGCAGTGAGTCTCGGTCAGCCTTGCGGACGATGCTGTAAAGATCCTGAAGTTTAGAAGACAAGAAGGCCCGGAAGGTTCCCTTCAGACCTAAGGCGCGGGACTGCTGGAAGCACAGGTAGTCGGCCCCGCGAATGCCACGCATGTTTCCAGATTGCGGAGCATTCAAGGCGATGAGATGCAACTAAAGACACAAAACAAAAAAACAAAAATGCAGGAGGTTCTGATAAAGTCTACCGGTCGAAGTCGACTGGACGCACCCCAGGTCCGGACGAGTGTGTGTGGCCCTCTGATTGGCTGACGGACGGACCGCTGCCGACCCGCACCGGGGTAGCCAGCTGGATGACGTGTCTGTCGTTGGGCTGCCCGGGGTGGTACCTGCTGTCCGTGTGAGGTGGGTACTGCGGATCTGGGTAGTGGGTGTCTGGGGGGTTGGGAAACTCTAGGGGACGGTGCGGTGGAGAAACCTGCTCAGCTCCATTATTAGACGTGCGGCCTTGAGAATAGTGAACGACTGGAGGTGGGTGAGCCGCCGCCACCTCATTGTCCTGGAGGAAGAGACCAGAACAGACGGTTTCAGTTTTTTAGAATCAATGGGATTGCATATGATTAATCGAGTACAAAAATATGATTGGACATGATTATTCGAGTACAACAATGTGATTGGATATGATTAATCGAGTACAACAATGTGATTGAATATGATCGAGTACAACAATATGATTCGATATGATTGATTGATTGCAGCAATGTGATTGAATATGATTAATCAAGTACAATAATGTGACTGGATATGATTAATTGAGTGCAACAATGTGATTGAATATGATTAATCGAGTACAACAATGTGATTGAATATGATTATTCGAGTACAACAATGTGATTGAATATGATTAATCGAGTACAACAATGTGATTGGATATGATTAATCGAGTGCAACAATGTGATTGAATATGATTAATCGAGTACAACAATGTGATTGAATATGATTAATCGAGTACAACAATGTGATTGAATATGATTTATTGAGTACAACCATGTGATTGATTATGATTAATCGAGTATGTCAGCGTTATAAATTATTATTCATTGAGTTTGACAATGTGGTTGTTTATGATTAATCGAGTACAACATTGTGATTAATCAATAATAATGATTAATTTTTACTATTTTTATTATTATTTTTATATATAAAACATATTGTTGATATTAATAAATAATATACATTTTAATTTATTGCAGTTAGGTGCAACAAAATGATTGATCACGTTTAATTGAGTTCAACAATATAATTAATCACAGGTGATCAAATAACTGCTATGTAGCCCCAATCAATAATCTGTAGAACAATGTACAGTAATTTATTGTGATTAAAAAAGTAATAATGAAATCCATATTTCTAATACTAGTGTATATTTCTAGTGTTCTAACAAATAAAATATAATTCAGACTTACCAGCTCGCCGTTTAAGGCTTTGTAATCTCCAAGCTAAAAAACACAAGAAAGTATTGCTTTAGGCGAGATGTTTCTGAGGAAGTTCTTGAAAAACAACGATATTAAGAATCCGAAATGTAATTGAAATACATATTCATGGTGACACGAGGTCACAGCATTGATTCGGCCATATTTCAGTCCTACCATCACTTGTCTGACACCCTCACGAACACGGAGGTAGAGGTCACTCCTGTCCAAAATGTAAATCAAGGATCCTTCGGTCTGTTTCCGAGCCGTAGCGATCATGAAGTCATAAGACCTCATCACTGCCACCTATGGACAAAAGCATGCATTAAACCAGACCATCTCATTCCACAGAGCTTTCCAACTAACCCCAGACCCATGGCCAGGAGTTCCAGGTGGGCCTGGTGGGCCTGGAGGTCCGGGAATGCTGAGGGCTGGAAGAATAAACAAGCAATGTTTATCGTTTCTCACAATCTTGAGAAAGCCAGTCTAACTCACATGGCCTGTATGGACCAGGCAGTGATGGTGAACCTGGTGGTCCAGGGGGTCCTGGTGGTCCCGGACGTCCATCATAGCCAGGTTGTCCGGGTGGCCCCTGGGGTCCTGGTGGACCTCTGATTGCGTCTCCTTTAGGCCCCTGAAAAATGTGTTTTTTAAATTGACCATCTATATTTTAAGGTTTCAGACTCTCAGTTCATTCGGGACCCTTACAGGAAGTCCAGGGATTCCTGGGAGTCCCTGTGCCGATCCAAAGCGAGGGTCATAAAATCCTCCTCCTGGTTCTCCCTTCTCTCCTTTCAGACCAGCATCACCTTGCTCGCCCTTCATCTCGTTCTGAGCAGACATCACATTTACAGTTCCATTGCTTCATTAGTATTTCCTGATAACGTTCCGATGACGTACTTTGAAGGTGTAGCTGTCAAAGTTGGATGAAAACCCTGCAACAAAACAGCAAATATAGTGTTAAACGTCATCCAGAGTTTGGGGATGCAGGCGTAGCATTATTGATGGAGGATTAATACCTGGAGATCCTGGAGATCCCTGATCTCCTTTCTCTCCTTTTGTAGCTTGAAGACACACAACAAAACACCGCATTTAGTTTACAGTTTTGGTTTGTTGGAAATTGGGTCAAAAATATACAATTTGATAAAAATATGGGATCAAAATATGGGAGCAAAATCATGCAGGAAGCAGAGCGAGATGTTCCATTGTGATGAAAAGTAGCAATGAAGCGTTTAAAGTAACACTAAAAGATGAACTAGTTTCCATTGATCTTAAGGATTTATCATCGCTACTGTTTCCTTTTTTTTTGCTGTGGATGCAGCAAACCAACCTGGAAAGAATCTTGCAAAGTCTTCATATCTCTGAAAAGGAATAAAAGGAGCGAATAAAATATATTGCTGCTGCCATGAGAAATTATAAATACCCCTGTACATTAGTTCCAGCATATAGTGCTCATTTTGCAAAATGTCATGCATGGATTGCAGCTTATCTGACATAAAAAGCCCTTACATCAAATCTGTCCGAGGGTATGGCAGGTCCGGGGGCACCGGGGGGTCCAGGGGGACCAGGAGGACCCTTAGAAAAAAATGAGAAGTCAAAAAAATATTACGGACACAATACATTCATACATATACAGTATTTTTTTGTTGCTGTTTTTATTTATTTATTTTTTTTCTTTGTCATTGAATATGCATGTTACTCACAGGGTATCCATACCCAGAACCGGACCCGGAACCTGGCTCACCCTTCTCCCCTTTATATCCATTCACACCAGGGCGGCCCTACAGGTAAAAATATGAAACATATTCATGACATATTACTTGACAAGAGTGGTGACAAGTATAAGAGACGTACGGGTCGGCCAGGCATTCCAAATTCACCCTTCCGTCCTGGAGGTCCCACCGGTCCCTGCATGAAATATTAACATTTGAACTATAGCTGGCAAACACATGGCAGAACTACTGCGGCTCTGCTGTACCTTTAAGTGGACTGTGTCAAACCAACGTTTTTCAGTTTTTACTGAAAGGTTGAGTCAACTCAAAAAGATTTGTTCAAGCAAAGAAGGAGAAAAGTTGATTGAACAGTTGATTGTTAAACTGTGGAATCAGATTAGTGGCAAAAATATATATTGAACATTTTTAAGAAACGAGTGAAATTGCTTCACATTCATGTTTGTTTTTTTTATTTTTCGCTTGCAATCTTCACATTTTCGTTTGAATAATCAGAATAACGGCCGCCCCAATGTGAAGCTTGTGCCATAATTCAATTGACAAAGAATCTGACAAAAAAAAAACGTTAAAACAAAAACGTAAAGATTGCAAGCAAAACATAAAAAAACTAAATGTAAATGTGAAGCATTTTCACTCATAACGTTATATTTTTAGCACTAATCTGATTCCATTTTAAACAGTGTGCATGGTGTGATGAAATGTTACACACCCTAGCAGGAAGTGGCAGATCTACAGAGTGAAATATTACACTTACATGAGGTCCAACGGGTCCAGAGATGCCCATCTCACCCTGCAGCCAAACATCATCTTACTTATTATATATGTACAATCTTGATTATTGACACTTAATGGATGCAATACTTCGCAAATGAATCCAACCGATGCTTTAAAATACCTTTGCCCCTGTCAGTCCACCCAAGTACAGTGGGTTTCCATCAGGTCCCAGAATAATTCCAGGTTCTCCTTTCTCTCCCTGCAAATGATGTCAGGTAGCAGTATTTTTAAAGAATTCTTTTGGCTGTTTGTGTTAAGTTGTCGTGTCGCTTGCCTTAATGGCGTAGCCTGGTGCACCGGGTTCACCTCGCTCCCCCTTTGGTCCCATTGGGCCCTTGATGGAGAAATAAAAAAAGACAAGTGTCAATGGTGAAATTGTATTTACAATTCTGCACCTTTTTTTACAGTTCACTTCATTAAATAGATTGATTAAAGCCAGGCTTTTTTCATGAACGCATACAATTTATTATACAAAATGTAACATCTTATCTTTTAATGTATTAACGTGTTATCCTGTAGATTAATGTACACTGTGTCAAATCAAATTTCTGTAATTACTTTTAAAAAGACATAACGTTAATAAAAAACTATAAGTGTGAATGATCGAGTGAAAAATATTGACTTTCTGCTTAATGACATGCACTGTCTGATGCCATTTTGTTCACATTTTGGTAAATTTCTTGTTTAGAGTTTATTCAATATTGAAAAAAAATTTCTGAAATTTTGTTCTGAAAACTATTTCTGTTAAATTATTTCACTAAACCAGGGGGACCGTTGCCTCAAATTTTCCAAAGTTATCTCAACTTTTCTTCTTTTTTTCCAATGGATAAGCACAATAAGTTGATTTGGTCAGATGTAAGTGCAAAAGTGTCACATGTAAATATAGAGTTAACAAGTTTCAATACAAACACCTACAGGAAATCCAGCATGACCGGGAATTCCATGTCCACCCTAAAAATATAAAAAAAAAAAAAAAAAATCAACCCCAACATCATTTCACCAGCCAAAATTACCATAAAAATAGATTTTTCATACCTGAGGTCCGGCTCTTCCCGTTTCATCAAACTGTGTGAAAGTCAACACCTTTAGACTCTAATCCGAGAAAAACAAAAGTCACCATAATCTAAAGACCTACATTGTCCGAGTGTCTGTATATAATTTGTCCAGGAGGCCCAGGAGGACCAGGAAGTCCAGTCCCATCCCGACCAGGTTCACCCTAAACAGAGACGGTGATCAATGGTGAATTAAAGGGTCAGTTAAAGAGAATGTGTAGATCAGAAAACGCAGAAAACTCACCCGGTCACCTCGGTCTCCTCTGTCGCCCTTTTGTCCCTGCAACAATAAAACACTGTAATAAGAGACAGTAATGAAAGGTTGTGATTTTTCACATATCATAGGTGATGGATGTGACTACACCATGTCTAGAATTGGCCCTGGAGGTGGAAAACACACCTGTGGTCCTGGAAAACCATCCAGACCTGGACGTCCATCTCTTCCCTGAGGCCCCTCGCTGCCCTTTTCTCCAGGAAACCCGGGGAACCCAGGCTTGCCCTGGAATAAGAACAAGGTCAGATGAAGTGTTCACACTTTAACTGATTTAGAGTGTTAAAATAGCGATGACTTACAGGTGGTCCCGGGAAACCAGGAAGCCCCTGGAATTCAAGAGAAATCAATTGGCTTGAAAAGCATTGGGAAACTCAGTGTAGAAATGTACTAACCCGGTTTCCAACGGGCCCTCGTCCTCCCGGAACCAAATTGAAGCGACCAACTCCAGAACCCTCCATGTCATCCTGAACACAGGGAGAAGATTCCATGTTTCATACAAGAACATAAATATAATATGGTATTTTTTTGGACTTGAAGGCAAATGGTGTAAAGAGTACATGGAAACTATAGTTAAGCAAACTATTAATACCTTAATGTAAAAGTAACTACATTACAAGTTGCAACTTGCAAGTAAATAAAAAAAAAGATAAAAAAAAATACATTAAAAAAAAACAACAACATCCGTCTCAGCTAAATTCAAACGCACAAAAAAGTGCAACCACTAATTCACGTTCAAATGAATTTACAGATCCACAATCACAAATGTAGTCCAATAGAAAGTAAAAGTTGCTTATCATATTGCTGCTCAGTACAAGTACAAAGTAGCCAAAAATACTTAAGTACTTTATTGTATAAGGCACACAACATTGATGAGTCGTATATCTAAAAAGTGTCTATTTCCTAATATATTTTCTCAAAAAAGCCACATTTTTGTCTGTTAGTCCAAAAAAACAAGGTGCATTTAATAAAATGTCAATACTTACAAAGCCAGCATGATAGCTTGGACCCGGTGGTCCTGGTGGTCCGACAGGTCCCATAGGCCCTGGAAGCCCAGCCAGCCCAGTTTGTCCAGGAAGTCCGGGAGAACCAGAAGAACCTTTAGCGCCCTTTAAATATAATATATGAAGGAGAGAGAAAGCTCAGGTAAAGAAGTCTTCAAGAAACACCATACCTAACACACAGCCGCAAACATATTCCATTTCCTTCTGTTTTACAACAATGTGACGTTAAATATCAGATGTGCTTGTGTTAAAAACTGAGATGTAGGGAGGATGTTAGTGACCGTAAAGCAGAAAATCGATGGCCACGCTCCAAGCCTTCTACCTGCCACCCAGCAGCAGCTTCAGCAGCAGGAGTTTTAGGAGGAGAGAAGATCAAAAGAGATTGCACGAGGAAGAGTGGGAGTGGAAGAAACAGAAAAAAAGACAGAGAAAACAGATGCTGAGTGGGTTTGAGTGTTTAAGAAGATGCTATAAATGGCACAACAGAAAGCACAGCATTACTACAACTGTTCATGTCGCACACACATTATGACGTGTGCTTGAAGATGTTTAGTAACTGCAACCGAAAAAAATAAAAATAAAAATAAAACACACACCTATATTCAGGTTATGTCAAAGTTGGGTCTCACCGCTAGCCGCTAAAGTCACTATAAGTCCATAGGGCCCCACTTTACTATAAAAGTGAGTATTAGGGCCCCACTATGACATAAAAGTTAGAACGCACAGAGATAAATATTATCATGTCAAATGCTACAAAACAAATATTAGATTAGTGTAAAATATTAGTGTACATGCATTAGTACACAAAATGTAATAATATTACATTTGTATTATTAGATGTAGTAAGCAGTGACATCACAGCATAACTCCGCCTCTAACACGCCCTCTTATTGTCTTCATTCTTGTGTGATACATGTTTCATTGTGAACAGCTTTATTTTAACCACATCACCCAAGAAAGTACAAGCTTGAAAGGATGCTGAGAATGCATGAACAAGGTGTGTGTGTGTGTGTGTGTGTGTGTGTGTGTAGGGACCTAAGTTTAACTCCAGTCAAAGGTGTTTAAAATAGTTTTGCTCCGGGTCTGTTGTCGTTGTTGAGATGTGTGGCTCAGTGGATTTAGTTTAGCTTTTATTCACAGTAAAAGTTAGCTTATCATTAAATAATCATTAAAAAAAGTTCTAAAGCAAAATGTGAGACACCATAAACGCTAAACAACCGAAACAAGTCATTCCATCGATGGACATTTCACATAAGTGTGAAAACTCCACAACCGTACCTTCTCTCCTACAGGTCCAGGAAGGCCCAGATCACCAGCATCACCCTGCGGAGAACAAAACCAGTCCAGTGTCTAAAGATAACCACCATTCAGGGATCTCAACCCAGCTGAATTATGCAAGTCCAAAATCCATTACAGGCTCAGAACAGCTGTCTATAAATAGAGCCGCTTCATACCATTTGTAGCATTTTACTCTTGATCTGCTGGAGCTTACTGACCGACAGTCACAAGTCTTCTCCATTCATTCATTTAAATCTTTTCTCTGACCACTAAGACCCCGGAAGAAAATTATTTACTTTCAACTGCACATCATTATCTCTGCACAGAATTTGGTATCAGACGGCATTTTTTATTTTCAGATCTAAAGTAATAGTGACAACTGTTCCTGGAAAGTCTACAACTGGGAAAAGCGATCATGGTTTCATGGACTACATAGAGAAAGAGTTAAAAGTCCCGCTCTTACCTTTTCTCCTCTTGCACCATGTGAGCCTGGTTTCCCATCAGCCCCGGTTGGACCTGGAAGACCCTGAGTAAAAAAAACCCACAATCTCTTTGGTTACGTCTGACTAACATAAACAAAGCAACTATAGGTTAGAAAGAAATGAGTGTTTGTCAGACTTACCGGTTTACCTGGAGCTCCATTTTGTCCAGGCGGACCTGGGGGCCCGAAACCTCCCGAACCAGAAGATCCAGAGCCAGTGGGACCCGGGGGTCCCGGAGGACCAGGTGGACCAGGTGGACCGGGCAACAGCTAATAACAAAGGGGGTTATGCTCAGTGTTGGGTGTAACGCGTTACAAAGTAACGCATTACTGTAATTAAATTACTTTTTCACTGAAAAAGTAAAGTAACGAATTACTGTTCATTTTTAAGTAATTTAATTACAGTTACTTTCAATGTACTTGCGTTACAATATAAAATAATTAAATTCGCTGAATCTCATTGTTTTTTTTTTTTTAATTTATCTTCGTT
>MU204278.1:6557418-6573678 GCA_017309775.1 Paedocypris sp. Pulau Singkep | reverse complement strand
TTACTGTTATATTTTTAAATAATTCGTTTTTTGAAGGTTTATAGGAATTTTAAAAAGTAATTGGTTAAGTTACTCATTAGGTAATTACGTTACTTTTCAGACACAGTAATTAGAAAAGTAATTTAATTACAAAATGGTAAAGTAATAAGTAATTAGTAATTAATTACTTTTTTAAAGTAACTTACCCAACACTGGTTATGCTACATATGTGTACTTAGCTATTTTATTACACATTTTGAGGCATTTTTCTCAGCTGAATCAAAAGACGGAACTCAATCCGACAGGGCATTTGGTTTTAGTTTTACCTAAAGATATAAACTGTAGTGAACACGTGTTTAATATACTTATTTGATCATTTTGAGCTAGATTAAATAACTTTACTTTTAATAACTATGTTTTTTATTTTACTCGTTCCTTGCTCAGAGCTCGTTAGTGTCTGCTATCTTCATCTTATGCCAGATTGATCCAGATTTTGGTCGGTTTTTGTATAGCATTTTGTTTAAGTTTATGGACATTTTAAAATAAAAGTACCACTTTGGATTCACAGCATCTCTAAACTCACCCTCATATTGTCTGTGTCATATCCCGAGCCCTCCATATCCACAAAGGTCTGTAAGAGAACAACAACAGTAAGTAAAACACATACATTTAGGCTGAATGCACCACTTGATGTGAAATGGCTCCAGAATTACACACTCACAGACTGAGAGGAGGGACCGGGGGGTCCAGGAGGCCCTGGAGGTCCACGAGGACCCGGGTGGGCTTCACCGCGATCTCCCTAAACACACAAGTGAGATTAAAATTGACACAACACAGGTTAAACTAATGCTTACAGTCCCAGTCGGTATAAAGCCCTACTATACGTCCCATATTCATACATGAAGTTCAAAAGTACATACAATTTTGAAATGAACGAATGAATGAATGAATTAATAAATGAATGAATGAATGACCAGAAAGACAAATAGACAAATATAAACAAAAATAGAGGGATGGACAGAGAGGATGGACAATTAGATAGACAGATGAATGATAGGATTGAGTGATGGACAGACAGATTATAGAATAGATAAAACTTTTATTTGTCCGACAGTTATCACACTGAGAAATTACTTTTATAATTATATTATAAAATTATATTATAATTATATTATATTATTATAACAGAAATTATAACAATTATACTATTAAACAACATATTATAACAACAATTACATTACATAGTTACATTAAATTTAAAGACAAACTTTTTTTTAACAATATTTACCTTTTCCCCTTTGGATCCAGTATTCCCTGGAGTTCCGGGAAACCCAGGTGGTCCGACTTGGCCCTATAGAATTATATAAAAAGAAAATCATAACGTGTGTGTTTGTGTGTATGATACACACAGTGTTTAACAATCTAATCGTGTGGAGAATAAATGCATGTCTGTATTTTGCGAGGTTTGTGTTGAGCCACTTACAGCTTTGCCATCTTCACCAGGGTCGCCCTAGCAAGCAACAGCACAGCGTTAGATTTCTTCAGATTTCAAGGGCAGAATCGCATTGTGTCGCGATTCAGACACAGCAGCCGTATATTACTGTCCTTACAGCTCCACATAATGATACTCATTACACACGTCCTCAATGGCCGCTGCTGAGAGTCAATACTGTTAAATACAGACTTACTGGTTCCCCATCCACTCCAGCAGCTCCTGCAGGCCCTTGGGGTCCAGGTGGTCCTCTTGGTCCAGTGACCCTCTCCACGACGGAACCATCTCCTCTCAACTGAACCTCAGTAATGGGTCCGGCGGGGCCTGGAGGACCCGGGGGTCCGGGAAGACCTCGGTCACCTTTAGATCCGGGGTAACCAAAGCCAGGACTGCCCTGTGATAGGAAGATACTCGTAGACTCAAACATAGCAGAACGATTTTCCTGTTTGGATATTTATTAAAAGAAGAACAAAAACAAACCTTGATTCCTTTTTCCCCTGAGCCACCCTGAGAAAAGAAATACAATGTTAAAATAACAAAAAGATGCAGGATTTCAATGCATAGATGCAGAAGTTAAAAAAAAAAGTATGTGCAGATGTAGCACTTCAACTCATAGACGTAGCAATTCAACATG
The DNA here is from genome assembly GCA_017309775.1 of Paedocypris sp. Pulau Singkep. Classification (NCBI taxonomy): domain Eukaryota; kingdom Metazoa; phylum Chordata; class Actinopteri; order Cypriniformes; genus Paedocypris; species Paedocypris sp. Pulau Singkep. Next base: position 6,571,573 of record MU204278.1, on the reverse strand, counting down.
TAGATGCAGCATTTTAATGTATGGATGCAGAATTGTAACATAAATGTATAATTTGATATAGATACATATAGATCAAATAGATACATATAGATGCATATAATTGCCACATCTACATATATGCTGTATAGATGCAATATTTCAATGTATAAGTGCAGCATTTTGGCATATAGATGCATCGCATGACATTATATACATGCAGCATGCCATCATCATATAGAAGAATAATTTCAATGTGTAGAAATGTGTAAAAGTTTAAAATATAGATACAGCAATTCAATGTATGTATGTTGCCTTTTAACATACAGATGCAGCAATTAAACGTTTTGACGCAATATTTCAATGTATAGATGCAGCATTTGGCATATAGATGTCGCATTTCAACATATACGTGCAGCGTGCCATCATACAGTTGAAGCATTTTAACTTAGAAATGTAGCAAATCAATGCAACATTTCAGCGTGTGGATGCACCATTGCAATGCATTGATGAAGTATAATATGCAGATGTAACAATTCATAATTATAATAAAAAATTATAAAAACCATTATTATTATTCCGAATTATTATGTATGATTATATTATGAATTCAGATGTACAGACTTCAACACACATTTGATCGCGGCAGAGCTTCATGAGTTCATGACGCGTTACTGAACACACCTTTTCTCCTCTTGCTCCTCCTCCAACAGACCCTGACCCTGGATCTCCTTTAGGTCCCGCAGCTCCTCGCTCGCCCTTGGCTCCCTTCTCTCCTCGCTCTCCTCTCTCTCCTTTTGCACTCACGGATCCTGAATCAATCAGAGTAACGGTTAAAAAAGCATCAGCAACTCTGCAGCTACACCAACCAAGGCAGATCAAAGCTGAGTTTTGCCCCAAAATCAAAAGAATTCAAATGTTTTTACAATTTAATGATTTTAAAGAGTCCAAAAAAATAAACTGATCTAGGAACAGTTAGAAACCGCTGTTTCTCAATGTGTTTCTACTGTGAGTGTACCTTTATGTATGTGTGTATTTTTCATATAAAAATAATTATTTAATTTTTGTGTGCAGAGGGAGAACATATATTAGTTTAAGTATTTTTACGTGTATTTATTGTGGTTACAATTGTTCTTTTATTTGCTTTTGTGGTTGATGCTGTAAAAGTGAACATTTCTCATTTGTGGGATAAAGTTTTGTCTAATTTAATCTAATTTTCTAAAGTAATCACAACCACTGTGAATCTGTGAAACTGTTGTGTCAAGTTATAATATAGAAATATATTCTATGATTTGTAATCAAATATTTCATCTCTGATTTCAATTATCAATATTGATGAGCTTCAAAATAATAAAAAAATACACAGATAAGATAAAAATTAAAATGTCATCGTTTCCTCGTGTGATTGGTCAGAAACATTGACTCTTTGTCTACTCAAGTTGTGGGGACGATTATATTGCAGTATTGCAAGATAGCTTATGTTGAGCCTTCAAACTTTCATCGGAATTCCATCAGCCAATGAGAAGTGACCACACACAGATGGCGAACAAATTAAAACGGCAAAAAAAAAAGTTTCGGTTTTGTGACATTAACTTTTGATTTTGTGACATTATCACACACAAGCGGTTTGGCATTTTGAACAATGCCGTGATCATATTCATGAAGAAGCAGCAAGCCATCCATCCATCCATCCATCCAACGTCTGCAGATGAAAGAAACATGAGGTTCGGGGTTGGAAACTTCACATGTAATATTGATGGAAGCCTCTAAAAGCACTTGAATAAGCAATCTGTTCCCATCAAACATTCAACTTTGACTTTGAATAAAACAGTGTTTGCATAACTCATCAACAATGCAAGTATGCAACATACATGCTGCTCTAGGTTTGCTCCCATCCTCGCTGGGAATTCCTGGAGATCCAAACCGCTCGGCCAGCATTCCATGCAAAGCTTCGGCTAGAAATTCCGCTCGGAATTTCTCTCCAGACCTTCCGTCTTCATCTCATCACCCACCTGTACCAGAACCCATCCTGGACTCGGCAGAGAACCGTGGGCCACCATGGGCTGAGCCGGACTCTCTAGAACCGTGTCTAGAAACGTCCATCGAACCTGACGCTTGCCTGCTGACATCAACCGAGTCCAGCATTTCTCGAGAATCCACGTGAGAGCCAGACGTATGTTGGGCATCGCCATAAGAGCCAGAGGTTTGTCCCGAACCACCGTACGAGCCGGACACTTTCCATGGACCACCATAGGAGCCGGATGTTTCTCGGGAACCTCCGTATGAGTCAGACGCTCCCCAAGAGAAATCGATACCGCCTGATGTTTCATTCAGACTTACTAGTCAAGCTCAGATCACAGGAAAGGCACATCAGCAACACAACTGAATCTAATGATTAACTGCACTGATTAAAGACTGATAAAAGCTCAACTGCTTCATCCATGAGAAGATGGTAACAGTACATGTAGTTCCTTCTAGTTTGCTAGAGATTCAAAGGTTGTGTACTCAACTCCAAAGGAAACGTATGAGTTGTTTCAATGTGTCTTTGTAATGCAAATATAACTTCAGCCACACGAGGGCGCCAGAACCTACTTCACCGTCCGCGGTGAAGACGTCAGGATTTATTTTTATTCTCATGCCATTTATTCGCTTTGAGATTTTAACCCTCAAACCAAAACAAGGACTTAATGCTTCTCACGTTGTCTTAGTTTCGTAATCAAGCAACTTTAATGTACGTAATTTTGTCAATTTTCTTGTGTTCTTGTTATTGTATCTTGTGTTATATTTAAATAAGTTCTTGCCTTCTGTAATTTGGACCACATTTTATTAAATTGTAGTTATTTATATTTGTTATTCAGTGTGTATATTTTGCTATTATCTCATGTTTCCTTTTTCAAGAAATGGAGTAGCAAAACTAATTTCATTGTAACCCTGTGATACAATGACAATAAAGGCATTCTATTCTATTCTATTCTATTTTACCTTGGATTTGGAGCAAACTACATACCGTATAAATATTTCTCGCTCTACCTCTCCTTTCTCTCTCTCTCTCTCTCTCTCTCTCTCTCTCTCATTTGTCCTCATCCATTGAAGCTGAGGTTCCATGTTCACAAGTTCATTAAATTAACAATAAAAGGAAGTTTCGAAGTCGTGAGAGGATATGCGCTTTACACACAGTGTGTAATTCCAGGTGAACAAACAAACACACACACACACTCACGCAGTGACAGACGCTCACCTGTCGGCTCTCTCAAGGTCTTGTTGGGCAAGCGGCTGGTGACTGGCGGGGGCTGGATGGGGGCAGAGTACAGCGGAGTTGGCTGCAGAAATCAGAAAACATGTGAAAAAATTACATCTATAATACACCAAATGTGTTTTGCATTAATTAAAATACAACACAAAAAATGCCAGGTTAAAATTAAATTACTCAGGGTAATATTCATATTTGGCTTAATATTGTAGAGTTTGTGGTAATAGCCCTTCTAGTAGCATCATATTTTATTGTGTAGTGCTCTTGGGGGCCTCCTGGTGGTCATGTGGTGATAATGGTGGTCAGACTTCACACGGGGTTGAGGATGTGAAGCTCTTCAGATCACTGCGTGGTCACACTAACAACATACGGTTTGGAACACACACAAAAGAGGCAAACAGAAGGCCCAATCCTCTTGTGAAGAAAAAGTTCATTGGCACAATATGTTCCTTGATGGCCTGAAAAACTAGCCAGGGATTCATGGCACTGAGATGGTTCCTTGCAAAGCACTTCACTGTCTTTCGTCAATAACACAGCATGTTAAAATGCGGTGCAAATTGTGAAGGTTAAAAAGAAATATATGTTAAAGGTGAATTATTCTGACAATCTGACATAATGAGTGAAATAATGTAAATCGAGCTTGTGAACTGTGAGGGAAAGTGTGAACAAACAGTGGAAAAAGATTCCTGCAGCTCGCACCTGGTTTCCTGCCATTGAAATGAGTTCAGCATGTTCAGACAGGAAACCTGAACGTCCATAGTGGAGTTCACTTCAATTTCCACAAGCTCGATTTCTGGATTAGTAAGAAAAGCCAATGGAAATTCTGTCAAAAAAGGCCATGAAGAAGTGTTCACTGAGAAGTGTTCACTCTGAAGTGTCCACTGAGAAGTGTCAATTCAGAAGTGTTCACTGAGAAGTGTTCATTCAGAAGTGTCCACTGAGAAGTGTCCACTGAGAAGTGTTCATTCAGAAGTGTCCACTGAGAAGTGTTCACTGAGAAGTGTTCATTCAGAAGTGTTCGTTCAGAAGTGTCCACTGAGAAGTGTTCACTGAGACGTGTTCATTCAGAAGTGTCCATTGAGAAGTGTTCATTCAGAGGTGTTTGTTTGAAATGTTCATTCACATGTGTTCACTCGGAAGTGTTCACCTAGACTTCTTCACTAAGAAGTGTCCATTGAAAAATGTTCACTCAGAAGTGTTCATACAGTATAATAGTGTTCCCCCAGATGTGTTCATAGAAGTGTTTACTCAGATGTCTTAACTAAGGATTAAAACTGAAAATTTTCCCATTTGCTGAGAGAATCACACGCTTGCACACCCACATCACAAACAGGCAAACCATTGGTTGCTACTCTTGTAACATGTTACACTCTCATTTATTCAAATTACGTATGTATGCAAATATAAATGTTACCTGAACAAATCGTTCACCATCTCCACTTCCTCCATAGTAGCCTGATGCCTGCAGGTGAAAAAGAGAAGCAGACAATGACAGAACGTCCATCTCTACGACGCCTCAGGCCACACGATGCTTCAAACGGTCGAGTGTCCAACGTTCTTCCTGCAGAAAAACCCAAAACCTTGCCTATCTGCAGGCATCACATTCCCATTCCACTCTCAGCGCGTGATAAACATCAGTCCACTGAGAAGAAAATGTTGTCATTTCGCCTTCTGGCCATGAATTTATGTCTTTCCACAACAAGCACAAAAAAAGAAGCCTATAAATTCCAAAATGTCACATTTAGATGTATTGCACCAGGTTTGGCGTAATTTACGCCACTGCATCAGGACAGTCACATGACAGGAAGTAAGCGAGCACAACTTGTGTGTCAATGTGTAACTGTAAAGCCACATAAAGTTGAAAATGTACATATGCTGTAGGTAGCAGGTTCGAATGCAGAGCACAATTCCCATATGTTGCCTTGTGGCCATATTGACTTTTTAATATAATTTATACTGTAATATATAAAAGTAAAATAATATATACAGAACAATTTGACCTGCATTCAACTGGAGAAGAAGTTCAGAAGCCGACTCAAAACCTTTCAGCAAATTATGAATGAAAATATTTTATTCTCCGTTTTAAAATTGTGTGACTTTTTTTTTTTTTTTTTAACATTTGCTTTAGTTTATGAATAGGTAGAGAAGAAAAGCAATTGAGTAACTTAAAACAGCTCAACTTTTTAATTTCTTTGCTTTTTTTTTTTTTTTTTTTTTACAAATACTGTTTACGTGTTTCACATTTTTTTTTTTACCAAAACTTGTTTTCTCAGCGACGTTAAAGACGTTTCTTGAAGAGCTTCTGTTCTCACCACATCAGTGTCGTCCTCCTCTTCCTCACAGTGTCGTTCAGCCGCTCCTGGATCTCTCAGCACCCTCAGATCACCGATTACACCCTACCACACACACACACACACACACACACCATTGGCATTCCGTTTAACTGTAAGGAGGCAAATATCTGTACATATCTTCAAATTGTTACATTCTCAGATGAATTAGGATATGTGGTTGATTGTCATTTTTATCAATTTTGATTTCAATTTTTATCGATTGCTTCTTTTTACTTTTAAAAAGTAGCTTTTAAATATGTCTCAGTATAGGTGACTGGTTTGAGGTTGCGGGGTAGATGAATTGTTGAGTTGTTTTAGTATTTAGTTAAAACTGAAACAATTAACAACTTATAAATACATAAAACACTTTTTGCCACATACGTCACTATAAGTGAATAATGTGAAATGCAAATAATGCAAATGTGCAAAAATATCAGAGATGATATTTTCACATCATAGTTTGAGTTTTACACAAGTAAACTCTTTAATTTTTGTTACGAAAGGACTAAAAGAGCAAAGAACTTTGGGAAAGATGAGGAACATCACAGGAAATGAAGTTCACACAGCAGCCAGTGGAACGTCAAATACAGAAAAATCCTCCTTATGAATATTCATAAGAGGAGATGAAAATAGATGAGCATCACACACATGTGATTTAACAGTAAATTTTCACAGTTCTAGTTTCAAATATCTGTAACACTTTATATGTGCTTTTAATAACTTGATTATTTGGTAGTACAGTTAAAAATGTAGAAGAAGAAATCAGGGGTCGAGGTTCATCACAAACTTCAGCTGGTCTGGGGTTCAATCATCTGGGAAAGTGTGAAGCTTCTTCACTGTCCATTTGATCAAGTGTCTGTAAAAATACCGTGAGGAACAAACGGTGGACATTTGGAAGGAACGGTCCATTAAGATCTGCTGTAATTCCAGACCCTGGGAAACAACGTCCTTACAAGATCTTACAGAACTTCTGCTCTCGTGTCTCTGTGATTTAACTCTGCTCGAGTCAAAGGTTTAGAAAAAAACATGGCTTCTTTTATGGAGGCTTAATTGCTCCTTTGTTACACTGACCCGTCTGGACACCAGGGTCAGATCTGCGGCCTGGTCGGCTAATGGTTCTGGCGATAAGCGTGTGGTTGTAATGAGAAAGATGGAAGTTCAATCACATCCTGCTTAATCAGCTCTGTGATTATGATGCTCATCTCTGAATGCGGAATTTCCCACAGGAAGTCAGATGAAACAAAGGAACATCAGAGGAGCCGCAGTGATCTAGCAACAAGCTTTGGAAAATCCAGGAATTCTGTCTGTTAAATCCGAGAAAGAATGCCAACACTGGAAACGAGTACACTGCAAAAAATACATCCTTGACAAGCCAAAAGGTCTTGAAATTATACAATAAATCTTTCATACAAGATAAATTGACCATCTTGGAATTAAGAGTGAAAGATTAATTTGCTTGTTTCGAGAAAATAGGACTAGTTTCACGCTGTCATACCAAGTAAATTTTTCTCCCCCCATGGCAGATCATTTTACTCGATTTAAGTTTTTTCACTAATTTTGCTGATTATTTTCTTATTTTTTTCCTTGTAAATTTTTTGCAGTGTAACATTAGACGTCTTTTTTAATGTTTCTCTTACGAAGTGTGAAAAATTTTATTTTTGTCTGAATTAACACAGAGTCTTGAGATTTGCTGTTGTTGCAACTCCTAATCATCTGCAGACAACAAAGTAACAAAAACTACAAATTCATTTGCCACATTCAACATCAGACTTCTAGATTGTTTTCGAGCCAAATTCTTGTTCTTGTAGCAGCAACATTCACGCTTGTGTTTCGAAAATTAATTTTAGGAGAAATGTAACTTGCCTGCTCGCTGCTCAAGTCAATTTGGTCATACCAAGTTTTCTGTTTGCTTCGTATAGCACAATCTGTTATTCTTACGCATATTTTTCCTGAAATTCTGGGTTCAAGAATTGTTATTTTGACATTGACAATAAGATTTGTGTGGACGATTGCGAGAGAGATCAGCCTGATCACAAATAACTTTAAGGAAGAACCAAATCTTGCTCTGAAACTTTTGAATCACAAAAAACGGGGCAGATCGTTCTGGAATTGTCAGACATTGGCTAAAACAATTATTTGTCCCGGTTCCTCGAAGCTATAAACCTGGATTATATAGATAATTGCTATTACATAGATTGCGACAATTGCATGATTAAACGGAACGGCACATACTATGAATTTATCTCGGTCTGCTCCACTTGCGTGTCCAACGAACACTCCAGCACCAGCATCCAGGTCCATGTCATCAGGAGACCTCTCAAAAGTGATGACCTGAGGGTCCGAGTCGCACTTGAAGTAGAGGGAAACCTGCTCGTTCAGGACACTGATGGAAAACCGGGTCCAGATGTTCAACATGGAAGGGACGGAGAACCTGGCCGCCTCGTAGGAGCTTTGCGAATCAGGTTCGGTGTAGTAGAATATGATGTTCTGTCGTCCATTCGCAACCGCTGACAGCTTCACACCAACATACATGATGTTCTGAGAGGGATCGGCGATGGAGAAGATGACTCCGGGCTTGGGTGACGTGGGTTTTATGTTGAAGATGAGGGAAAAGTCTCGGTAGAAGGGATTGGGAAGGTGGGCCGCAGCAGATTGGCCAACATTGGAGCTCGGGCCGAACATGTAACCGCCGCTGCTGTCGGGACCAGAGATGCCATCAGGTGGAGGATCACCAATCAGCTGCAGGAGCGACACACCGCTGTCTTCTGCAAAAGAAAAGAATGGGTTAAATAACAAGTTGCAAAAAAAACAAAAAAAAGGATTGGGAAGGCAGCAGACCGAGGAAGGTTAGAAAGCTGAGCATTAGTGCTGAAACACACACAGCGTTAAACTCTGAAATCCAAAACAAATGCAAAAAACTAAGGGAAGTAAAACGAAGCTCCAAATGATGAAGAAAAAAAAATCCAAAGGAAATCAAGCTCAGAAAGTAATAAATAGCATAATATTATATATATTATTATATATTATATATAGTACTTTTACCTTTACATATACAGACATATTTTACAAACTATAAAGCAAATGTAATATCTTACAATATTTAATATTAGTGATTAAATCTATCTCGCACTTTATAATCTGGAACAAATGTGTCTTACATGTGTCTTATAAGTGAAAAAAGATAAGAAAATATGTGACATACTACAATCCAGTGCGCCTAGTTTTCTTATTCTTCGATTTTACTATATTTTCCTGTTATAAAACACACAAAAAACACCAGCACAAAAACTAAATCTGTGTCTACTGGAAGCGCTGACTCAGACCTGCCTGAAGAACATCACTCAACACCGGCTTACAACTATCTGTCGCTGGCAATATTTAGCTAGTTGTTGGAGATAAGACCGACACGGAAACATCACAGGCCTGGTGTGCTGACATGTTCTGAGGAGAAAAAGGTGGTTGCTGGTCTTTCCTGTCCTCCAACACACAGAGAAGCTGCACAAGATTGGCCATGATTTTCATGATCCAGAGCTCTACATAGGTCTTGTCAAAAAAAGGAATGCTTTACAATTTAAGTCATATGTATGTATGTTTTTAAAGCACTACTTATTTTATCCCTAAATATATATCTCCAGCCTCTATGAGTGAGACTTAATCCCATCTTGACCCTTCAAAAGTCAAAAGGTGAATGAAGATGTGGAGCATCATCTCGCACTTTATTCAGCAACTCCTGTGGAGATTTTCAGGTTTCAGATCTTTTCACAATTCTACATTTGTGTATTATGAGTCTACTTTTATCATCGTCTGCTTTTGTATCGTGTATCGATGTTAGTCTGCATCTACTGTCTTCTGCTGTTCTACTGTGAAGTTGAAAAAAAGCTGCTACTTAAATAAAGTTTTAAAATAATAAAATAAAAGTTTTCTATTAAGATTATTTCAATGATCCCGTTTCATCATAATATAGTGAGAACACAGATTTCTACCAGACACACAAAACAACGCACACACTTTCACTCCTCTGCCCTAAATCTCTTCTTGAACCTCAAAAAGACCTACAAAGAGTCTAAAGTCTACAAAGAGCCAAAAGTAGTATAAAAACCTAGCACATGGGATCTAAATGCCTATACACACACTATCCATAAACTGTGTCTACTAATAGTAATTTCTAATAATATTTCAACCAGACCTGTAATCTAAAATAATCTAAAAAAATATAAAAATGATTGAATAGACCTGCAAAAATACCTGATACATCAAAAGCCTGTTGTGTCTAAAGTTGCTCATGTAACATCAGCCATAGCGTACAATCACTTTAAATCGAAAAAAGAAAAAGACTAGTCATATTAACTAATAACAGTGCAGGGATATATTTATATGGAGATGACCTTGACTCTTTGAGTGGATTTGTTTAAACCAATATTTTTTCTGAAGGTCAGAACAGGCCATCTTCCTTATAAACCAAGCTTCATTATCACCAAAGTTAATCAATTCAAGGACTTTTCTGCATTTTTTTACAGAAAACAGTTGACAAAGGCAGGTTCGAATCTCAGTCCAGTAGGTTCCACAACCTTGAGCAAGACACTGACCCCTACATGTCCAGCAACACCACGGCTTAAGGCTACCCACTGCTCCGGGTTTGAGTGTGTCACTTCACTGGGTGGTAATAGCTGATTACAACCCCTAGTGGCCATATTGACAAAAACACGATTCTTTATAAGCAGTTATAAGAGTTTTCTGAACGTTTTTAATAGATGGCAACACGGAAATGCCAGTAGAGGTTTATTATAAGGAGGTTCATTAAGGGCAATTTAGCATAGAAAAGATTTATTGTCTTGTATAATTACAACCAGACTATGAGGCTATACAACATTTAGCCTGACATACATAAATACAACATACACAAAGGCGAGCCACACAGGCACAACGCACAAACACCATTGTGGGATCAGCTCTAGATGTACGACAAGCATATCTGGACATAATTTCCGGAGAGGCTGTGATGATTCCGGGCATCACACGTGCACATGGACTTATTTAGCAAACAAGGATGAAAGTACGTCAAGGGAATTACGCCGTCATCAGACGCTGCTTTAGTCGAAACAAAACCCCATGGCCTTTGCCGCACATGAAAGGATTAGACACCTTACATATGGCCCGGGTGACGCGCATTCCTCGTGGGTAATGTTTACTTTGCCAAGCTGTTCCTCGGTTTAACAAGGCTCAGAATAACCACAGTTTAGAGTTTCACTATTCAAAGAGAAAACCCCTTCTTAAGATCATGACAGGATAATGACAAGCTGTGAGGAGGCGGAGCTTACAACTCACCTCACATTCCTGCTCACGCTCAGGTGCTGCGGCTAAACTGGCGCTCGCCGTCCCGCTAATGGCCCCCAAAACAAGTCCGGACTCACAAACAAACAGCCGAGATGCCCCGTGTGCCACTGTTATAACAACAGGTAATATAAAGTAATGGCCGAATCCAGATGTGCCAGTGAGAAGACCTTTCTGCTATCTGAGGCTTCTGATGCTTCTTTGCTAATGCTAATTGTTTACATTGTGGCAGAATACGACGATTAATATAATAGAGAACTTCAGAAAATTAGTTGACAAAAGTTGACATTGTAAGTCATGACGCTTGCATGGTAAACGCTACCATCACGTTCTCTCATCTGTTGAAAGAATAAAGTATTCAAAAATGTAATAACGTCATTAATATAATAATTATTTCTAAAGAAAACAACCGATAAAAAGAGAGAGCTGAAATGTAAAATTCAATGGCTTATTAAAACACATTAGAGTTAGCATTAGCGCCAGCGATTACATTTTTTAATCTAAACTAACTCAATTAAATGAAACCCTAGCTTTACATTTTTACCCCATCTTTAATGTTGCTAATTTGATAGTAGAGTTCCCTTACGAACTAACATATTTCTGCTTTTCACAAATGTGTAGGTTAATTTTTCAGGTTTAAAAAAAAAAAACAAAAAAAATAATAAACATATGGTAATAAGATGTCTTTACGTGAAAACACAACAAGAACTTGAACAATTCCACTGACTTTGAACTTCATTCTGTCACACAAGTTTCAGTATACTAGCCAACTAGTCAACCTTGACTTAATAACCGGCTAATGGTTAACAAGCACTCAAAAGAAGATCTCGACATGCTGGGTTTAAACATTAGCTCTTCAATTAAAGTGTCCGTGAAAGCTATTGATCCATCACCGCTGACCTCATCAAAACGAAAACGGTTGCTTCCCCTAAACATGCGAGCAGTTGCAGACATCATTCACAAATTATTGTTGCTAGCAAAAGTGCAACTTCAGGCCTTTGACCTTTTAAAATTACAAAGTTATCAAAACACGACCTCGGGATTCCTGACGAGAGCTCAAATTACAGACACCCTACAGATCACAGACATAGAGTTGTAAAAAACTCAAATGTTTTTAGATTATTACATTCTGTAGCTCCACGGTAACATTTCCGATGTTGAAATTTTAGAAAAAGATTGTGAATGTGTACAAGAATTGACAGTCAACTACGGAAAAAGCCAAACAAACAGTTCATTATGTCTCAAAAACCTCATTGTTTAAAGGAAAAATCAAGAAGAAATTGTGATTAAAGTAGCAGAATCATTTGTCTCTTGTTCATCAATCTCTTTAATAAAAAATATCCTGCAACAGAATTAATGAAAGCGAAGTTCATGCTAAAAGCTAGAGATTACAAACCAATATTATCCATTCATTGCTAAATACATTTCTAAAAATGTTCAATCCGTTGAGCTTTACTGGTGGACGGCCTAAAGAAGCAGCAGAAGAATAATTAACAACACAGACAATCGATTGTCGTCAAAGACCGACGGAAGAGTTTGAGATCGTCTAGTTTGTTACACATTAGCTTGCGCTTCACAAAAGGCCCAATACAAACACTTTACAATGTAACAGTTAAATATCAATAGCCCCAAACAAACATTCCTACACAAGCAGCAAACAGGACGGACTATTGCCTGAGGTTTGTAACAAAAAAGACAAGACAATTATCTGCTAATTAGAACAAAAGCGAGAATAATTACTAACTTTTTTATGAGTGCTATTTATATATATATATATATATATATATATATATATATATATATATATTTAATTTAATCCACACAAAATAAAAAACAAAATAAAAAATAAAACAACATATATTATACAACATTCTCAAATTGTTGCTTTGGCTTGCTGTTCCCCAGTGTGACCAGCTCACTAAACATGGTCAGTCAAAGCTGTCAGCAAGACAATCGCTTGAAGGCGTCGTTTAGATGAACAGAACGCGTAAACATTGTTACGGAACGCTTGTTTTCACACAACCATCTGCACAATGCAAACAATTCAGCTCGAGATTCAGAACCAAAGGTTCTCGGAGGTTCCTGAAGTCTTTTTCTTAAAACTAAAAAAGTTGAATGAACAAACAATATGCAGTTGCTTGTATGAAAATGTTGAAAATAACAACATTCATAAGCTTAGTGGGTGTCAAATATGATTTAATTTCAACAATTGAAGTTATGCAACTCCAACTAGAGTGTTTTGTTTTACTTTAAATCAATTGACTATTTTGCGACATAAGTATCCAAGAATCCAAAACATATTAAATTATTTATCAAACTTAATGCTTTGTCATGTTGCGAACAGCGAATGCCACCAAATCACAAAAGTTTGATTTCTTAACCCCGTTGCTGTGGCTTAACATAAAACCACTGAAATTCCATCAAATGCTTTCGGGATTTATTTGGCAGGGGATTGCCCTCATAAATCCAACCTGAACATATGGAATTGTAATTCTGTTTTAAGTCAATCTTGCCAAATATGCGTCCAGAAACCTGCATTTACTGAGTCTGAGCACAAAGACATGCTTATTAGAAGACAGATGTTTCTGTCCTCCAGCTACCGAGAAGACAATTCTATCTGCCGCTCATAGAGCACATTAACGTGAAAAAACATTCACACGAACGACAAACTCAATTACAACTATTGGTGGTTGCAACGTGTCTATTTACACCAGCAGTTACGTAGCTGAACTGCTTTAGCGAGCAAGCATGAAGAAAAACGTATTAATGGGGTAAACAATTGTGCAGAATTAATTTAATATGTATGTCTGGGTTTGTTTTCACATGTTCCATACATATACACAACATATGCACAGACACACACATATAAAATGAAAAACGTACAGGTTATCAACCACTTTGTTCCACTGACGTTTTCATGCACCGACATTAAACACCATTTATTTTATCATCATGCAGCCGATTACCTTTTCTTTCATGCAGCTCAGACAAAAACAATCATGCAAAGTGCAAACATGTATGTCTATATTTTTAAAGAGAAAGAGAGAGATTGAGAGAAAAAGAAAAAGTAAGATGAGTAAAATGATGAATGAATTAAACAGAATGACAAAACAGACAAAGAAAAGGAAAGCCAAACAAAAAAAACAAGTTGAAAGGAAAAAGTAATATAGAGAACTAGAAAAACTGAGAGAGGGGGGGGGGGGGCAAGAGAGTGAGAGAGGGGGCTGAGCAAGAGAGAGAGAGAGAGAGAGAGAGAGATGATAAA
>MU204278.1:6546374-6557318 GCA_017309775.1 Paedocypris sp. Pulau Singkep | reverse complement strand
AGAGAGAGAGAGAGAGAGAGAGAGAGAGAGAGAGAACAAGAGAGTGAGAGAGGGGGTTGAGCAAGAGAGAGAGAGAGAGAGAGAGGGAGAGAGAGAAAGAGAGAGGTGATAAATAAATGAGAAAGAAGTGAAAGAGTGAAGAAAGGACTAGAAGTTGACATTAAGCTACAGTGCAGCACCCCACACCACTCAAGACAAACAGGTGACACTGGTTGAAAATGCATCCTTCTTTTTCAGAAGTGATGGCATTTTAACCCGTCTTTACCTTTCTGGTTACTAACAGACAAGCACCGATACCCATCATGCTGCTCTTCAGGCAAAGAATGGCACTCCACAGGGAGACGGCCCTCATCCAGGAGTGTCCAGCAACTGTCCCGCAGGACCTCGCAGAAACTGCGACAGGGCAGTGTGAGCGGGCGTCCGGGTGGGCCGCACTGTGGGGTCAACAGCAGGCAGAAGAACCACTCCAAGCTGTGGTGACAGCTTGACCGCAAGAGCCATGCCCATTTGGTCAAGACTGCTCGAACTTCTTCCAAACTGCTTTGGTTGAGATAATTCGGCACTACAAAACTCTCCACTCCCATTCTGAGGCAAAATGGCAGATCCGAGTCGACTGGTAAGCAGCGCTGGGACTGAGAGACTGCCGTGGTATTAGCTAGAAGTAGCTGCTCACTTTCTAGGGTTAGTATCCTATCTGAGACGGAGTATTGGTGAGAATACTCTGTCGTGTTAAAGTTCTCGTCATGCACTGTAGAATCAAACACACTGACATTTTTAACAGTAACAGATTCATTCATTCCATCATTGCCCCACCGAAGTCCATCTGTTTGGTTCAATGTCTCCATTTTAATATTCCCTGTTTGCACGCTGGTGTGATCCTTTCTCGGTTCAAAGGGGGAAGATCCAGAAACTGCAGAATAATCGGACCAAGACTTTGACTTAATCCCTAAACCATCCCCTCCTAAGAAATCGGATTCACCTGCCTCTGCCGAGCCCTCAAACTGATCTCCATTTCCCACAATTCTACCAATAATCTCACTTGTACCTGTTGTTCTGGGCGGCTCTGTCCTCACAGGAGATGTCGGCCTCGAGGTGCTCAGGTAGACTGGTGTTGGTGTGCCCTTCCCATTCTCTTTAGCCTCATTGTACCAAAACCAGCCATGGGATTGCTGAATCCAGAAGAAGAGAAGTACAAAAAGACAAGGCCGAGGTCGAAGCGTAGACATCATGTTCACTTCCAATCATTCAGCGACTCGAGCAAGACCTTCTAGCTGGTTTCCATCTACCAGTAATCCATATCACACCACTGACTCTTTGCAGGCTCAAGTCACCACAATCAGCCCACGAGCAAGGCTGAAGAACTTGGGAGAGGAGGAGTGAGCTGAGGAGGGCTGGCTCGTCATTGGCCAAAGCTTGAGACCATTCCTCCCCCGTAGCTCCATCTCCCCTTTTGTCCTTGCAATGAAAGAGTGTCTCTGATGATAAATCTTCTTACCAAAAATGCCTGCAAGGCTTCCCTTTGTGTACGCTTGTGCTTCTAAATGTCCTCATTGATTGAATTTTAAAGTTTTTCCAACTTTTTTCAGACTTTGTAGAGGCACAGAAATTCCTCGGACCCTATGTTACACAGAAACGAGCTGCCCAAGCGCTGCATCACACAGGAACGTGCTTGAAATAGCTGCATCGACTGAAATTAGTGAATAGAGTCATAGAAGAATGCTTGTCAGTCAAAGATAGGGATTAGATTACTGTGCCTAAAAGTAGGTTTGGGCTTCTTCTTGAGGAGATATTATGTTTCTATTTTTAGGCAATTTCTATACAATTATTGTGTAGCTTTGTTTCTGTCCACACGTTTTTTGTTTTGTTTTGTTGTGTTTTATTTTATTTTATTTTAGTGATCTGGCATGTCACTGTCGTCTAACACAACCCCTCGGCTTCAAGAAGGAACCAGTAAAAGGTCTCCACACTTGTTCAGACAAGCCTGTTAGAAACACTGATTCTTCATTCTCACAAACGCAGCTCTCCGAAAACTGAATGAAATGGTACAATGAGCATCAATTAACATAGACATAAAAGACCAATTTCTGTATATGAATTTATATAGAGGTAGGAATCCATAGAATCTATAGGACTCCATGGAATCCATAGACCTTGACGCCAACAGCAAGCTGGATCACAAAAGTGCTCCAGAAAGACCATCACTCCCATAGAGACAGTTTCGGTCTTAAGGGAAACAAATAAAGATTCCTGCTGGCCAAGAGTCATGGGAGTAGAACCAAGGTCAAGGGTTCGATTCCCAGGAAATTGCGGATAACATTGTGACCATAGTACAGGACAGGCGTGTTTCGTCACACTGCACAGGACAGAAGGTGTCCCATCTACCGCAGGCTGATAAGAAACATTAGACCATCTATATCATGACGGAAAACAGACGAGGCTACTTCAGTGATAACTGGATCTGGGCTGCTGAAATGTGAAAGAATCAAACACAGAAAGGTACATTTCACTCAAAATAATTTTTATCCACTAAAAATCATATATATGTATACTGTATATTTTATATACGTATTGATATTTTTATATCTAATATATATTTTAAGAACATTTCTTCTTTATTTCCACATTCCTGTTTGCTAATGGAAATGTTTATAAGTACATTTTAAATGGTTGTAAACTCATTAAAAACAAATATTATATGTATTTTTTTAGAGGAACTCAAGTACGTATCCAGGCACTAAATATGTGTAATAACTGTATTAAAGTCCATTGTGGGAAAATAAATCCTGTATGCGAATCCTGTATCCTGTATGTATGTGAATATACGATTCATTTAATCTTAAAAAAAGGCAAACGCCAACAAAGACTGTTAAACTTGCTATAAACGTAGTTGACCCAGAGAATTTGGCTTGAACCGCCGTATTTTAAGTGAAAAGACACACTAAGTCTTGAAAACTTCTGACCATGTCGACCAAACCCTGCGAGACACAGAGAAGATGTCGACCTATAATAAAAACTCATCAGACGGAGCGGTGGGACGTTCTACAGTGACTGTGGGAATGACATTAACAAATGCGGAGCATCAGTGGGGTGGACAGAACTCGAGCCGTAGCCAAGAGCGCAATAAATCACGGCTTAACTGCGAGCAAGCTCTCAACCGCTAGATTTGCTGCTGGACAAATTCTCAAAGCTGCTGTTGCAAAACCCAGAGAGTCACATTAAGTGGAATCGAGATGACAGCTAAATAACCGGCAGTGGGGAAATAACCAGAGTCTGGGAAAATGACAATCTGATTAATTTAATTACAACTTTTATCTGTTGGAAACAATATATAGGTAAGAATAAAGTTGAGTGGCGGCAAAGCATTGTTCCTAAACTTTGTGGTTGAGGTTGAAATGATTTATGTGAGTTGAATATGTGAGTATTTAGTCAAATAGTAAACTACGTCCTACTAACATTATTTCTGGCAACAAAGACATATTTCTGGCACTATTTCTGGCACTTAAACACAATTTATGTCACATCAAGCACATTGCAAAATATTGTTACAGCGATTGCAATGGCAAGCACTACAAAATGCTTGACCAATAAGTCACTAAACATAAACTCTTAAACAATAAAAAAAAAAGTTTTTTTTTATAGTAATTCATTTTGTATAGTAATTAGATTTTTATTTAAATATATTAGAAAAATGCTAATCAATTTAAATAATTGAAACGTGGTGAAAAATGCAACAAAATTGTAGCAAAATAAATTGTAACAATGTAGCAGGAAAATAGTTTGAATGTCAAATGTTTTTATTAGAATCAGAAAAATCTGTTCAAATCCTCAACAAACAGAAAGTCAAACATTTTTGACAATTTAAAGTGCTATTTTTGTGACATATCCTTTCCTTTCTTAA
Source organism: Paedocypris sp. Pulau Singkep (assembly GCA_017309775.1). NCBI lineage: Eukaryota > Metazoa > Chordata > Actinopteri > Cypriniformes > Paedocypris > Paedocypris sp. Pulau Singkep. The sequence goes on along the minus strand of MU204278.1, from coordinate 6,553,420 downwards.
AGCCAAACAAAGGAAATCCGTTCACACAAAAAAGTTGGATTTATGCTGACAATGCAATATTACTCCCAGCAAAGAAAAACACACAAGCAGGAAACCAATACAATAAAAGGCTCCGGCGTCCACTGCATTTTCCTTTAATTAATATTTATTCTCTTCACAAAGGAGGTAAGGTTAATGAACTGCATACATGGTTTTCCCTTCGACTCTCGAGAACATCGAAACAACCATGAGAACGCAAGATACACACATGCTTCTTGTTACACAAAGCCAAAATGTCACATCTATTGCCCAAGACGCTCACAACTCAATCCTGGCTGAAGTCCAGCTGACTTTATACTACGGTTTAATCTCACATCTCATCTTTTGGTCCGACATGGGTGGGAATCCCAGTTTACAATCCTCTCCGGCAACTCCCTCGCAGGCCTGACCTTTATGGCCCAGTCTCAGGGCCGACGTGTCCCCCATCATCTCTATCTCCAGTGGACAAGAACGGCATCAAGATGTCATTTAATGTGAAACACACAATAGTCTCCTATTGCTTGGATTATCATTAATGATAAAGCTGTAACTCAGCAGGGTTCCACACAGTTTCTCTTCAATAGAAACTTCAATAGAATAGAAACGCTCACTGTTTAGACTTGCCATATGTGAGTAAATCTGTAATTTATCATTCATTCTTTAAAGAAAAACAGATGTCATGTAGAAGTCGGAGGAGGCTGCTGGCTCCGGAAATTTGGGATGTGCATCCAGAAAAAACACTCACACCGCTGGGATTCAGTCACACTCCTCTTCTCAACAGGAAACCGACTGGTTTTAATATATCCTCAAACCCAAAAAAAAAAACGACATCTTTATTGTAAAGGAAAGAAGTTTTCCTTAAAACACACACTTTAATTAATTTAAATGTGAGAATATGCCTAAACCACAACAAGAATATTTTCAATATTAAATGTATTTCTTTAATTAGTCATTCATCTTTTAATTTTTTTTTTGTCTTAGGTGAAATGTTTAGTTTGGCACATTGCATTGTAGTTTCCTTTGTCAATATCGCAATAGAACTCAACATGACTTTTGTGTAAGTATTACACAGCACTAATGTTAGTGTTAGATTAGAGTTAATCTAAAGTTAGTTAAGTAGAGTTAATCTATATTTGTTAGTCCCAAACAATTTTGCTCATTTCACTCTTGAAGACAATGAGAAGAAAATGTTGTTACGCCATACAATTTTAGCAAATTTTTCTTTCCGAGATATAAAAGAAAAAACTGAGTTCAGTGAATTGTTTTACATCTTTGCAGCTTTTGCAGCCGAAAATATTGGCCAAGTTTGATTTGGCCAAACATTAAAAAATAAAACAAATGCCCACGTCAAGTTATCAGAAGATTCTAGAAAGTTCTTGATCCCAAACAACCCCACTCCTGAAATTAAAGTGACTTTTTCGAAATAAACAAAGATTATAATAATTGAATAAAAAAAGGCAGTAAATTTCCGTATCAATATTCTGACGCTCAAATTCCTGACCTTCAGGAAATATTAAGAGAAATGAAGAGTGTGGTGATTGTATGTGGTGATCATCCCGTGCTTGTAATCAGCGTAAGTACAGGTCTGATAATAACAGCATCTTCTTGCGTCTCATCAGTGAGCAGAAAGATTCAACCTGGTGACAACAGCAGAAGTGATGAGATGTAAACAAGCTCTTCTCCATCCGTTACACCAGAAACAGCTGTGAAAACCCCAGAGAGCTACCAAACGTCATGGAATATGCTCTTCGCATCCTATCATTAGGTGTCTGTTTTACTTGATTTCAAATAAAGCTAAACCTCTGGAGCGCTGTGATACACCTTATTAAAGCCCAAAAATGTGTCCCTCCATACAATCGTATAATATTCACATAGCGAGAACAAAATTAGCCTGGCTTGTCTTATTATAAGCTTGCACAAAAATTCACAACGTATTTAGCCAATAATTTAGAGGATTAAATTTTTGGAACAATGTTTCTTATGTTGTGTCAATATCCAACAGATCTAACAGAAACAATGTTTCTTACATCGTAAGACGCAAGAAATGTTTTGTACTGTACAATCATAAAATAGTTTTGACATTGTTGAAAACAGCAACGTTTCTGTGTTGAATTACTAAGTTACATTACGCTTCACAATGACTTCATCGACACAGGAAACAATTCATTGAACATAAAACTATGATTAGAATTCAACATAAAACTATGATTAGAATAAACTCACAAAATCTGCCATCAAGCATGAAAATGAAAATCATATGAAGAAATGAATCACACAAAATGTAACATTTCCTAAGGAATAATATATATATATATATATATATATATATATATATATATATATATATATATATATATATATATATACACACATATAAAGATACATATACACATATATATCTTTTAATCCCAAAAATTACTTGAAATCTCACAAAAGTTGAGTAAATAAAATCCTTGCAGCTGGTTGCATTTATCTTTGTATTTGAGTAAGCTCAACATTTCCTTGTTTTCTTTTTTTACATCGTCCAATCAAATGCACGTTTCATTAAAACCAATATTAGTGAAGCAGCAGACTGTGCGAAAGATCCTGCGATATACACGCCACACGAAACGCTGACACAGGAGAATAAATCTCTCTTTTGTTTGCCTGAAATCACACACACACACACGTGCAACGAACCTCGCCATCAGTGATGTAATGAGGCTCGGCTTCAGAACGATACCACTGAGAATTAAAGAATGATTGAGCATGAAATCAAAAGCCAGTGTGTGTGGGGTGCGAGGTTCGCTCCGTAACCCCTCGTGGGGTCCGCAAACCTCTATTCATCTGTCTGTCCTCAACTCCCACGTCTCTGCGCTTTCCCTCCTTGAGAGGCCGACACATTCTGAAAGAATGCAATAAAATGCAACAAAGACCAAACTCTGATGACCAATCGCATGGTCTGGACAGTCAAGCACAAGGTCTTTGTGGCCAACAGCGAGCGACTTTGCTTTAAAGAGTCATTAAAGTGTGTTTATAAGACAACTCGACGGGTAGAAATCAAACAAGGCCAAGTAAATATGACAAATGTGCTTTTCTACTGAACCATCCCAGAGTAAACACACAAAGGAAGTGAAGCCGCACAAGGCTTGTCATGTTTAAATCAGAGGTGTATATTGACCTACAGTCCCGGGTGAGCAAATGGTGAGTCCATATGAGGTGTTTTTATAACTTTAGGAGGTCACAAACTCTTCACCGAGACTACAGGTCAATCCTGACCAAACACACCAGCGTCTGCAAAACAAACCTTCTCAGCCTGAACAAACCCCTGACTAATCGACTGCGTCACACTTCTCTTTCTGTATCCGTGGCCTGCGGGACAAACGTCGCACATGAATCTCACACCTCGCTTGGCAAAGGGTCATTTTTAAACATTTATTAAGCACGTTGGCATGCAAGCAATTTTTACACCAAATACAAGCTCACGGGCATCCCGTCGATTAGCGCCATCTAGTGTCAATGAAGGGATTTGCAAGACACTTGGCTGTTTGCCAGTGAAAATCACTCCAGATTCGACCTAAAATATATTTGACAAACTATTGGAGACATTCGTTGTCGAAATTGTGGTAAAACCTGTTTCGAGCTAGAAATTATTGTCACACTTATCCAGATCTAGAAGAACTGTACTTCTATCTGTACAAATATTGCTAGGCTAGCTCCAATTTGATGTACAACTTGCAATAAAAATTATTTTTGTATGACTATAAAAAGCAGCAAACAAAATCTGCTCAGCTCATCATCAGCTAAAACGGGGTATGAATAGCCCAAAAACGTCTCAACAATAGCTGGCGTGTAAAAGCCAGTGTCCTGGTAAGGGAGGGAAAATCCCTGGAACGGTTGACAAGGATGCCCAAGTCTCAAACATCAAAGGCTACGTGACAATGGCATGGAATGCAGGGCACGGCTTCATGAGATCTGCCGGCCTTTGTGTGGACCACTGCAGGAGAAACGACTCTGCAGGAAGACCAGGGGAGGACATTGACATGCTAAACACGGCTTCCTCTGGGAGGTCGGCCTGGTCCGAGCTCACCCACAGGGACTCAAGAGTCTCTTCAAAAGCAATGATTTTAGTTACAGGGCATCCCCCCTTGAAATGGGTGGTCTGGAGTCCAGAATCACACAAGTGGCCCCAGGAGCCTCGGTAAGTACTACCAAAAAATAGGTATTTGGTTCAATGGTTTTGTAAGGGGCAATACAAAACACTTAATCGCTCCACAATGGCTCTGCATTCATCCCATCTGAGCAGTGTACAGTATTTACAGTATTGACGTGAACAGATACACACACTGGAGCAGTGGTCAGTCTTAAGCTTAGCTGTGGTACCTACTGTGCCAGTCTGAGATTCACAACCGGTGGCGATTTAATCACAGTGGTGGTGCAATGGTAGTAGCTGCTCCTCAAGCGTTTCAGGTTCAAATCCCACTTCCAGTCCGGTGGCTTCCACAACTGAGTGTCCTTGAGACACGACCCCATCATGCCCCTCAGGCGCCACTGCTTGAGGCTTCGGGTTTGTGTGTGTTCACTGGGTGTGTGTAACTTCCCTGGATGGTTAAATGTAGAGCACACACGGTCCCTAGTGGCCATGTTGACAATTTCACAAGTCAAACTCCAAGTTAGGCCTTCAATCCGAAGGCTGTAGGTTTGAGTTTCCTCGATGGCAAATATAAAGAGCACACTGATGTTAAATTATAGTGGTTTAATATTCGACGTGGTTTCCTGAGAACATACTGGAAAGTAAGGACGGTTCCCGTAACCTTGCAGTGCCGTGAGTGGCTTTGTAAAATACATCCAAACTCAACTCCACCATGGGAACGAAAAATCCAATCCTCCCAAAAATGATCCCGACCTTCAACACTTTACTTTTCAAAGCCAAAAGTTCAAGCAGAGTCAGCCCTCAAGGCCTCCATAAATGTCTTTCAATACAGGTCGCAGAAGGTCTGCAGAATGAAGTCACACACTATCAGGTCAAGTATGAGACTAAGAGGATCAAGCCTGGGCGAGTGTGAGAAATGGTGGTTTCCCAGCATTTAAGAGCCGACGGGTCTCTCACGGACCAACCGGACAGGAAGGAGTGGGACTGTAACGGAAGATCTCTCTCAGGGACATGTCACGGCCCAGCAGTGCAGATAAGAAGAACTTCTGCTTGACAAGCATCTTTCAGGCCTCATTCACATTCAGCGCTCTGTGTAAACACAGCCAGTTGAGAACGACCCAAGAAAAGTGCAGCCTGGAGGTTTGGATCCTGCTCAGACACGCGTACAGTCGCTCTGATGTGTGTCAGACTCCAACACAGCGCAAGTCACAGCGCCATCTACGCCTGTCAAGTGTGATTTACTCCAGCCTAATGTCAAATCTCAATCTTTCCAACACGTCATGTCTTGGCACTATAAAGTTGAACGGCATTTGTTTTATTATGTAGTGTACCAGTGGTTGGTGTTGAATTTGTCTGGGAATGCTTTTCCAATAACCTGAGGGAAAACATTTGCGGCGCCCCCTGCTGTACGACTTAAGGGTTGCACAGAGAGAGAAGTCCCAAATGTTGTTAGGAAAATGAATGAAAAAGAGATATTTTAAAAAAGCGAAATATCGAAATTGTTGAAACTTTTGTTGGTATTTATCTACTTACAGCAATAACAAAAATAGACCCCAGAATGTTGTGTAGGGCCTATTTCAAATGACTGAAATTAATCCTACACGAAATGTACTGTATTTGTTGCAAAAGCAATACACAGCAGTTCAAATATTTAGCATTAATAAGGTAAAAACTATTTATTTAAATGCATAATAAATACAAAAGTAAAGTTTTGTTGAGTGACGCCACCTGGTTTTTTTTACCCAAACTACCCCCGGCTTTTTTTTATATATATAAATAGATAAAATTAACTATAGGCCGTATGTGGTCCCAGGGCCTGAACAGCCCGTCTGATTTAAGCACTAAATTGTATTTTTTATTAAGCCCATTTTGCTTTGTGCCACTAGAGGGCGTCTAAATGCAGCACATCTTCTGAATAAACTCAACACCCCACCAACACACACACACACACACACACACACACACACACACACTCACAAAAACGTATATTTGTTTATACAGGCTCACACTGATCTTTCTGTGGAAAAAGCCATTTGTCCATCATTCACCGATTGTATTTTACACAATGACACTGATCATAGCACTACTAAAACATAAACGTGTTTAATCACTCGGCCTATTTTTATCACTTTTATCTGATCAAATCTGAGACAGAACAACAGAGTAGAAAAGACAGAGAATGTGCAGAGCAAGAAAAAAACATTACCCTAAGGCCGAACGACACCTGTTCAAACAGGCGAGCAGACACACACACACACACACACACAGCGTGTGTTAATAAGACATGTCAGCGTGATGCTGTGCTCTCCATCACACAAGCCGCGGTTCACACGGTTCATACGTGACGAGAGAAAGACTAAACACGAGGCGGAGAATCAGCTGCCACTTAAAGTGAAGCGCTGTTGACGTTGACGTCTTTCATCTGGAGTGTATCGACACACTCGACCCAGGAACACACGCGTGTGAGACCTGCGGATCATCCTCTCTACTAATTGCCGACTCAACCCGGCTTGTTCAACTTACATAGATGTACTTTGTTCACTGTTTCCATGTTGTTTTAACTTAAAAAAACTAATAATTCGCCCCAGAGTCAAATACAAACACAAACTAAAGGAAGTGACCCAGTGACCTTTCACCTTTGATATGTCATGTAAAATAACGTAATGTATCAAATATATATACGGACAACAAAAAGTGATTCTCTGGGAGAATCTGTCTAAAAAGACTGGATGAGATAGAAAGAGAGAGAGGAAGAGGAAGTAACCATGACATGAAGAGAGAGAGAGAGAGAGAGAGAGAGAGAGAGAGAGAGAGAGAGAGAGAGAGAGAGAGAGAGAGAGAGAGAGAGAGAGAGAGAGAGAGAGAGAGAGAGAGAGAGAGAGAGAGAGAGAGAGAG
>MU204278.1:6384360-6546274 GCA_017309775.1 Paedocypris sp. Pulau Singkep | reverse complement strand
AGAAAGAGACAGGGAGAGAGAGGGTGACGGGGAGAGAGTGAGAGAGAGATAGATAGATAGAGATAAATAGAAAGAAAGAGAGATAGACAAAGAGGAAGAGTGAAAGGGAGAGAGATAGAAAGAGAAAGAGACGGAGAGAGGGAGAGAAATATTGAGAGATATAGATGGATAGATCGAAAGATAGAGTGATATAGAGATAGAAAGAGGGAGGTAGATGGAGGGGGAGATGAGTGAGTGTGAAAGGGACAGAGAGAGAGCGAGAAAGGGAGAGAAAGAGAGGAAGAGAGAGTGAGCGATAAATATATATACATATATATATATATATATAAATATATATATAAATATATATATATATATATATATATATATATATATATTTATAGAAATATATATAGAAAGAGAGAGAATTTCAGAATGAGGGGGAGGGAGTGAAAAAGAGACAGAACAAGAAAACAAGAGAGCATGAGAGAAAAAGCAAGAAAAAGAGAAAATGAGAGACAACAAAGAACAAATGAATGATGAAGGAAAGGGAACAAGTGAAGGTGAGGAAAATCTGTATAGTAATGTAATAGATAAAAGCAACTGTAGAATATGTTAGTGCCCCCCCACACGCATTTTTCTTCCCAATTGTACACTGCATTCCACCTGCCATTCCAACAGAGGGCGATGCTGTGTGGAGCCTGAGGCCTCCAGTGTGATGAGTGCAGCCTTTCCCACAATGACCTCATTACAGAGGACACCTCATCATTAGTGCGGCTTAAGCTCAGTGCCGTGTTACAGCGCGCGCGTGTGTGTGTGTGTGTGTGTGTGTTCATGTGTGACGCGGTTCACGGGAAGAGCAGACAGACTCAACACGCTGCTGGACGCGAGAGAACGCCTGTCAACAGCCGCGCGTCACGGCTAATCATTTACCTGCGCGGAGATTTCAGACCTCTGACACGGCCCAGTCAAGGACGAGGTGTGGCCGTCTCCAATCGGCCATATTAACCCCGAACAGAGGGCGAGGCTCCGATAAAGCAAACATGCCTCAGGAAAAGCTGTGTTGACACAGTCTTGTCTAAGTGAGCTCAAGCCAACACTTGCCTTACAAGTGAACAACCGCGACACATTAGTGTAGAGGGCTAGAATTATCCGGCTGGAGGTTTGTTTTAACGAGGCGGTTTTCAGGTACATTTGTCTCTTGAGGTGCAGAAATGGGAGGAGTTTCTCAAGAACGAGGGACTATGTTGATGGTGCAGACTTACATTGTATATCAACAAAATCAGACTGAGAAGAAGAAATGAAAAAAAAAAAAAAAACATCTGGCATGCAGCCAAAGATCCCGCAGCAGCATGGAGTCTGGTTAAGGAGTTGAGGGGTGGATTACTGTATTTTCCAACCAAATGTAATTTTTTTTTTGTCACATGTACACACATGGTATGACAAGAAGTGAAATACTATTACGATCACCCAGCTTTTAAAAAAAAGGGTCAGGGTAGTGAAACATTGAAGTAAAAAAAAAAAAATGTAAGAAAATTAAAATATTATAAAATACAATACAAAATAAAAATGAAAGTACAATATAATAAAATGCAAAACGATGCAATAGGAATGAAAATAAAAATACAATAGAAATTCAATAAACTGTAAGTGGGGGTAAAGTGATCAGTGTCCAGGGAAAGTGACCAGTAAAAAGTAAAAAAGTCACCAAATGTCCAAGTATAAAGTGAGTCATGTTCAAAACATGACTAATAAAAGAAATGTTAGGTGGTTCTGTAATATTCTAATTAAATAATGAAATTATCGGCGTCGTCAAGATCAGCTAAATTCGAACTTCCGAAGTTCGACATAACTTTGCCTGGATCGAACCCAAAATTTTTGATGTTGCAAACACCTAAACAGACAAATAGATCAACGACACCTTCAACGTAACTGTTGCTTGACCACACTTTATTCTGGGAGAGGAATTCCTCTTTGGAACGGCCAGTCGTGTTAGGTCTTATTTTCAAGGAAACGCTGTATATAAAACACACAGCGATCACAAAGACATTGGTGACCAAGAGATGGCCTCGGTCTTGCCCTCTTTAATTAGCAACAATGGCTTCACTGACCTCCATAAAGAGACCAACATCTGCCAGTCTTTAAAATGCCCATCAATCTGTTTGCTGAAAAGAGGGCCCTCTGCTGTCCTGAAGCCCATTGAGAACCAGTGGTGAAGTGGGTGATGGTAGACAACAGCTGTTTGCTGGCTCAAGTCTTCAGAATAAGACTCACCAACGTATTGGGTGAAATCAAATTTGGGCTGAAATCTGTAGTTGGGGCCAGAAATCCACCGAGTTCGAAAGTGTGCGGTAACTTTTGGCTACGTTTGAGTAAAACTCTTATATAATCCAATGAAACCAAGTAAGCCACAAACAGCGAACATGATTCCGATCTGAACAAACAAGTTATGTAACTTACAGTTCCGAAGCCAGACCTACATTTCTGTTGAGCTTGAAATCACCAATGAATAATTACTGAGAAGCTAACGGGACGTGAAGCTGAGCGACATGTCAGAAATTGTCAATATTATCACACTCAAAATTTGAAAGAATCCACATAACATGATCTTATCCTCATACAAAGACTTTTAAAATAATGGTGATAAATTATTGAATTTATGAATTTAAATAATTTTTTTTTTAAATTGTGTTTTCTTATTGCCGCACTCTTGCTGCATTCAAGTCATTAGCAATTTCTCTACAACTCATAAAAATTGAAAAATTAACTTGCACAATACATGCGTTTAAAACTACAGATTTAAAAAAAATCTCCGATCAAAATTAGGAACATACCGTTAGGCTCCTACATTCATAATCCATCTCAGATGGAAGACGACAGAAGATAAATACAGCTGTGTGGAAAGATGAACATCTGGAGCAGAGAGCGCAATGAGACAAGAGCCATCCAGCAACATCTGCAGAGATGCTTCAACGCAAAAAACATCCCAATCCAGGTTGAACGCGGCCTTTCTTCTTTCACTGAAACCTGCATCCGCCGCGTTTATCCAGAGCCTTATAATACCGCCAGGATGCGTTTGTTGGTTTGGGAATTTCGAGAAAATGGACGTGTTCATCCGAAAATAATCTGTTGCCTCTGCATTTATTTGCAGATAAGTAAAGGCTTTAAGAATGAAAGAGCGCTGATCTTCAAAAGGCATCTGAAGAGAAGGGTGAGGGTCGGTCAGACAGACATTCTACAGACGTCTATGGGCTTGGTGAACAAAGTGGCTTCAAAGAAGAGCCATCAGAGTGACGAAAAGGTGGAAAACGCAGTCTGCCAGCAGAATGGAAGGTTCCGCCGCATCACGCTCAGCGGGAGATCTTTTCAGGCCGCGGCGCAGCGTTTAGACTCGACGTGTTAAAACCACAGGTTGCTTTAACCTTTCCTCCTTCCCATTTCTCACTTTTAAATTCTTAGAGCGTTTCAAGACCCTTCCAGTCTCGCTCAAAGTGGGAGATCCGTTTTATAGCTTGTATAGGTTTATAGCCATGTTACAGAAAATGCAAACATGCATGTTTTATTGGTTGGTTCCTAAAGACATTTAGGACTTAAATAGTTCAAGCGTAATGTATATATACACACACATACATATATAGGTAAATATTTGGGGCTTTAATTTCAATTAGAATAAACAATATACCCAATATAATACCATAAAATAACTGCTTCTATGTCACACACCCAGCTGTTGCTGCGCAATGTTTGGCTGCTTGCCAAATCTACTAACTGTTGACTACTAACCAATTCTAGCTGCACTATTAAGAATTTCTTTATCTAATTAGTAATAAGAAATAATTGTAATAAGTGAGTTTATAAGATAAAATTTTGATTTATTTTTTCCATTGGTAACTGTTGTTATCTATATTTTACATTAAAATATATATATATATAAAAAAAAAAAAAGCTTTTATTGCTAAAAGTTAAATTAGAGAGAGAGACAGAGAGAGGGATAGATGGATGTATAGATAGATAGAGGGAGAGAGTTAGAGATAAAGAGATGGAGAGAGAGAGGGAAGGGGAGCTAGAGAGAGAGAGAGAGAGAGAGAGAGAGAGAGAGAGAGAGAGATGCATGTTGTATTGGTTAATTATAAAAAATAAATAGTTGTATTAAGTAAGTTTATAATATTCATATAATATATAATTTTAATTTTGGTAACCGTTGTTATCTATATTTTACATTAAAATATAAAAAAAAAAAGCCTCTATTGCTAAAAGTGAAAGGAAAAATAATAATAAAAAAAAAAGCTAAAAAGGTAAGGGTCATGACTTCAATTGCTCAAACGTACTTTTTGCATTTCTAGAATAATAACAATCAATTACATTTGACAATGGCAATTTTACCATCGCTTCTTTTCAGGTTTCTTTGTTTCTGACGTCTCTGACAGTTTACAACATATTTTCAAATGAGCCAAAGGTTAAAAGTCGGAAGTTTCCTTTCAAAACCAGCGTTTCCTCTGTTATGAAGGCAGGCTGACGTCTTTCGTCAAGTGAAGCTGAGGCGGGATTCCGGCGTGCTGGTCCCACAGGACCCACATGTCTGCACCGCGCTGCACACGGAGCTGCTCTTCATCCACGTTCTTCACACTTAACGGCGTGAAGTGAAGACAATGTGTCTGCTTTCAACCCAACCTTGTGTCACTCAACAAAACCTTGGTTAATCTGTCCGATGCGTGAGTTTTATGGCATCGCGCTTGACCTAGTCTTGCTGTTGTGTTGGACAATTCACCCTCATAATTTGGTTTCATTTAACGCTTCGACTCAAACAGCACGTCTTTTGTGGCCTGGATTTTGTTACCACGTAAAACACCAAAAACAGGCTTTGCTGAAATCTCCAGACACACAAACGCAGTATTAAATGTTAACAACTGGGAAAAAACATGTTTCCTTGCACCTGAGGAATTAAGGAAGCAGCTACTGATGTGTTAAGACATGACTTTAGCAGAAAAGTGAACGACTTTTAGAAAAAACAGACAGCGCCAGTTAAGGTTTAGCTTAAATGAGTTAACATGCACGAGCTAAGCTGTTAAAAGTTCTGCTTCTTTATAAACATGTTCAGATAATATATACAGTATGAACATCTAATTTCTCATGAAAAACCTATTTAGCATGATATTTAACTCTCCTATTATGTTCGGGTCAAACTGACCCGTTTTCAAAGTTAAGAATATATGAAGAAAAATATTTAGAAGTATTTTTTACCTTTGAAACTTCTCCTGCTTGGCTATTATGGTATAATCATCAAAAATAAATATGTTTGTTCAGTTCACATATTTGTGACACCACGCTACACGTTTATATGACAAAAAATATGTTCAATCTTTGTCACAAATTGAGCCATGTCAGAAGTTTAAAAAATAAATAAATATTTAAAAGTGAAACTTCTCCTGCTTGTCGTAGTGTAAAAAGATAATGTTCGGGTCAATTTGATCCTTCAGACAAAAGAGAAGCTAGAAAGAGTCCAAAAATCCACCTCGTGTTTAAAGTGTGTGAGATGACAGATAAAGGTTAATTCAGGGTTAATTCATTTCTGCCAGAATCAAATTCACATATTAACCCCACAACATCCAAAAAAACGATACTAAAAAAACAAACTATAATAACTATAATAAAATTCCAAACCACGGCCCATCACCTTGAATCTTAACTATGAATTTTCCCAAAGAGATGCCAAACTCTCTGAGGGTATCATGAGGACTTTTCTGGTCAACAAGTCCTCTCGTTGCTGGAGACTGTAAAGCGGTGAGTCTGATCTAGAGAACTGGATCACAGAATTAATGAAAACACAAGCGACATAATGGTGCAGTGTTGATGTTCACAGAAGAACCTCCATTATCACAAGCATTACCACACAATGTGAGCTTTGATGTGTCTGAGAGGCAAAGAGCTTATGAGAATAGACTTAATGAGCACAATCAGAGGGCCGCTTTCAAAGACCCACGTCCCCGTAAGTCAAAGTGCCAAAGAAGTGTCCCCCTGCAGACCCCTAACTAGATGTTAGTGAACTCATCTCCAACTTTCCAAAGAGCCAAAGAACTACAGAAAACTACAGGCTAAAACTAAAGTTTACAAACCCAACCCTGGCACGGACACTTCTCAAATCCCCACAGCTTTTACCCATCATCCACTCTCTCTCCTCTTCACCAACCCCGAAGCCCCCTGAAGAGAAAACATTCCAACTTAATTATCATGCTGGAACAAAAGAGCCGTGCCAAACAAAAAGAGAAAGAAAGTGCGAGAGAGCGAACAAGAGTTCAAATCATAACAACGCTCAGACTCCAAACCCAAAAGTCCCAAGCTCGGCAGAAATCTTGAGACCATGTGTTTGTTTCTCCTACAAACTCTCCCATTTAGCCTAATCACACTAGAAATTCTAGTTAGAAATGCACTAAAATCATCAAAACCTTCGAGCGTTTGCTTGATGATCTCGTGAAAGAAAAGATCAGCACTCCTGTGTCCTACAGCCAAGGTTTTACTACATCTAAAACAATACCATGTGTCAGATCACACAGATATATAAAAAAGCATCAGCTTCTTCCTGTACGGAGGCATAAAATTCCCTCGCAGCCCGTTTGATTTGGTCTTTGCCAAAAGGCAAAGTGATTAAAATGGTCAACATGTGCACACCGTGAGATACAACAACCCAACTGCTCGTAGATAAATCCCACATATCCAAACAGCTTTTTATCCCAACATGAAATTCAAACTTAAATCCAAAGCGCTGCCATGCGCAGTGTAATTAATGGGTTGCAATGGATGGCAAATACATTTCCAAAAAATGCCTTTGCCAACAGACAAACACAACAATGGTAAACAACTGCATCCTGTTTCCACATTGGCTCCAATTTCCTGTGGCCCATAAATGGAAAAAGAGTCAAACCGGTCAGTGGTTAAGGGGTGAGAAGATGAACTAGGTTGAAGCAGATTGAATTGTGAGAAAACCCACAAGCCTTGAGACTTAACAAGACTCAGCTTGGTCTCACTTCCTGGCTGGGAACACGTCTTGCCTTGAAAGGTCTGGCGGTGAGGCAAGAGAGCAAGTCATTGTCCACCAGCACATTCCTCTAGTCGTCTGCCCTTTACTAAGGAGACCCTGTGGGGTGGGCAATGGCCTCGAACGCTGACCTTTGGAGGGATTTCAGCCACTATCCTCGCCAGCATTTAAAGAAGCTGAGATGAATCAACAGGAAGATAAAGGCAGTTGTTCAACATGAGAATAGACAGAAATCAGGTCTCGGTATGACAGGCCCCCCACAGCAGTGGGATTTATCAGACGTAATGACAATCCGGCTTCCTACTTCCCTAGGGTGCAAACAATGCTACATACCATAATGGAAGGATTAAACAATGTAGCTACAGGAGGGAACATGAGTTACATTGTAACCAGGAGTAGATTTGCTTAAGGCGTGATGGGGAAAACGCCGCAGTGAAATAATCCTGCCATTGAACTTTGAGTGCTGAGAAAAAAAGCAGTTGGAATAAGTGTAAATCCCCAACATGCGGCCCGTGGGCCATTTATGACTAGATATATAAAAACTTTAAATCGGAGACGGCCTTCATAGGTATCAATGTGACAAATATGCAGACATTTCATTAATAAAATAGCATTGGATTGGCCTAAAATATAATAAGATCTTAATATTGGAAATAAGATTTAAGTTATTAAATATTAAAAATATTCTAACAGATGCTGAGGCAAACCATTATTGGTTTTATTTGCTTTTTGTATAAGTTGTGGCACGTACGTAGCAATTTCAGCAAAGTCAAGTTTGGCCCTAAGATTATGAAAGTTTGGGCACAACCGTACTACAGCAACTTAATGGTTTTCGAGACTCACCATGAACTATTGGAATAAGTCACAGCCAGGAGTGAAAAGATAGCGATCGAGACACTTCACAAAGAAATTGACTCATTTAGGTCCCAGGTAACATTCCGAACGGAGCAAAGATCGGCTTCGGTATTGAGTGGCATTGTGTAAGAGAACGCTATAAGAGCAGTGATCAGAATGCATGGCAGGAATGTGGGCAGATACCAGTGTCGGGCTTCGGAAGGTTCCCAGTACTCGCTTATTCCCTGAATACAAATCCCACCACAAATCTGCAGGCCTGCTCTAACTTACAGCCATCATTAATTCTCCAACCTCGGTGTGAATGGACTGTTTTCTGAAGAACATCAGCTGATGCTATTGAGATCTTCCTGAAAGCCAAGGGCCATTTTACAGTTCAGCTGAAAGGCCTAGGTATTCTAGTAGAGAAAGCCTAAATCCTAAATGAACGGCACTTCCAAAATTAACGGTAATAAAAGAGAATAAAAAAAGCCAGAAATCATCATCAAACATTACCGTAATTCAATGCAACGAGTGATTTTTGAGAGTTTGTTAGACTGTGTTTTTTTACTTTTACATAAGTTTTGCATTTTGGTGAATAAATGTCCAACATGATTCAGTCCAAGGTTCAAGACTTGGGTTAATCCTTTCCACAATGTCCCCAAAAGAGCTGCTCACGCCATGGATTTTTCAGTGAGGTCATCGAGTTCATTGTTACTACACGGGATAAAAAGAAAAGCTTTTGCACACACGTCTATATATATATATTTATCATACATGTACTTACATATACAAACATACACACATGTATATAAACATACCTATGTTTAATAAGCAATTCAAACATATATTTATTGTATATTTATATGTATATTTATTAACACAATTTGAAGCATGAAATAATTCAACTATTTTCCCATTTAATTAAATGTTACAAACTTTAAATCAACGAAACCTTAAAGACATTTACATTTTATAAAACACTAATATACATTTAATATTATTACCATAGCTTCTATTAGTTCTCTAGACTTCTCTAGTACCAGAAGGAAAGAATTCTGAAAACGAAACGTGCAAAGCTAAAGCACTTGACATGAAACACATCTGCGACTTTGTATAACCTACGGTCTGATTTAAAGCCAAACTGATGGGTCTAACTAAAGGTTGCTGCTCTACATCACAGCGAAGCGACAGTGATGCTTTCAGCTCCATGTCTGAAACAAAAGTGAAGTCAGATGGACGGAGCATCCCATCACAGACTGGTTCAATATATCGCCTTCGAGCATCTGACAGAACGTCAAAACACAGAAGGAGTCGGATTCCAGCTCGCACCACAGCACCTAGCTCAGACCAGATCTGGCTCATCTTTTCCTGAAGGTAAGCAAAAGCATGTGCTGCCCTGGAATGAGAAGCGGTCGTGGCTGATGCGGCACAGATTAACTCCAAGCTTTTAAAAAGAGCACAAGTTCTCGGATTCTCTGGAGACTGGAACAGACCTGCCATTGTCACTTTCGGAGGGCTACACTTAATACACATAATCCCCGGCACCTGACAAGGTGAAGCCGCACTGTTCCACTGACACACAGCTAAAGATTTACTCCTTTGTTTCCAAGGGAAATGGCCATTGAAATAAGGTGAATGGGTGGGTGGGTTGGGTTGGGGGGTGAATGGATGGATGGAATACATATCAAGAGACAGAGAATCAGACATTCTGTGCAAAGAATTAAAATATAGACAGACATAAGGAGAAAGGTAGGGGCAGACATACAGAGACAGAAAGATGGATAGATTAAGAGACGAATGGGTGAATGGAATACATATCGAGAGACAGAGAAACAGACATGCTGTGCATAGAACAAAAATATAGACAGACATAGGTAGAAACATAGTGGTAGATATAGAGACACAGACAGAGTGATGGATGGATATACTGATGGATGGACAAACAGACAGACAGACAGGTGAGGCAGGTAGACGGAATACCGACAGACACAAATGTAGGGTCATACTGATGAGACAGAAAGAAAGAAAATTAGATGGATGGAGGGAAAGATGGATAAATGGCTAAGAGAGAGAAAAAGACAGAAAAAGAGACAGACAAACAGACAGAGGCAGAAATAAAGACAGACAAAAAAGATTGGAAAGCTTGAGAATCTGTTCACAGAATGAAAAACTGATCTATAAAGAGACAGACATATTGACACAGACACAGGAAAAGAGACTAAGAGACAGACAGACAGGCAGGGAGACCGACAGACAGACAGTGCAAAAACCAGAATTGACAAAAAGTGTTAATGTCACCCTGACTAGGCCTGCAGCACAGACGCTAAAAATCACGCAGCATCCGCCGCATCTGCGAGCGAAGACAGAGTGAAACTGCCGAAGAATAGAAGCAAGAACTTCACAAAACGCTGTGACAAACGTCAGGTTGCAAACAGAAGCTCTCAAAGACAACAGGTACGTCGGAAGTTCTGACACAAAAAACATACATGGCACCAAAACACGTTAAATTGCTGCAGATTATT
Organism: Paedocypris sp. Pulau Singkep; assembly: GCA_017309775.1. Taxonomy (NCBI): domain Eukaryota; kingdom Metazoa; phylum Chordata; class Actinopteri; order Cypriniformes; genus Paedocypris; species Paedocypris sp. Pulau Singkep. The sequence goes on along the minus strand of MU204278.1, from coordinate 6,535,906 downwards.
TGGGGGCTTTTGTCCATTTCAATATCTAAGGAGAGCGGCGGAACATTCCACTAAGTAGTCATATCTAATGAAATAGGGGCCCAAAGCTTCACCTTTCTGTGAGCCACAACTGACACACGAACCAGACATCTGACATTCTTCACATTCTCCGTCATTCAAGGAGAAAAAATCGTTTGACTTATCACCAATACACCGCACAGATCATGAAAGATTAACCATTAGTTATTCTTTTATGGTTTTGAAGAAGCTGATTTATCTCGCTACTTTATTGCTCCGTAAAACAATGTGAGTGTCTTCCATTTCTGTCTTCAGTTGGCTTAGAGCTGCCCACTGCTCTTGGCTTGTAAGTGTGTATGTTCACTGCTTAGATGAGTCACCAGATTTAGTCACCACCAATGAACTTTACCAAGGAACCAGTCCGAGACCCCTAAAAGAGGTGGTCTCTCAAGTTCTAGCACAGATCGCCTGAGGGGTGAATAATAATTGATCTCAGACCAAAAGTAAAGCAGAAATCACTTCATCATATGAATTACAGATCTCTACAGTGAAAGTCACCATATCAAAAGCACATTTGTTTGGCAAAATCCTTGGTAAATTTGAGTCAATGTGGAACTTCACGACAACTTATAATGGTTTTCGGAATGTTTGCACAAAAAATATAAAGGGACTTAAAACATTCTTCTGCACAAGTCAAATGAACTTGTAGTGCTTAATGAACAAATCACCAGAGTGCACACAATTTAAAAAAAAAACGTATATTTTATTTTTATAAAAAAGTATATTTACAGGTGTTCCTAGAGAGGAAACGCTGGAGAAACAAGACTGTTCAAATATGATTGTCTTGGCATGGAATATGTTCAGACATAACTGAATCTGACAGAAATCATGTTTTCATTTAAGATAAAAAAAAAAAAAAACACTTTTTGACCCTTGAAATTCGACCTAATAGCTTCCATATTTCACTTTACACAGTCTAACCCAAAGTTGGCACGAAGTTCCACAGCAGGAGAAAAGAAACGTTCTAGGAACCAATTCCAGTTGTTTGGTGATTGACTTTTAAGAAACCTAACGCTCTAGGATTAGTGCTCAGACTACGACCTTTCGGGTTGTAAAACTGACTCGGGGAAAATCCTTCTCACTAGGTAACCGTCCACATATCAACCGCACGCGTGTAACCATAAACTACGCTTCTCTCATGTTACTACGAAGTAATCATGTGTAATGAAGTAAGAAATCATCTAAGAGATGACGTCTTGTCTCCGGGAACATCAGAGGCTCGGGATTCAAGGGGACCAATGAGCATCACAATAGAGCCCTTCATCCGCCGGACCGTGCCCGTCCTTCAATTAGTGACAACCAGACTGAAAAGAGACCGCCAGTCACATTGTTTTCTGTGAGACGGTTTCAAAAGAGGGTCTAGGATTTCTAGTCACTCAACTCCAGATAAAAAAGGGCAATGGAATGATAATCTGAGGAATAATCTCTCTGAGAACTGTGGTGACACTTGCCTCGGGAGAGAAGTCATTAACCAAGCGTGTTTTGTAGACATAGTAAAAGCACTTCAACAACAAGAGACTTGAGACGTGTAGCCGGTGACTCTAGAACCTGAAGTCTTCAGACTGATAAAATCACAACATGAGTCCGGTGGTGGAGCCCCACAAGGGCCTGACCCAACAGAAAAACCTTTTTTCCCCTTCTATCCTTGTGGGATAAAACACACTTGGTGAAATTACGGCCAAACGCTCATGTGACCTGAATAACTTTGTCATGTGATGTGAAATAAACTCATTTTGGTCAATAACTTACAAAAGTGAAATTTCCACAAACTTAACATGTTGAGCTAAAAAGTGAAAGAAAAAGATAAAATTAAAGCCAGTGACAATTCCTAAGGAATGTAGGATATTGTAGTGCTTTGTAAAAACAATTTCATGTTATAGCTCAATAAAAATATTGAAACATCTCAAATTTGTCATCTTGTAATGGATAATGCAGTTTCAACACGGTCAGTCGGCCATCGTCTATTTCGCTGATTCCTGTTCTGACCAAGATAATGAGAGAATGGAATTCATTGTCAAAAGATTTCTGACTAAAATATTGCCTTATTGCAAGAGGTGATTTAGACTTGCATATTGGATAACCGTTATTCCAAAATACTGATATTGAATGGGACATTTCCAAAAACCATCTGTGGAGGTCCAGACCAATCCCATTCAGAATCTGGTCTGGACTGGCAAATCTCTCACTGGCTTCTAAGCCTCAGTACTGCTCTAAATGCTCCACAATTGGTCGGAATTCCTTTATGTGGAACTGTGAATGTCTCCATGCCTTGAACAAAACCACCTCAGAAAAATCTTTCAGCGGTTCCCAAGCTTGAGTGAAGCTTTTTACAACAGAGTCGTCCCTCGTTTTACATCTGTAACAGCTGCGTCACTGTAGAATTAATTACCTCTGTTGATCTTTTGCGATACTCATTGTTTTCCTCCATTTCTCACCTCCTGATATGTTCCTCAGAGTGTCAAAAATAAGCCGGCGTCTCTTCAGCATCGTCAATCTGGTGTAACCAGTGTCACTGATGTCGACAGCTTTCTTAGTAGAGTTGTCAACATACACCATCTCACTTTGTCAGAGGCAAAAAAAAAAAAAAAATCTGGGACCCCTAAATCACCTGGATTGAAAAACAGCTACTGCAGAATTTCACCCATTCAAACTTGCTTCAACATGTCTCCCAAGAGTTTAGAAGCAGAATAGAGAACTTTAAAGCCCATTTCATGTGACCGCCTATAGAAATAGGTGTTTCTGCAGAATATAAGGTGTGCACCTGCCTTGAAAGAGCCTTTAGTGTTAAGTCTCTTTGCATTCTTTTCGGAACAAGGAAAAGAGAATGAATCTCCCATATCTGACCTTGGCCTCCCTTCCCACCGCTCCCCAGAGACACAGAAATGGGAAAGAAGACCTCTACAAATCTGTGTTTTGTGCTCCAGCCCATTGCTCTTCATCATAATCTCTCTTGCCCTGGGGACAAAGACCCTTCACACTGACGAGGAGAAAGATTGATGTGTGGTGAACAGTGACAAACGCCTAAAATGATGAATAGATGCATGAAGAAATATTTTAAAAGCATATCTTTCAACCAATATGATGATAATGAAGGATGAAAGTAGTTTAATGTAACTTTTTTACTTTTGATGCGATGAAGGAACGTCAGAATTAATTAATGAATCAATGTAGGAATATGACAACTTGTATGACAACTTTTTATACGTATAAAGAAATATACAGTATATTTCAGTTTTTCTTCTAATTGTATTGATTTGTCTTTCTCATAATTTTACTACTATTTTTTTTATTGTCCCGTTTTATTATGTCTTAGTACTATTTTTCATTGTCAGCACTTTGGCCAGTCCTCTACTTCTAAAATTTAGAAAAATTATAAAGTTAATTTCATGGAAAAAAAAACATATATTTGACAATTTGTAGTTCTTGCAAAGCATCATGAAAAGACTTGTTAACTTTAGGGTTGTTCGGAAAATAAAAAAGCAGAATCATAGTGTAAATTGGAAAAATTAAGGAGGAATTGTAATTTTACAATATGCTGTTGAAAACAAAAGGCTGGTTAATTCAAAGTGTAGTCAAATGAAAATAATTGTCATAAATGTAACATTTTAACATTCAACAGAATTAACAACAGAATAACATGTATAAATTCAGTGTGAGGTAAAATGGTCATCCTGAAGCCACTTCAGTAACGGTTTCAGTTCACTGCCCTTCTGCCATAAAGTGTGGTTTACAGTGGTGGTCTTTCAAATCCCACGTTCATTCAGGAGAATAAAGGGGCCGGGATGGATTTCACGGCCTGGGTTCTCTGGTTTCATCCGTTCAGCAGACTGTTACATGCCACATGTAAACACTCTTTAAGCTGCTGGATGGATAAAGTGGTGAAGCTAAAGGACTGGTCTTCTGCTCGGGGGTCAAACCGAGCTTCATGACCAATACATCTACACCTGTAGAGTGTGACATCCATCTTCTGATGTCAGCATGTCAATTCTGCCCCTGTATCCTTAACACAAACTTGACAATTAGCAGGTCATAGTTCACGTGAACTTCGGCCTGCACAAAATCCCGGATGAAAATACATCACGAATGGTTTTACACTATTAATGTGGTAGTTTCTAGAAGAAGGGAGTTGGACCTTGCTGATCCTGGCTGGTGGGTTTGAGCGTCCTTGAGCAAGACACTGACCCTCAGACACAGGTAGTCGTGTGTTACAGCTGAAGGCTGAACCACTGCTCCAGGTTTGTGTGTGTGTCACTTCACTGTGTCTGTGTAACTTCACTGGGTGTTTAAATGCAGAGCACAATTACAATAAGGTCCCTAGTGGCCATATTGACAATCGCTATATACTTCACTGGCATAAATGCCAAGAAAGACATGTCTTTGCCGGGTTGCCAGATATGTTTTTATCTAAAGTCTAGACTATAAAAACATTGACTCACTGTTCGCATGCCATAAAAATTTCACACCTTGTAAGTAAAAGTTATTCGTCCGCAGGCAAGAAAAAACAAATACTTCTCATAGAGAAAATTATCCACTACAGCATCCAGGAACCATTAAGACGACCATAAAAAAGATTCAGTTCATTAACTCCATTCAGTGTTAATCACAGATCTGCAGCGATTGTTAAACCAGGCACATCTCCCTATTCTCTAAAGGCTAGTGGTTTCTTTAACATTCCAAAAACCTCCAAAGCGATGTGTTTAAATCAGAGCTGGTGGTTTATGGGCCCCGGGGCCACATTTTCAATAACATTAGCTGACCTGTGTGAAGTTCAACGGAAATTTTTTAAATAATTTATATTGTATATTATATTGGTGGCATAAGCGCAACTTAGAATAGCTTGAGTTTCACAACCTCTGCCTTTAAAAGCAAATTATTAATAATGTAAAAACAAATGATAAGTTCAGTAATTCTTTTAATTTCATCAGGATGAAAGAAGGAATAACGTTAAAATGCTAGAAATCAGACAGAAGCAGTCGACGTCTGTGTGATAACAAGTGAAACTGACGGAGAATAAGAAGCAAGAAAAACATGATTTAAAGAACAATACTCCTAAAGAAAAAAAAGGTAATAGTGGAAAAAGCAGCTTTGATACAAAAGTCAGAACGGCAAAGAAATATATTTTAACTTTTTTGCTGAGCAAACAAAAAAAAAGAATAAAAAAACATTTTCCAGGTGTAAATGGTGGAATAATCCGAAAAACTGAGGATGATCCGACAAACCGCAGACGGAATCGCACTGTAGTTGCCTCTTTAGGATTCTAATCTTCAGGAATTTGAAATGTGTACAGAAGCCATTGGCCTGTTATTTGGCAAATGATGCTTTACACGTTCAACCGCCGCCGCAATTACAGGTGAAGGCGCAGAAAAAAGTAAGGGTTGCGGCCTGGGCAGGAAGGACTCTAGGAGAACCAAGGGGCCACTCAGTGGACCATTAGTCATGAAGATGGCAGGGTGCACACCATAAAGCTTGTTACAAATCCTCTTTTCATGCCTTGAGAGCTGTAATTATGCTTTTCCTATTGGTTTTTGGCACTAAAGTACTGACGCTCGGTGTGAGAGCAAGAGGACAGGCGGCAGCTGCGAGATCTTGTGGCCTCACCCTGGAGAGGAAGAGAACATGCTGAAGCAAAGTCAGATCAAAGGTGTCCATCTCTGCGGGAATCATCGAGATGCTACATTGATGCATTTCTGAATGATCCAGATTATGGTTATGCATCAAAGCAACTTCATGCTTTCCATGGGAATCGAACCCACAACCTTTGACATGGTAAAAGTCATTTAACTTAATTTGTGACCACAAAAGAATACAATTTGCACTGCATTTGTATTTCATCAGCGCTACTCATATTGAGTGATGCAAACACCAGAGTTAAAAAAAAAAAGCAAAACAAAAAAAAAGACAAAATGCTAATGCTGACAGGTGGTGGCAGATATGATTTAATTATTTACTATGTTTTTAATGTGCATTTCAATAAAAGAAAGTAAGAGTGACTAGAAGACTGAGATCCAATAACTTAGCTGAGCATCCTCTTCCCTGCCAGATGCTGCAGGACAGATAAATGCTACGTGATACTTCGCTCTTTCAGACGCAGAGGTGTCGGGTTTCTCTGTAACAATGTAACTTTGCAGCCTCAGGTCACACACAAATATTTCACACTGTTTAAGTCAAACTATATATGAATCCCAGTCTAAACCCAATACTAAAAATATATTTATATACAAAGAAAAAATCTGCATTTCACAAACAGACAGAGACAGAGTTTTACAGATTTTGACAAAGGAATGGTTGGTTGGTTGGTTATATAGATGAATGGATACACAGAAGATGAAAGGATGAACACAAAGACAGAGATGAATGAATGAACAAAAAGACAAATTGATATATCAACAGACAAACAGAAATACAATCAAATAAATTGATTGACAGTTAGACAGACAGACAAAACACAACACATATAAATTGTGGAAAAAAGTGAGATGGGTTGATAGACAGAGATAATGCAGACATACAGCAAACATGATAATTTTTTAGATAGGCTTGAGAACTATATTAGAATTGCCCATGCAAATTAAGTCTATTCACCCTGATTTAAAGTTACATATGGAGTTCTGCAAGGCTCAGTTCTCTGTCCAATCCTGTTATGCTTCCTTTTAGCAAGCGTTATCAGAAAGCTCAGCCACAGATGTCATTGTTACGTGGATGAAACACAATTTCTTATCTCCACATTCTAATAAAACTTCAAAAAAGTGATTGGATGATAAAAAGATTAAGAGAGACGGTTTCCTTCAGCCTCTGGAACGACCAATCACAAAAAAGACCTTGTAAAGTTAGAATGTGGCATCAGTGAGCTGGTTCACCCTTTTGTTCTTCTTCTTTCCTCCTCAGGGTTTGTTTCCCTAACAATTGTCATATTTCTGCTTGCTCATTTAAAAATGAAGTACGTACAGCAACATCTGCTGTGAGACGGATTGTGACGGAATAGAGCTGTATAAAAACAACGGAATTGAATTGATTAATTCTCCGTGAATACCGAACTCATGAAATCATCCACGCTGGACCTAATAGAGCACATGCTCTCTGAGCCCCAAACTATAGTGTCAGAACCTGTAATGACAAATATTAAGATGAAACACATGCTGTTCCTGTCCGCGGCCCTTTTTCTTCACATGATTTACTGTGAAAGGATTATGATGCTGTTCTTTAAAACAGATGTGTAACATTCAGCAGTTGAGCGGGCAGACAGACAGACAGACAGACAGACATGTATAGATATACACATTGTTCATTTAAATAGATTGTGCTGTATTTTTTGGTCTGTTGTGAATTTGCCTCCATTTTAATGACAAACCAAGATCTGATCTGGAGGTTGAGAGGTGAGCAAACACATAATCTCTCACTCTTTCACCGACTCCCTCCCTCTCAAACACACTTAGACATCTCTTTATCCCAGGGGCTCCAGTTTGCACTAAGTGGGTTAAATACTGCCTGTTTAGCCCAAAGGATAATGCTGTATCCACCGTGCAAAGTGTGTGTGTCTGTGTGTGAAAGACCTCGCCAAAATGCCTTTTTAATCATTTAAGGGATAAATGATCCTCTCACAAGTTTAAATAGGCAGTGCGACAGGTCGGAAGGAAGAATTAAGTGCTAATAAATTGTAAAACCCAAAAAAGTCACATCTGTGAAAGAAGACAGAGTGAAACTGATGGGAAAAAAGAGACAAGGAATAAAGAATTTCAAGAATGTAGCTCCACGTAGAACAAAAATTATGAAACAAAGCAGTTTCAATCCATGTTTAAAATCCACAATAGCGTGAAAGTAAAACAAAATTCTATACCGTAATCTTTGGACTATAAGGCGCACTATTAATGAACTTATTTCTAACATTTTATCACATACTGTATAAAGGCACTCACACATCTTTTGACATTTTTATAGATTTTAAGTTCACCTTAAAGTCGAAATATATGGTGTATATATAGTGACGCTTCACACCGATTCTTTCAAATATTTATATAGAAGTCATGGCAAACCAGATTAATCAGTTAGAATTTATTTTTCGACTTCTAATGTTAATATCTTGACAATACTGTAAATGCCCCCTCTGCATGTAGAGACATGGCTGTGAAAACTCTTCCCGAGATTCTTGGAGAGTTTGGCTATAATTTTAGCTTGAGGCACAACTGTATATGGCTGTTTTGTTAAAATATATGGTCCATATGCAATTCAAATTAACTTTAGCAGTCCACGGGTCGTCATTGCATGGAAAGTCAAGAAATGCACAGTATGAAGTAGGAATTGCAAAACAGTGCAAGGACGAACCAGTGCGAGAGTCAGTTGATGCTGACAAGCATTTACATTTTTAAGTGATGTCTGCACGAGGCCGCAGGCTGAAAGCTCCACTCGCGTGTCACAATCAACATATTCTTACTGAAAAAATAAAATAAAATAACTTTTTGCAATTATTGCATTTGCATGTGGACCAACTGTCCTGGTCTTTTCTACCTATGATTACAGAATAAACTTCCTGTGAGTTTAGAAAGGATTCAGTGAGACGTGTTAAGGCAGCTAATGTAAATCCACTTTCAGCCTTTGATTTAAAAATCTTCATGTCAAGTCATGTTGAATCCAAACTTTCAGCTCATCAAGCTTTTCCAAACGCCAAATTATACCAGAGAGGAAATAGAGCAGATGATCTTTAGACAAAACTAGAAAGGTTTTAAAATGTGGATTTGTGACAATGATACAATATCAATGAACTAATGAAAAATATCCAATCCGTGATATTCCAAAATAAAATTGGGAACCATTGGAGCAATACGAACACAACAACAGATCCAACCCAATAAAACCCCCAGACAATAATATTCATGATTGTTGAATATTAAATAGAGCGTTAAAACAAGAAAAAGTCTTAAAAATAGCTTTTCATTTGGTTTTTCAAGGCCAAATCAGTCCAACAATATTCAGGTCGTGGAGTTCCAGTGGTCTCCAGGTTTCCTGGAGTGAATGGAAAGCTTTTGGTTTCAACTATGGAGCTCACGACAGGCCATTCCTGCCTCCTATTGCTCAGGCATCTACAGTATATGCATCTTGTTTGCTACGTAGCTGTCTTACATCTGTTCCCCCCCGGCCTGCTGTGAAGCCTCAGGCCACAGTCAGTCACGGGGGAGAAGATCCTAAACTCCAAGTGATGGAATGACAAAAGCCCTTTGTAGGACAGACAAGAACCTGCAGCCTGACACATCCACAAAGAGGAAGGCGATGATGTAGATGAACAGTCACAACAAATATGCCTGTAACATTATTTTCACATTCTTTTTAAGTAAAATGTAATCAATATGCATACATATTAAAATAATCACATACAAACTACTTTTTTGTTTAAGATATAAATCCTCTAAGACGAAGTGAAACTGACAGCAAACAAGAAAAATAATTTGTTTCTTAGAGGCAAGAAATACACCTTTAAAGAATGTCATTATTATCGATATAAATTGATGCGCCAAACATAACTGGGCTTGATCAAAATAAAAATTATGAAGGCTCATGTAGATTCGGATTAATTCTTATAAATAAATGAATACAAATCATTAGGTTAAAAGCCGATGACGAGGACGGTGTCAATAGAATATTAATATATTGTATTATTAATGAACCTGTCAAGACTGAAACTGAGATCCCTCTTTTCAGTTTCTGCTCTACACGTTTTTTCATTTACAATATACGTATGCGTAACGTATATACCTGTATGTTTTTATCTATAGTTACGCTTCAGTGATGGAGGTTTTCCACCAGCCTCGATGCCTCATAAAGAGCATCAAAAACAGGGTCGTAAAAGAAAGACAACTGAGCAGACAGACAGACAGACAGATGAAAGACCTGACTGACAGACAGTCATTAAGTTCCTCCTGATTTAACACATTTGAAATATCGTTTTCCTCACCACGTTTTCTAAATAAGTGGAAATACTGGTTTAACTCGGTCTTTCTGACGTACTTTATATTGATATGTTTATGTGCAAACTGTGATAAACAAACACATCGCTTCATTGGCTTGGTCTTCACAGAGATGGTCCCTCTCTCATCCCGGGCTCGGTACTCACCTCTCCTCTGTGAGGCAGCCGGTGACAGAGAGAAGAGAAGCCCGCAGATGAAGAGCTCCAAAAACGCGTGCCACCTGCAACAATTCAGCATTTACACTCGATATGGTTCCGACGAGCGTCCACGCTGAGTCGTTTGGATCTTTTACCTTCTTGCCATCTCAGTTCGGGCTATTGATCCGCGCGGACAGCTGCATGGAATCCTGAATGGCGTCGCGATGAAGTTCCTCTAACTTTTTTTTGAAGAGTACGTGAAGCCCAGTGCCGATGTCCCAGCTGATGATGAGTGTGATCCAGGAGCCGCACTGATGAAGAGCCGAGTGCGGGACAGCAGCACTACAAGGGTTCGACTCTCAGGAACCCCCGGGTCCTAAAACCATCGCTGTCCCAACTGGATTCGCGAGTCTCGTCAATTTGCTTTTGGATTGGATGATCTCGCGATAGCAACTTGAACGTGGTTTTAAAATGGTCAGAATCCGTCTATTTTATTTCTAGAGGCTATATGAGAAAAACACAACATTGTAGAGGGCTGAAACAAAAGGCTGAACTACATAATAGTCATTCGTCATAAAAAAAAAAAATCACAAGGCTATTAACGTTTTAACGTTTTTTTCATGTTCTCTTGTGTTTCCAGCTTTTGCAGGAGGAGCTCTGACTGATCTAGAATCAGTATCGATATAATGAAAAGTGTATTTAATGCAGAATTTTGTCAGCAGTCATTCTGGAAACATTTTCTAATTATTCAGATTTGAACAATAAATTACAGAATTTTTTCGTATTATGTGTGACATGGAAAATTGCTATAAAGGTCTACGCAGACAGTACACTTTTATGCTTTATTTGATTATCAAACCCTCATATTCAATTTAGGTTTTTGTATTCTAAAGCAAGTGTTTTTTTTTTTTTTTTAATCCTAAGATAGATTTTTTTTTGGTTACTTCCTTGTTTGAAGACTTACAGACAACATGAATGAAAAACACCAAACTTCCATTGAAGGTGTAATTAGTTCTAAAAAAAAAAAAAAAGCCATACGATTATGAATAAAAATAACAGCGCAAAAATTCTTAAGAGTTAAATTGTCAAAAAGCTAAAACAAACAAAATAAGACCACGCATGAACTCTATGATGCTCTTGGAAAATATGCATTAAAATGGAAAATATCACAACCCTGACATCACTTGTATCCTCCTATTCATGTCTTTTGTGTTCAGCACTCAAAAGAAGGAAAAAAAGGGATCATCAAAAGCAAAACAGATCTGATCCCGTCTTGGAGAGCATGGAGAATGTTCTGTGTGTACAGAGGGTTTGTTCATCAGAAACCTGCATTGAGTTCCTTCTACCTCCAGTCCTAATTTGTCTTCCCAATGAAGCTGTCAGCAGCGCTCTCGAGAGGCCTGACCTGGAATGCAGCTTTAAGTTGAGGTTATTTGACAGGTTACTTTAGCAATGCGCGGGATAAGGTGAAGTCCACCGAGAGCAGAGTCCCGCACATAAAAGTTAATCACTCCTCAAATACGCTTGTCACTCTCCGTCATGGACCCGTAATGTCAGCCGCAGATAAGAAACAACCAGCACGGGGCATTATAATTCTTCAGATTCTTACCCAGTGCAAATAAAAAAGTCTGTTCCTGATACTTTGGGCAAACATGTTCTAGACATCCGAGATTGAGATTCAACAAAGAGCATTTCCAGTGATGGTAAAATATTTCTGATTTCTTTCATGCCAAACCCAGACTGGCCATTCTTTGTAACAAATGTAGGGTGAAGGAATCTTTCTGCCGCAGTGTGAACTGGGTCAGTAAGAGTGCAGCTTTTGTTCGCCTGGTCAGGTCGGTTTACTGGTGAACAGTGAGTCACTAGGAGAATCAGAGCATCTCCAGAACGTCTTCAGCTCTTCTGGCTGGAGGTCTGAGGAGAGTCTGACGCTTGTGGAGTTCAGTCGTCGCCTCTGGAGCCAAGCGGAGATCATCAGCCTGTGGCTGTTGAAACACGTCCACAAAGATGATACCACTCGCATTCCTGAAGAAGAAAAATCATGTGCATTTATGTGTGTGTGTGCTTTATATGTGCTTATATGATGGGTGTAAACTGTGTGTATATAGTTTGTATACACAAACATAATATACGTATACGTGTATATGTATATGAGATGTATTTAAATGTGTGTGTGGGTGTGTGTATTTGTGTGGTAATTATGTGTAAAATATGCATGTAAATGTAGTTTAATATAGAGTGTGTGTGTGTGTGTGTGTGTGTGTGTGTGTGCGTGTGTGCGTGCGTGTGTGTGTGTGTACGTTTATATGAATGATCTCTGAACATTTTTTAAAGACCACATAGCTTTAAATGTAAATGAATCATATGTAAATGTAAATTATCATATAATTGTAAATGTAAATTATATGACAAATGGTGTTTTTTTTTATCAAGCTTGAATTATCAAACCTGCTTGGATAAAGCAGAACTTTATCTTGTTTCTTAATGGCTATTTTACAAATAAATTAATGTTAATTTTAAACCTTTTGAATTGCAAAAGAACAAAAGCTGACAATGATTTGATTCAATCGTATTAAACATTTAACAATTGAATGTTATTTTACGGTAAATGGTTTCTCAAATTCTTCAGGCATCTACCTTTTTCTAAATATAGATATGTAATAAAAGTCCTAATTGAACCCTTCAGCAGGAGCATCATTTTGCTCCAGATGTTGCGGCTGCAGCTGTTCGCACATGCAGGACTTTTATCTGACATTCTACAGCTCGACTCCTTCACCTGAAGGCAAGACAAAAGTCATTTCTTGTGAGAATTTATCAGATCAGTTTTAGCCTGTTACTTGTTTGACTGTGAAACCAATGACGGAAAATGGAACGGGAACTGGAATTAAAACTGGAATTAAAACAAGGAAATACAACAACACACAAGATGAACGCCGAATATATAAATTTGACTAATAGCGAAAAACCTACACGTGCTTTCTGGTTGGTTGTCGCCACACAGTGGCGCCAGATAGTAAATACAGGAGTTTGTTTCCAAACAAACGTAATAAAGCAAAAACTTTGCCGAAATATTGTATATCTCAGCTGCATTTCGCGCAAGACTGTGTTTTAGGTGAGTACAAACCTCCCAGTCTGGAGTTACTGTAAATTAAAGAAAAAGGCGAGTAGAAACAAAGTACAAAAACCAGGCCGCTTTCTAAACCCTGAGAATACCGCGTGATTGTGAAATATAAAAGCACAGCCTGTCTGACGTCTTTCATCGGCAGAAGACGGGAATTATGTTATTTTCATGATCTGATGAAGCGATATTAAAGACAGAGCGAGGATTGATCGGATTAGCCCTGCCAGGTCCGTGTAAACGTCAGGAAAAGGACGAAGAACAAACAACAGAAAATGTGAGTTTCTTGCTACAAGACTGTCAGAATCCATCAGTCTGAAATGGCACTTAAACACTCTCAGTGACATTCTAATACGGATTTGCTTTCGTTGAAACAGATTTGTGCCAATGCAAATGTAAGATACTTTTCCAGAAAATATCTTAAAATAATGTAAAGTTGTACAAAATAACCCACTGTTAAAATATAGTGTGATGGCTAAATTTCATCACTTTATCTTAACTATCACTTCATCATGTGCAATCGTTTGATATAGGTTATAAGGAACGACGTTTTTGAAATTGTCTACGTATAATCAAAAATCAAAGGTTAAAATCAGTCTTTAGTGCCAGATAAAGGAGCTGCCAATCAAAATCTCACTTGAGAAAGATGCAAAATCACTAATTGAATCTGTCAGCAAATACTTACTGACAGTAAAAAAAAAAAAAAGAGAAAGAATATTTCAGAAACTGTTAGTACACGAATAACATATTAATCCACATTTTTTCAACGAATGTTTTCCCATTATTTCTTTTATTTTTTATTGAAGAGCACCACATTTTGTTACAAAATCTGATTCCACACGTTTTTACTCATTTTTGTGCCATGAAAGAAATTATCATAAAATATTTTTCTATTACCAGCAGAGCTATTTCACCGCACACATCATCACACTGCCTGTGACTTCTTAATTTTTACTAATACAATGCAAGAGTCATAAAATTAATAAAGAATTATAGAGAATCATTTTTAGTTAAAATGATTTAAAAAAATAAGTTCTCTTCAGACATTTATTGAAAAACCCTTGCTGAGGTACAACTTTCAGCTTTCATGTTCGTTCATGTTTCGAGAGGGAATCTCAGTAAATATTCAGTGCCTGAGGAAAAACACATTCTATACTTCCAGAATTCTACAGTATAGTTCATTATAAACCATAAAACATTCACTGTTAAAGGTTAAAGAAATAACCTGTTAAAGAAATAACGCCATGTTGTATGTCACAGGTAAGTTGTGATTGCTGTAAACCAACAAGACAGAGAGAAACATAAATGCCTGTGTGACTAATTTCTCATAAATAGATCAACAGATTGACAGAGAAAGAGAGCAATATATACCTATAGATGGCATATGTCTGATAGAAAAAGTACAACTAGAGATATAGACATATAGATAGTGTCATATAACGACCGTCACCGGGACAAGGCAGGATGGACTCACGTGCACAGCCAGGAGGAGCACAAGGGGTTAAATGTTCAAAATAAGGTTTAATCCAGAATCGTAGTCGAGGCAGGCAATTGGTCGGTACACAGGGATATCCAAAACATGAACTTAAACAAGGCAGGATTAACAAGACTAGACTTGAGGCGAGAGTGACAGGTAACAACGGCTGACTTAAATACACACAAATTAACAGTGATTACAGACAGGAAACACCTGGGTAACCATGACAACAAAGACAGAGACCGGGTACACAACATGGCGGCGTTCCAAGGGAACATTCAACATAAAAGTCTGTCTTGGCTTCAACATAAAAGTTTGACATGGCTTTAAGTCGGGATCTGTGACAGATAGAGAAACAGACATTCTGACAAATACTGTAGATAGCAAGACAGACAGACAGAACAATGGATAGGTCGACCGAAAGACAGATATGTAGATAAATGTATTAATAGATGATCAGATAAATAGACAGAAAGAAAGAAAGACCTATAGACAGATAGATTAATAAATAGATGGTAAGCTAGATAAACAGATAGAAAGAGAGATATCCGAGTCCCCCAGATTAAGCTCGAAATCTTAATGAAAAATCCTCATCTTATAAGAGAGTAAATATGGTGGACCACAAAACTGTGGTAAAACAAAAGAAAGTCGAATGACACATTTTAGACCGAATCTAAAACAGTATCTGTATGTCTTTGAATGAAAACAATGAATGCTTTTGAAATTGACATTTTAAATTTAAACTCTCTGCAAGAGGTTCTTCCAGCATTCTGCTTTGGATCCATCCTCGGGTTACAACACAAACGCCGCGCTCCCTCGCTAATGTTTTTTAGCATCTGAGGGAATCTCAGCATTTCAGAAAGGGGGCTGATAATCCCTGCCGTTTCACACAAAGTGGCTTGAACCAGCCGTTTCATTGCCAGGATACTGGTTTCAGGGTTCGGTGTGGGATCCGATTACATCCAACGGCTGAAATGAGAGCGTGGAGCCTGTGAGACGTGAGCCTCTAAACAGCTGAGGGGTCACTGCTCTGTGTGTTCACCCTCACACATCCATAAGCCGCATCACACGTGCAGGCCGAGCGGGAGCTTTCTGCACAGGCATTTCAACACTTTACACACACTTTCACAGACATTCGCTCTGAGTCAAACTCTGGATGTGTAGTTTGCTCCCAACTTGTTATTTATCAGAGTGTGTGTGATCAGCATATCGGTCCGGGCAATTTATTAGGTCGCACCTCTCTTCGAGCTGATGACAGAGCCCATAAAATCCCAACCAGTACCAGGAATCCTTCGCATTGAGCGGATACTGTCGGACGGCCGGCGCTGTTTAAGCGCACAAAACTTTTGCCGCGCTAAATACGGCGAGAGTTTTTCAAGAAGTCAGAGGGGTGCTGCCTCAAGCCCTGGGTTTTATTGCAAGGTCTCAAGTAAGTCAAGCAATCTGCTCGGGATAAGCCATCAGACCTATCTTTAGCCTCCGCGAGCAAGTGAATGGAGAGCCTGACTTATCTTCACTGCTGTCATCGAGGCGGCCAGTATTTTTAGGGGACAGCGGCAGCTGCAAAAGCATTTAACGGTCTTCTACGAACAATGACACCAGGGGTGTCTCAGGACTGACGGACGCAGAGATTGTGAGACCGTTGGAGTGTTCGAATGGACGGCTCGCGGGATAAGATATTACCACTTGAACCGAATTATTCGCAAAATGGCCGGGTGATACTGGCTTAATTTCAAAACGGAATACAAGCAAAGTAAGGAAGGATTATTCTGGAGAAAGATCTCAAGAACAGGCGAATGCCGAAGCCGGAAACCCGGAGGAGAAGCTCTTTGCTACGGAATGCGTGTGGACAGTTGTCTCTAAAGACTAAAGAGAGGTAGGATGTGTTTGTTCCTCTGGGGGTCAAAGGTCAGTCTAATTAAATTAGGAAAACAAACAGGAGGTTAATCTCCACTTGAAACTCCCAAAGGAACTTCCTGGTTCTCCTGCATTATTTTGAGCTTTTTCAATGCTGTGTCGGCATTTCTTCATCATAGATCACTGTGAGTATTCAATTTATATCCAGATTCCTTCATTTTGGTTTTTGATATGGGCATGAATTCTTGGATGCTGATAGATAACCTCTTCTTTAAATAGTTTTATCAATGGAGATCAATTATCTACCAGGAAACAACTTAGCCAGCATGTAAACTAACCCAAACCAGTCAGAGCAAGATCAAGTCACTTGCAAACATTTATGTGTTAAATAACACATTAAAAAAGCAGATCAATTCTCATTTAAGTTTAGAAATATTTTCTGCTGAAATAAGAGCATTTCATGTCTCACAGATGTTTTGGTACAAATTTCTTATTTTTGAAGACATCTTCAGAAGACTAGGACCAGGGCTGAATCCGTCATAGCCTTCTGGAACAGACAAAAAGCCGCAGCACGTAAACTTCATCCCCAACATGCAAGCGGCCAAACCAGCGATGATATAAAATTTGAGAAGCCAGACATAAAATAATTATACGAGGGAATATTAAAATGGCAAGGTCTGAATTACTTCAGATGTGACCTGTCGGATATTTCTGGAGGAAGATCTCACTTGATAGTCTAGATCAAAATGGCAAATTCACCGTTCTTGAGTTTCATTTGGTCTTGAACAACGCGCATCGGCTAAATCGGTCTGTGCATTTGTTAAAAGGCGTGTGAGAGGCGTGGCATATTTTGTTGGAGAATGGCAGCGGGGTGTGTCCTGCACGAGTGTGTGAGACCTGTGTTGTACATGCTCGCGTGGTCCGTGGTGTGCTTTGTGATACCTGACACAGGCCCTCACGCAGGTCTTTATTTAGGCGCGCACTATATAAAGCACCTTCTCATTGAAATACAGCACCAGCTGTGTTAGCTATGTGTTGTGGTCACTGTTGCAAAAGAGCTAAAAGACAGTTCACCTCTAGACGGTCGTTTTGTGATCTTTTTACACGAGGCAAAAATCAAAGAATGTTCCAAATGAAATCGTCATAATGGCTATACATTTTGACGGTTTGTGCTGCCTCGTGAATGTACTATTAATCCAAGCGTACAGAGCGCTATTAATTTATTAATGTAATTAAACAAAAAAAAGAACACACTAGTTTCTTAGAATTTGTAATCAGAACTGTGGGCAGCACATGTTGTCAGCGTGACTTGCTACTCAGAATATGACGCAGTCATACTTTGCCGTCAAAGCCTCGTAGATCATTGTGACTGGTTGACATATTTTACAATTCAACCAACACTTTTATTAAAAAAAAGGCAAAACAAAAATCTAAGGATTCTGGATGCTGAGTGCCTTTGTCACTAGAGTATTTGTTTGCACAAAGATAATGAATTTGACGCACAATTTTACGAGTTAATTGGGCCTCGATATAGAATTGGTACACATTTATATTGGTACATTTATATTATATTTTACATACAGTACATAATTTAAGGTAAATATTTAAGGACCTGTTTTAAAAAATAGCTCATTCTGAGAGGTAGCACAGAATGTGAAAAATCATTAATCTGAAAGTTCAAAAATAATATTCAAATGTTTTATAAAAAGACTGTATGGTTTTTAATTAAGACCTTTCTTAACGGATGTCAAACATTGTACGCTGTATGAAGACTTTAATGTAAATATAGGCTTCAATGATAAAATGATACTTTGAGAGAGTTGACATGTAGATAGAGGATTTTTCATTTCATAGTTTATTTAGAAGGTTAGTGGACCTTGACAGTTTTGATTTTGTCTTTATTACAATTGTTCCCCCAGCCCATAAATCTACGTCAATCGCGATCTATCGATCAGTCGAACAGTCGAGTGTTGTCTAGGCAACTTAATAAACATCAGCCATTCATGGTCACTATGTAACTGGATCACAGGGCACACACAATCTCACATATACAATCTCTACTACTTCATTATCACGTTTCTGATTACTGTAAATAACCTGCATTTATTTATTCTAAACCAGAGATCTCAAACTCTCAAAATTACCCACAATTGACCCATAATGAAAAATGTGTTTGACTCATCTTTCGGTCATCATTGTACTTTCAAAGATGGGATCAGTATTTTCAAACTGTGCATAACCTTGACACTGACTTTTCTCTGAAGCTGATCTGAGAATTACTACTCTGATTTGATGTCTTGTGAAACACAGACGTCTCATTAGGTAATCTACTTGGTTAAATCAAAAGATCTACTTGGATGAATTGCATAATGTGTTTCCATGTAAATATGCAAGACACACATACAGTATATTGTACAGATAAAGTATATCCACAAATATATGTTTTGCATTTTTAGTAGGCTGGTGTAGCTCACAAGGCTGGAATAGTCGACAGGGTGTCAGCGGCCCTGCCACAAACAAACCAGTTTGATAATTAATATATTTTTCTTTAAAATGTATAGAATTGTTAAGCCTTTCTAGCTCCTTTGTTACTCACAAATGTGTCTTAAGATGTATAAATGATCACCAATAGGCAAAAATTACTTTTGCTCATGTGAGGGAAAATGCTTGAGATGTATTTATTTGTCATCACTCAGATATATTTGTTAAAGACCTGGAGAACAAACTACCGCTTTTATAGCGACTGAATGCCTGTACTCTGTCAGCCTGCGTGGAGGTTGGCAAGTGAGCAGGGATGGATGTGTTTGGAGGAGCTCCACGGTTCCTGGCCTACCCACGTCCAGTGGTAGTGCAGAGTGGCACAGACGCAGTCCTCAAATGCCAGATTGGTGGCGATCCAAGACCAGCAGTGATATGGGAGAGAAACAACGAAAAGATCCAGCCAGAAGGGAGATACCGGGTTTTCGAGGATGGAAACGTGTACAATCTCATCATAACATCAGTGACGATGGAAGACAGTGGACAATACATTTGCAAAGCCAAGAACTCCATCGGAGAGACTTATGCTGCCGCCACTTTGAAAGTGGAGGGCGAAGCACAGGAGATGGAACTGAGGGAGGAAAACAAGCCACGCTTCCTTATCAAACCCCTTTCAACAAGGGTTGGGAGAGGAGAAGACGCCATGTTCTCTTGCAAGCTGTGGGGAAACCCTCGACCGGAAGTGGTCTGGGAAAAAGATGGCAAAAAGTTGAGTGAGATCTTCGAAAGCACACATTTCAGCATTAGCTATCAAGACGGAGGTTGGTTCCAGCTTAAGATTTTCAAAACAAGAGCCCCAGATGGAGGCGTCTACACTTGTAAAGCCAGAAACGAATTTGGAGAGAGTCTGGCCGGTGCTGTGTTATTGGTGGATGCTGGACCAGGACATGAGGATGAAGGGAACCGAAATGGTTACACCAACGGGCACTGGAAGGCGCATCAAGGGAAACAGAGAAGTGGAAAGCAAGTTGCCACCAGGCTGAAAGACGATCCCCTGCCAAACTCGGCTAAAGTGAAAATGTTTGCAGTGACCGAAGGGAAACATGCAAAGTTCCGTTGCTATGTAACAGGAAAACCCAAACCTGAGATACTATGGAGGAAAGACGGGAGACTGATTCTGTCCGGGAGACGTTACCTGCTGTATGAGGACAGAGAAGGATATTTCACCCTTAAAGTGCTTTACTGCAAACAGCAGGACAACGGTGTTTACGTGTGTTCTGCTTCCAACACGGCTGGGCAAACCCTGAGCGCTGTACACCTTATCGTCAAAGGTAAGACTTTTCCCATTACGATATCTTGCAGCCTTAAGGTTCACAACAATCTGTAGTCATAGACATTTCAGAAAATCCGATATTTGCCATTGAAGAGACATTTGGTGTCAAGCATTTGACTCTCTAATCAAGAGTGAGATTTAATGGCGACTCAGTTGTGAGAAATGCATCAAGGGAGCATTAAAATTACCTGACCTGGCCAAACTCATTAACATGAAATGGATTCCGTTCAGTCCTATATCTGCAAAAGCACTTAGGCTTTGAAAGACCTTAGGCCTGGGCATGTGACAGAAACCTCTGGAGGCAAGCTCATGTTTCTCACATGGACCACCAAACTTCAAAACTGATCACTGCTAGTGCATTGTATCAGACTAATTTCTTGTTTACGTGGGTTTTTACGTTATCAACATTTAGCTGGGTGCAAATTCATTCAGGTCTAACATTAGTTGAGTTATAAAAAGAAATGGCAAAAGGCAAGATGGTGGACACAACAGCAAATCTTAAAAATAAATGTCGGTCATCGTAAACACTCAATTTTTCCGCATGCCAAATTAATCTTGGTGACACAGACAAAATGTTCAAACAAAATATCATGATTATTTTTTGTCACAACAGAGCCACTTGTACGATTCAAGCAACCACTAAATGACTTGCAAGTATGGGAGCGAGACTTGGCTGTTCTTGAGTGTGAAGTTCCTGAGGACTCCGTTCCAATCACATGGTATTTAGAAGACAGACGACTTCAGCCTGGAGCCAAATATGGAATGGAAGAGTGGGGCACAAAGCGTAGACTCACAATTCGCGATATTGGTGTTGATGATGATGGGATCTATCTCTGTGAGATGGCTGATGGGGGACGAAGCATTGCTGAGGTAGCCGTCAAAGGTAAACAGCTTCAAATTACAATAACATGCTGCCATCGGTACAAAAAGCAGCTTATAAATATCTGGCAGGCATTACCACTTGTAATCTCTGAACCGACTCTGTTCAAAGGTACGATTGTGAGAAAGCTACCACGAAAGGTTGATGTCCTTGAGGGTGAAAATGCAGCCTTCTGTGTTGAGGTGGAGGAAGAAGAAATGGACATTCACTGGTACAAAGAAGGGACAGAGCTAAGAGAGACCCATCAGACCATCCTCAAGTCCTTTGGAAGAACCCATATCTTGGTCTTTGTCAATACCACACCACAAGATTCCGGACTGGTCACATTCTATGTTGGAAGGTCAAAAACGTCATCACAGTTGAGAGTTAAAGGTAAGAAAACAAAGCCTCATTCCCTAACAATTGCCAGTGCAACTGGTTAACATACCCAAAAAGACGAGGACTGCAAAACTCCAACAACAATATGTAAATACATTTTATCCTCGTGTTTTTTAGCGGCAAGACATTGTCCACCAAGCTGTCCAACAGGGGTACAGATAAACACGGAACGTGCAAACGCAGCTCTTCTTTCCTGGTTTCCGGCACAAGACTCTCGCAAGAATCCTCCTTCAGGCTATATTATTGAAAGGCAAGAGGTCGGGTCTCAGGAATGGCTACAGTGCCTGACCACCGACTCTGCAACCTCGGTGGAGATTCTTGGAGACAGTGTTCCGTGTGAAGCAGACTACAGATTTCGAATATGCAGTGTGAACAAATATGGGAGGAGTGGAAATATGGAGTTCCCTCGTGCGGTTCACTTAGGTAAGTGTTAAAATATTGCGAATCCTTCGACTGCATACTTAACCATTAACAAATCTAATCTTATCTAGTTCCAGTTGCCAGAATTCAAGCCCCTTTGCAGGATGCTTTAGTTCCTGAAGGCCAAGATGCTTGTTTTACTATTGAGCTTTCAGCCTCAGTTATAGGTACGTGGTTTCTAAATGGAAACCAGCTTCAAGACGATGACCGTTTCTCCATTAGACGTTCACGAACACACCAATCCTTGCGCATTCGTGGGGTGCGAGACTCGGACAACGGAGCAGAGATCACCTTTATTGCTTATGGAATTCGAGATTCTGCAGCCCTGTACATTCAAGGTAAACACTTTCAAGTTGCCTTTTGTATGTATTTGTACATGCGTATTATATACAACAGTCTGTTATATTAACAGTCACAATATCTTCTTTTCTTAAGCTCCCTTGGTTAAATTCACTCCACTTTCTGAAATGGATCGAAACAAATTTGTGGAAGTTGGCAACCCTATTGTGCTTTACTGTGAGCTGTCAGACCCTGAAGCTCCAGTACGTTGGTATAAGAACGGTGTTGAAGTCCATTCCATGGAGGGTCAGCACATCCAATCTGAAGGAACAATGAGGAGGATTGTCATCCAATCAGCCGATTTCTTGCACTCCGGCGTTTATAGCTGCGATGCCATTGATGATGTCATCAGATTCAACGTGGAGGTTGAGGGTGAGTCATTTTGATTCCCATCTCTAATGCAGCTTACACATCCGGTTTTAAATTGATAAAAAAAAAACTAATGATGAACAGTATTTCAATCAAAACACACTTTCAAAGTTGACACAAATATAGCCACACATGTAAGGTTCTTGGTTCTTACGGAGGCACAGAAGAACAAATCCAGCAATGTGGGCTTGAACTTTAACACTACATTGTGAGCTCTCAGATCCATTCACTCAAGCCTCCTGGTACAAAACATTTACCACAAACTGACTTAAACATCAAATCCAAAAGCACAAATAGGGGACTGACTGTCAAGTGTAGAACCACTCAGGGGTTTACGTATGAGATCGACTTAATAAAGTCTATCTATCTATCAATAAATCTATCTATTAAATCTATCTAACTATCTACGTATCTATCTTTACTGAGACAATTGAAAGACAAGGGGTGATGCTCTCCATCTCAAAGTGGTTGTTCAGCATGTGAATTTAAATGTGTGTCAAAATTGAGCCAAAGAGATATTAGGAGCACTTGTTTCAAAATCAATTGAGCCTAAATGCTGTAAAATATCCATAGCACCAGCAGTGAGGTTCTCAGCTGTACCAGAGGTTCAGCGAAGAAAGTGTATCGAAGCAGGCAGCCCCATCATTCTGCAATGTGAAGTCACAGAGTCAACAGCACAGGTCTACTGGCACAAGGACGGGGATCAGATCCTGGAAGAATCTGGAGTACACTTCAAATCAAATGGGTGTATGAGAACTCTCAATATTCAGTCAGCACACCCTTCGCATGCCGGTGTGTACGTCTGCAAAACGAAGAATGATGCCATCACATTTCATGTGGAGATAAGAGGTGATTTTTGACTTTGGTATTGCTGACTTACAAGGTAACTTGTTTTCTCGCAACTATGCCACTAATGTTCACAGCTTTGTGTGGCTCTTGATGATACTCTTCACGTGTGTTCTGTGATTCTCTTCCAGTCCTCAGTTTTCTTGCATAGTTGTTATTTGTTTTCTTAAACCAAAAGGTCTTGTAGTCTGGACAAATGATCGTAACTCTTGACAGTTCTGACATGAATCATCATCCTTAGCCCCTGCACCAGTGAAAATCTCAGCCATCCCTGAAAACGAGAGGAAAATATGCAGCGAAGTTGGAGGCCAGTTTAAACTCAGCTGTACGATCTCAGACCCGGCAGTCCTTGTCTGTTGGACCCATAATGATACCAAGCTTCAATCCGAGAAAGGATTGGATTTTCAGTCCGAGGGAAATTTGAGGTCTCTGATAGTCGAGCGATCAGAGCCCAGACATTCTGGATTGTACCGCTGTGAAGCATCTGACGACTCCGTCCAGTTCACTGTGGATATCAAAGGTGATTTGTGCGTTTTTTTGAGTAGACTGTAGCTGACGTAACTCATTTTGCTAGCAAATAGGGTGCAAACTAACAATCCTTTTTGTGTTGTCTGTGTCTGTTAGCGTTGTTGTTTTGAACTTGCCTCTCACCATTGCATCCAACTTATTGGCAGAAATGTGATACAGGTGCCACATGTTTTGCAATACTTTGTTTAACTTGCTTCTTGGCAGCTGGTCTGAGAAATCAGAAATCAGGCAATCTAAAACATATATTTAAGAAAAATATACTACGTTATGAATATTCTTTAATCATACAACGGATCACCTTTAGACCCAGCAGTGACATTAGCAACCTTACCAAACACTTTGAAGAAGAAGTTGGTTGAAGCAGACAACTCCAATGATGAGCACTGTGAGATCTCAGAACCAAATGCCAAAGTGTGTCGTTACAAGGATGGTGTAGAGCACATCTCAAAAAGTCAGAACAAAGTCAAACCGGAGTGTGCCAGGAGGATGTTAGCAGGCAAGACAGCTCAGCTCTCACGTTCTGGACTGTACGACCTTGAGAGAACGGGTGATGTCATCCAGTTTAATGTACAAGATCAAGGTGATTTTCATATATTAGCTTATAATCTACCTGAATTTTTTG
Organism: Paedocypris sp. Pulau Singkep; assembly: GCA_017309775.1. Taxonomy (NCBI): domain Eukaryota; kingdom Metazoa; phylum Chordata; class Actinopteri; order Cypriniformes; genus Paedocypris; species Paedocypris sp. Pulau Singkep. The sequence continues at coordinate 6,511,111 of MU204278.1, read as the reverse complement.
TGTGCCAACTAACCATTGTGTGTACTGTGCAACTCTAGATTCTCTTTGACTGTTATCTGACATTTATGTTTACATGTCCTTGGCCTGCAGGGCCATAATTGGATCCGTCTTTATAGTCTAGAGAGCCAGTCAGCTGAGTACCTAAATGTTCAATAAAACCTTACTCTGTCAATGGTCATCTGTAGTGCCACCATCAACAATTTTGGGAGGTCCTGACCCTGGGAAGACAATATCCTTTGGACAAGCCAAACCTGTTGCTGTACAATGCAAGATCTCAGACAATATTCCACAAGCCAGTTGGGGAAAAGATGAGGAGGAAGAAATGCATCAAGGAATAAGCAAATCTGAATCTAGTCAAGCAGATGCAATGATCGGAAATAGTCTGCCAACTAGAACTTCTCTTTATGATGTAAAACGCCCAAGATCACCAGAGGATCCAATGGGATCTAAAACGGACCAAGGTGGTTTGCCACTCATGTCTTCCCAATTCTGATTTTCCGTGCTTGAAGTCAGTTATTGTTTTCTTTGTGGCTTTTCTAACAGAAGAACTGTCTCACTATGAGGTGGACAGTGGTGAGACCTATGGTGACTCTGTCCAGTGCACTGTGGATATAAAAGGTGATATACTGTTCCTTCAACCCAAACATTTTTAACCTAGTGCCCATTTGAAACTAACAAGGGTAATCTAAACATTTTAGAGGCTCTTCCTTTAGGTGCTGGGGCAATGCATCTTGGTTGCTATCCCCTAAACAGTTCTCAAAACTAATCCTTGCAGTCCAACAAGCAGTTGGTCTACAAACCATTCTTCGAGACTAACACTCATCTGATAGACTTACAAATCTTTACTGAAGCACCAATCATGTAAACCTATACCGCAATTGCCTTCCATTAGCCAATGTCATCTTGTCCACTTATGATTAGGAATCATCATTCCTGCAGTTAATGAACCCATGTGAGCTGAAATTGCGTTTGAATGTTACTTGTGAGTGAAGGTTCAGCATCAACTGACCATCTGCCTTCTTGCGTAAGGATTTGTTTTTCATGCCTTATTAACACTTCTTGAGTTGTCGTTGTTGTTGTTGTTTGACTTGTCTTGTAGACCGCAGTGTAATGTGGTCACCAATCTTAAACCTTTGCTTTGAAATCTTCAAGTGAACTAACCAATGAAACCAAATCTTACAAAGCTTTTCTTGATACCCAAATCTTACAAAGCTTTTCTTGAAAACACGTTTACATGCTCTTCTTTGTGTGAACTACTCAAATATAGAAGAGGTCATGAGACCAGAATCAAGAACTGAGGATGAGGTCAAATCGGAAGTTGAGAAAAACTATCATACAACGGAAAACTCTGGGAACGAAACACAGTGGGACATCCCAGTCTCAATTTCTACATCATTTGAGTTGATTGAAGAGAAAATTCTGCAACCAGTGAACGAGAACAATTTGCCTGTTTGTCAGGATGAAGACTCAACTCACTATAAAACGACAAGGGGCAACATGGACCAAGGGGTCTCAAATTTTAAGGTGGATGTTGAAGGTGATTTCACTAGTTGGCTCCATCAGTCTACCAGTAATGATGAGAGCAAAATATGTCTTGCTTATCAGTGATGCCAAGCAAGTGATTAAAATATTATTTAATTCAAACTGCTTAAGCAAGAGACTTTAAGATCCAACATGTAAAACATACATAGAAAAATAGGAAGAGGCTTTCGGCACATTCTCATTTTTGTAAGTACATTGTGCAATTGTGTCACAATGGTAATATATGTCTTTTTATATAACAACAATCTCTAGCTTGGAGGATGAACATTGCTCACATTTGCGAAATGGAAGAGAACATCTCTGTTGATGCAGATTTTCCCAATCTGCCACAAAGTGAACATTTTAAATATACCACCCAAGAAAGTTCTGAGTCAAGTCAACAAGACTGTACAGGCCATGTATTCCACAAAGTCACAGCGGGAAAACCATCTACCCAGTCCTCAGCCATGTGTCCGGAAAAAGCACATGAGGCTGACACAAAGCATCATTCCATTAGATTTCGTGAGGAAGTTAAAGGTGACTTTATAACACAGAATTAATGCAAAATAGCCACTAACCTTGTTTGGCTTTTGCTTAAATGTATTGTTCTTAATCAAATTTGTCGCACATACTCTTGATAAACTAATGATGAAAAGAATAACTTTATCCTCTCAAATCTGAAGAACCGGGACTCAAAGCGGAACTATTAAAGCCGTCACTTGAAGACAAACCTACCAAGAGTGAATTTCCAACCGATTGGTACACAGATGGAAAGGAAGCCTTTCGATATTTGCTTGAATCAGAAGAAAACGAAGAAAAAATACACGACTCAGACATCGGTCAGTCAGTGCTTTACAACCACAAGCAAAGAAATGAAGACATAATTTTTAAGGTGGATGTCAAAGGTGATTTAAAACTAGTTATAGATCAACACCACATAACCAATTCCCATATTTTTATTTGGCATATATAAATGTATATAGACCAAATTATTAAAATGTGGTTATTTAATTTGTTCTTTTTCACAACAAAATGTCGATCAATGTTATCAAGAAAATCACATTTCAATTTTTAAAAATAAATGTTTCCCATATACTTTTCTTAGCAATTTGTGCGATTGTTTTGGACAATGCAACATTGACTTTTGCGATTGTGCTTATTTGCACAGTCATACTAAAAAGCACAATGAATTAAAGAACATATCACACACAATTAACATACGTCTATTAGAACACCATGACGTTTTATTTTTCAACTTTTCCGCCCTTGTGGCCTTCAATTAGAAGTGGTGTTCTAATAGAAGATTTACTGTTTTAATAATATATGTATATTGTTTTCGCTAAGCTAAAACATATTTAAAACATATTAAATCAAACCCTTTAGCTACACCACCGCCGCCATCATCATCAGCTGCCCTTGAGATGGAGAATAAGTTAACTGACATAGACATCATTGGTTCCCTGCAAAAAGAACAATCAAGCCCGACAATTGAGCAAGATGAGCTGGAACATCAACAATGTGATGCTACTCTCCGGCCTTTGGAGACCTTTAGGGCTCTTGTGGTTGAAACTACAGCGGCGTCTCACTCTGAGGAACACGACAGTGAGACCCATGATCCTCTTATCCAGAGTGCGGTGGACAAACCAGGTGATTCACCAGTCCTCAACTCCAGCTCAACCCATCTGATTACCAAACTAACCACTTCAAACATGCTACGGTAACTAACTGTTGGAACTGTTCAAATAAACCCACCACTAATCCAGGTAACCACTGTTTTATTCCAGTACAAACATCGCGATGTGTTTCAGTAGAAGCACAGAAAAGACTTTCCTCAATGTTGATGAAAGTAAACTACTGTAGGTTGATTATTGGAGACTAGTTGACAAAGACAAACAAGAACTTCAGAATACCTTTTTTTTAAGAACAGAAGGAGGTAATACAGTACTGAAAAGCCCAAATTGACTCAAAAAGCAAATTTATTCAGAGTAAACGTCAAAAATCAGCCATTGATCATCATTTTACCGTCTTGTCTTTTTATGTTACATGTTCTATGTTTGTGTCAATGTTCTCTGTTCATGGCGTATAATGTTCCGTCTTGTTTTCTTGCGCAACTTAATGCCATCACATATCCTGTTGTCTGTTTCTTCTCAAAGTGCATTTTTTGATCAGTACGGTAAACTCTTGTGTCAATTCTTAGAATGATATCTATGTCAAGTGGATTCTTGTTAAATTCTAAATGCTGAAATATTCAGTCAAAGTAAGACCACTGATTATTCGATGCACTATTCAGTAAACTACTAAGCAACAAACTTTATAAATATTTCTTATTAAAACTGTCTGTAGCTGCACCGGTGAAGATCTCCAGCGTACCTGACACTCACGAGACCACCAGTGTTGAGTCAGGAGGACCCTTTAAACTTCAGTGTAAGGTCTCAGACCCCACGGCACAGGTCTGGTGGTCCAAGAACGGGGACGAAGTGCCGAGTCACAGCGGTATAACCACAGAGAGTAAAGGAGCATTGAGAACTCTCTCTGTGGAGACTGCTGAGCCGTGTCACAGTGGAACGTACTGCTGTCAGACCGCCAGCGAAGCCATCACCTTCCATGTGGATATCAAAGGTGATTAGATGCTTTCTTACATGAAGATGCCACAAAAATGTGTGCCAATTCTTAATAATTACCACACGTTTTGGTTTACAAAAGGCTTTTCAAAAGTCGCCAGATTTGTATGGTAGCTGATTTCTCAGATACATTTCTTAATTGAAGAACCCTAAATCACAAGTTTGTATGTGCTATTTGTAATGTTTAGCTCCATCGTTGAAGTTCAAACCCATTTCAGAAGTGGAAAAGAACAAGTACCCTGAAGTGGGTTCTCCGATTGTTCTGAAATGTGAGCTGTCAGACAGCCCGGGCAAAGTTCTCTGGTGCAAAGATGGTAGAGAACTATTTCCAAACTCTGGTCTTGAACTCCAGGCAGAAGGAACTGTGAGACAACTAATAGTTCGATCAGCAAAAGTGTCTGATTCCGGACACTATACTTGTCATGTTCCAGGTGATGTCATATCATTCACAGTGGACGTTCAAGGTGATTTTTACACTAATAAACATACTAGCAACTATAGTATCTGCTGTGCTGATTGTAAGTGACTTTCCAGTTTGTCAACCTCTTCTAATATCTTTTAATACCCTAAACCCCAATGAATCCGTTTTCTTGTCTTTAACCGGTCAATCCCCTTGACTAATACATTTGAGATAAAGTCTGATTTTAAAATTCTAAATACATTGTTTCTGTTATATATTTTGGCGAAATAATAATCCAATACATTTTCTTAGCTCATCCCGTCAGGTTCTCTGCTCTCCCCGACATTGCAAGGAACAAGTTTATTGAAGCAGGCTGTCCCATTATACTTCAGTGTGAAATCTCAGACCCTTCTGTCCATGTTTCCTGGTTCAAAGATGGAGTTCAATTGGAAGAACAAACTGGACTTCACATCCAATCAGAGGGCACAATGAGGACAGTCATCATCCAATCAGCTGAGCCCAGACACTCAGGAGTGTATAGTTGTGATGCTGTGGATGATAGCATAGCATTCAATGTGGATGTTGCAGGTGATTTTGAGTCTATTTATTATTTCTCAAAACCACTAACAATGTGACAAATAACGCTTCATCCACTAAATGCTTCTTGCCCTTGTCAGACTTTAACATTATAATAAACTCCACATCTTTAACACTAATGTCTACAACAGAATGAAATATTTCAACATTGTGTTAACAGTCAGTTCATATTTTTGACTTGTATGGTCTGTAATCAATATCATTGTTGCAGAGACATCATCCCAAAGAGATTCGGTAAACTACAAACATCCTAGGTTAGAAAATAGACACCATAATAACGCAAGATCAATCCATTATTCGTATTTCACAGCAAATTTTCCCAATCACTAGTCATGAGGTTTTACCCTTCATTCTTTCATGTCATTATTTTCCATTGATCAGACATTGTGGGGCAGGGTCATTCTCTCAACCATCTCACTGAAAGAAAACAATCCTCTTAGCTCCACCAGTGGTGTTCTCAGCTGTTCCTGAGATCCAGAAGAACAAGTTTGTTGAAGCAGGCTGGCCAATCATTCTCCAATGCGAGATCACTGACCCTACAGCCCTGGTCCAATGGTACAAGGATGGATCACATCTACTACCCCAATCTGGAGTTTGCATCCATTCACAGCACACAACGCGGACACTGGTTATTCAGTCGGCAAACGTGTCCCACGCTGGGTCTTACAGTTGTAACACTGCTCATGATATCATGGAGTTTTTTGTGGATGTGAAAGGTGACACGCAAACCAAAACACTTTGTCCGACAACTAACAAATGTGTAGTTTAGCTCCAATAATTGGTCTTTTTCTTCATCTACTACGAGCATCTGGCTGCTTTCATGGGCTACTTAACCATTTTCCTAATGCAGGGACCCTTGTGTCAAGCTTCAAACAACTGACTTTCCCCATCAACTCCATTTACACAGCAGCTTGGTTCTCTTTCATTGGCCAAAAACATTTAAGCTGAAAAGGCATGACTTGTTATATCTTAATGGCACTTTATTCTCACAAAGCTTTGGTTAACTCACTTCTTCTCTACCATTTCATTTCTTCCCTTTTGGCTATAAGTAGTTCTCAGTGCTGCCACAGCAATCCACGCAAGCTTGAACTGCATGTTTCATTTCCATAGATGCTTGTCAAACTCAAACCAGACCAGCAGAAAGTGATGTCTCCTTATTTTCACAGCCCCTCCGGTGACGTTTGCCTACATCTCAGAAGAGGACTTGCACAGAAACATCGTGGAACACGAAAAGCTTCTCATTTGCTGTGAAGTGTCTAGATCAGACGCTGCTGTGCAGTGGTACAAAGACGGTGTGGAGATCAAGTCTGACGTTGTTCTTATCGAAGCAGAAAACACTATACGAAAGCTGACCGTCCAATCAGCTCAGCTCTCGGACTCTGGAACATACACGTGTCGTGCTGGGGACAGTGCGTTAATATTTAAAGTTAATGTACGAGGTGAGTCAATGGGTCAGTATTCACAAAGGAGCAAAGTTGTTGCTGCATAATGATTTTTCTTCGTTCCTCTTTGAAGAACCCCCAGTAAAGATCGTATACCCCAAAGAAGATGTCCACCTTGATCGCCATGTTCCTGAGGAAATTGTCCTGAGCTGTGAGCTTTCAAGACCAAACGGGAAGGTGACATGGTACAAGGATGGACAGAAACTCCAAGAGAGTGAAAACATAAAGCTGAAGACCGAGGGACCGTACCGACGGTTAAAAATACTGCGCAGTGGAGTCGAGGACTCTGGAGAATATGTTTGTGACACGGCAGACGACTCGATATTCTTCCATCTAAGTATAAAAGGTATCGAACCTTGAAAAATACAATGTGTTCAATAATAGCCACATGGATAGAATAATGGCCAACAGAGGGCATTGATGTGGCCTTTCAACAAGAACCAAGAACCATGAGCCTAGTCTAAACTTTCTTTAACACCATTATTCATGTTCACATTAAACGTAGAGTGGTGTGATGGGTAAAGTGAGAGTTGGCATGCATTTCTCACTTGTGTCATAAGTAGAACCTTCAACTTTGGAACTCAAATCCAAATTTGAAAACATGTTCTAGCTATCTGAAAATTGGCGGTAGATGAGACAGTGGAGACAAGTAATGAAGACATAGTGATGGAGATTGGCCTCATGGCTCCTCAAGTCAGTCATGGTACAAAATGATGAAAATTCAAAAGTGTAATCTCATTCCATGTATTTTTTCAGTGCCATGCACACAAACTATACCACAAATATATGTCTCCCACTTCTAACCCTTGTGATTTTAATGTGGGGCTGTTTCTGACATGCCCGTAGAACCCCCCGTGCGCATAGTGTCGCCAAGCCAGTCCCAAATGGAGCTCTGCCAACAGACGTCAGAAAGAATGGTGCTCAGCTGTGAAATCTCCAGACCAAATGCCACGGTGCGGTGGTATCGGGACGGATTAGAAGTCGAGGAAAGTGACAGCCTAATTCTAGAGAACGATGGCGTGTATAGGAGGCTTATTATCCCCAAACCCACAGTTAAAGACTCCGCGGAATATGTCTGTGACACAGCCGATGACTCCGTTACCTTCTTCGTAAATATTGCAGGTGCGTTAGAAACCAGTTTTTGTAATTACTTTGTCAGCGAAAAAGATAAACACAAACTTTCTTAATGCAGAGCCACCAGTTCGGTTTGTGCGGCCGAGAAAAATGGCTTATGGGGTGGAGAGAACGGTTGGAGATACGGTGTTGCTTGAGTGTGAAGTTTCTCGGCCGAACGCTGAGGTGAACTGGAAGAAAGATGGCGATGAGATTGACGTAGGCAGTAATAAAACGATCACAGAGAATGGAACGAGTCGGCAGTTAACTATTCACTCAGCTGCTATTGAGGACGCAGGGCAATATGTCTGTGATGCCCGAGACGATGTAATGGATTTCCTTGTTAAAATCCAAGGTACAATCAAAGATCAAAACTAAAAATACTCAATCTCTGTGTCATTAACCATCATCTCTAACTCACTTATTCCTTGCAGAGCCGCCTCTGAAAATTCTCCACAAGGCTGAAACACAGACAAAATGTAATGTGGTGGCATCTGATAACATTGTATTGAAGTTGGAGATCTCAAGACCTAATGGTGCCGTCAAGTGGCTTAAAGACGGTGAGATGATTGAAGGAAAGGAACGTTGCCTTTGTGAGGAAGAAGGTACATTTCGATCACTGGTTGTCCTGAATGCCGACTTGAAAGATTCAGGGGAGTATGTCTGTGATGCCCAAGACGATAAAATGGCCTTCAACGTTAGAGTAGAAGGTACCGCTTGCTCCAAACAAATCTTCTCAATGAGAACTTCTGGATTCTAACAAAGGTGACTTCTTTTTCAGAGGCTAAGGTTTCTATCGTAAGGAGCGTAGGGCTGTTAGAACACCGCATGTTGACCACAGGAGATGAGCTTGTCCTGGAGTGTGAGGTGTCTCGAGCAAACGCTGAGGTACAGTGGTACTGCAATGGCCGTTTGCTGCTGGAGGATTCACGCACACACATTGAGAACACGGGCTCCGTGAGGAAAGTGCAAATATCGAGGGTTCAGACATCAGACTCTGGAGAATATCTCTGTGACGCCATCAATGACAAAGTGATTACCAAGGTTACAATACAAGGTATGGAGTTAGTTCTGTTACAATAAAATGTCATATTTTATTTTTTTGTTTAGAAAATTGAACAGAATTCAACATACACCACACTTTATAAAAAAGATGTAGAAAAATGCAACTAAAGTAAATGGATGCAAAGAATTAGATTTCCTAGCGCTGTATAGTAACAAAAACAAATTATTTTTTTTTTAAAGGTGCACGAAAAAAGCTCTTAATCCGGTCATCGAGTTTTCACTTTTTTCCATCTTGCGATTTTATGTTCAATGAAAAAATAAATTTTGTTCTCTCAATAAACAAAAAAACTAAAAGAATAAAACAAAACCCATAGCTTCAAATCTATATTATTGTTCGAAAATAAAATAAACGAATACCATTAATCCACAATACGCAGCATATCATTTTTTTAAATGTATGTATATATTTAGCTATATTCGGGCTTTACTAAAAAAGCGTACATTCTTGCTCCATACTTGTATGCCTACTGTGAAATTACCACATTAAATAACATGCTTAATTGATGCCGCTGTGAAGCCGCCAGGGTTTTGTTAGGGAATATTATTCCTAAACGCAAAGAATCCCTTATCTAATGCAAAAAAAGGTCCTTTGCTAGACTGATATCAAGATAAATCTACAGTAGATTAAAAAAATAATCTATGCCCACCTGTAATATATATATACATATGTTTTTTTTAAGTCCAGATCAAAATCATCTTGTGTTGTTTTGCATTTGTATGCACCTACACCAAGTACACGGTTATACAACAAACTTTGCAAAAATATGTAAATAATGGAACGATTTATTTTCTCTCACCCAGAACCACCATTCAAATTTGTCAAGAAGGAAGAAAAAACAGACGTCCAAACATATGAAGAGAACAGTGTGACATTATGTGCCACTGTGAACAGGGTCGATGCCCCTGTCAAATGGCAGAGAGGCCGTGACCCAATCAGAGGTGTTCGTTTCCTCACGACGAGTGACGGCATCATGCACTACCTCACTATTAACCCGGTGAAACGAGGAGATGCTGGAGAGTACACATGCCTCGTGGGGTTTGATGAGATGCTTTTTAACCTCCACGTTAAAGGTGAGATTGCACAAACACCTCTAAAATGTACTAAAATAAAAAAAACTAAAATATAATATATATATAAAGTAGCTTTTCCCCGTAATGTTCATGTATTTTGTGTGTCTTTATTGATCAGCAATCAAGGTGAAATTCTCAAAACCGTTGGAAAGTTTAGTTGGATTTAAGGGAAAAGACGTGGTGTTAAAGTGTGAACTCCACCACTGCAAAGGAGATGTTCAGTGGCTCAAGAACAACCACGAGATTGTGCCAAGCAAGCATTTCATAATAAGAGCGGAGGGTCGGCTGAGAAGCTTGACCATACAAAACGCATCAGAAGAAGATGCAGGAGAGTACGCGTGTGAATCTAAAGATGATCGGACATTGGCCACGGTTGTGGTCAAGAGTAAGTGAAGTTTGAGTGGAGAAACGTATCTAAACCTCAAACCACAACAACGTGCTCTTCATTGCTCTTTTTTGTCTTTCTTTATATCAAGTTCCTCGTATTGTGGAGTTTATTGCCGAGCTGCACAACATCACTGTCATGGAAGGTGAAGACGCCACGTTTAAATGCGTTGTATCTCCAGAAGATGCAAATCTGATCTGGTTCAGAAACGGCCAGAAAATCACTTCGACTGAGAAGTTCCACATATCGAGTAATGGATTATGTCACATGCTTCATATCAGCAAATGCCAAGTCACAGATAGCTGCAGGTTGACCGCAGATGCCGAAGGTGTGACTTCCAAAGCCATTCTTCAGGTCCAAGGTAAAATACTTCCCACACAACCCATACACAATTGAAATCCTGATTCAATAAGAAAAGCAGAATGTTAAACAAACTTAATTTTGTTTTGCTCTAACAAAATTGTTCTAGAAAACCTAGATAGCTTTTTTAACTTTTAACTTCTTTCTTTCTTTCTTTTTTTTTTTTTTTTGTATAAAATTAGCTTAGCTTTTTCCAGGGCTTTAAAACACTACCAACAATCTGTCTGCCAATTTATCTTCTCTCCTGATAAATGTGTGTTTTTTTTTTGCTCTAACAAAATTGTTCTAGAACGTAAACGATTGGTTACTTTTTGAAAATTACAGAAGAGTAAAATAAAAATATAGTAAACAAAATATAGTTCTATTGGGACCCAGTGGGTAAATTATCAGACGACCCATGCTATAAAACATCAAAATATATTGAATAATTGTCTAATGTAGAATGCACAAATCTAAATGAGAGTGAGTTTAAAAAGTGAGACTGTAATTCTGGTGCGTGATTTGATTTTCAGAGGCACAGATTCTTTTCACAAAGAGCATGGACCCGGTGTCTGCGGAAGAGTTTGGCGAGGTGACCCTGGAGGTGGAGGTGAGCCTGGACACGGCTGAGGTGCAGTGGATGAGGCAAGGGGTGGTTATACAGCAGGGGTCAAAGTTCACCCTCAGACAGAACGGCAGAAGAAGATCTCTCACCATCCACAAGCTCGCACTTTCAGACCGGGGAACCTACAGCTGTGAAACCCTCCACGACCGCACACAAGCGATGCTGATGGTAGAACGTGAGTCTGCTTTCTTACTTTAACTGTTGCTGCTACTTTAGAATCTTGAAGGCGACAACTGCACAATTGTATCGATTTAGATAGATTGATATAATGGATGGAATATAATATGCAAAAACATTGAATTCAAATGAATTAAGGCAATAACAAACAACTATGATGGTGTCATATAATACTCACCGATTGACTGATGTGACTGTCCATCCACCGTCTTCTACCAGTCCTGTAGAAAGTAGCAGATTTTTGAAATTAACCAGTGATTTGTAATTAAGTTCTATAAATTGATTTGAAAAAAGTAATGCTATATGTAATGTAGTTTTCCTTGCAGATTAAGTCAGATTAAGAAACAGAATTAGCTTTTCTAAAGCCTTGAGTGATTTGGTGTTGAATTGATCATGCTAAATGAAAAATGCCAGAAAAAAGTCAGATTAGTGACAATACGTAATACGTACATTTCTACGAAACAAACGAAAATGCTTTACATTTTTCGCTTTTTTCCTTTTTTTAGTTAATTTCATTTTATTTTTTCAATTCCTTACGTTTACGTTTGATATTTTTGGCACTAATCTGATTCCATAGAAACAATCGTCTAAGAAAATGGCTAAATAATTAAGTTTAAACACTTGCCAATTTACTACAATACTATAATATTTGCACATTTCACTAGGTTTAAATTTACCATTAATAACTTAACTTGTTGCAAATTTTACAAGAAATGACTGTATAAATTGGCAATCTCTCCAAGGACAGTGTAAAATCAATGAAGCTATTTGTACAGATAATCTCGATATAAGAGTAAAAACATCTCATCTTAGGTTCTTCCTGGCATCATCTCTGAATCTAGATCTGCTTTCACTGCAGCTAAATTTATGTGTCGGCCTTCAAAATCTCTGGTGGTGTCACCAACTCTCTAAAATAAACCTGTCTTTTCTATTGGGAATTCTTGTCTGTCTGTTTGTCAGTTTTAGAATACCCAAAAAATGTTGGCATCCTCTACTTGAATGGTTTCAAGTTCAGACTGAGCAGAATTACTGGACCAAATAACATTTGTTTTTCAGTCCTATAAATAAATCATGGTTTTCCGTCGTCTTCTTATACAGTAGACCTACTGTAAAAGCCGAAAATGACCTTTGCGGATCATATTATTGCTGCATGAACCGTCGTATCGACTTAGACAGAAAAACTAAACTTGTCTTTAAACTATGTTTTGTTTTGTTAAATCCAGCCAGAAAAATAGTGATCCGGAAAGGCCTAACAGAGATCCAGACGTATGAAAGGGAGACGGCTTCGTTGGAGGCTGAACTGTCGCACAGTAACGTGGAGGCAGTGTGGCTGAAGGATGGACACGCTCTGAAAAACAACAACCGCTTGCGCATGACGGCCAAAGGACAGGACCACAGCCTCACCATCGCCAGCCTGACCTTAGATGACACGGGCACATACACCTTTTCTGTGGAGAATGTGAGGTCATCGGCCAGGCTAGTTGTTAGAGGTTAGTGCCCAACTTGTATTTCTAATGCAATATTAGAGTTATAATTATAATGTAATGATAAAGAAGTCATAAAAATGTGATAATAAATAGTGTTATAAAGTTTAGAATCCATCATGGCAAAGTTTTGGGGATATTGATGCCAGTCGTGCCATGCTTATGGTGAAATATACGAACTAATTGGTTTTTTTTTTTTTATTTAAATGCAGTTTAATAGCCATACTGTGACATACATTAAATGAAAAATTACTATTTTTATAGTGATACGGCTTCAAATTTGATTTATAGCTCAAATTACAACAAAATAACTCAAATACACTAATGAGACATGTGTAAATGTGTGGCTAATTCAGCCTACAAGTCAAGAAATACAGAAGAAATTAGTCTCCCCCTATAAAATATTCATGGTTTTAAAAGTGCTTCTAAACAGCAAAAGAAAAACAGTAACAGCTTTTTAGACAACAAAAAGTAAAATTTCAAAGCAACATAGCAACAAAAACCGTTGCTAAGACCGCGAAGAGAGGAATATATTCCATCGCTGGTGAAGTTTCAGGTGCTGATCACAGCACAATGGCATGGACAGACTTCTCGCACCACGTGTCAGCTTACACATATAAAAAGATACGCATCACATGACCGGCTCCTGAAACATTCCAAACACACACGAGCAAAAGGTGCTGGGAAAGATAATCTCAGAGTCACTCAATGAGGCTCATAGTTTGAAGTCACTAAACATGACAATAACGTGTAAATGACTGGGACTCTCAGGATAAAGCTGCTGTGTGATTACCAGATATGTCCCAGTTATTCTAATTGGGCCAATGCTTAAATTTCAGTAAAAAAGTCTCAAATGTTAAAGTCTGGTTATAGTAATGGGCTGACAAACAACTAAAGCCTTAAAGTTCAAACAATGCTGATTAAAAAGTGGAACCAGTGATATCATCATTAGACAAATTATTGTTAGAAGCCTTGATGAATACCCACATCTGAGAAGAGTGAGGTTCCTTAAGTCGAAGTGGACTTGACTTTATAAGAGATTAGTGCAGAGGTGGTGAAAGAAATTGATCCACTAATCCATGTTTTCGCATAGCGACCTTGCGTTGGTCTGGGACTAAGAAAGCGCTATATAAATAAACTTGAACTTGTTTTGGATTTATAGAAATAAGCTCTTTTTCTACGCTCCCTTATCAGCAGCACCTGAAGAGTGATGCTGTCAAACTGCTCTTACGTGAAGCTCGACAAGATGAATCTCTGCAGAAAAAAGTAGTTGTATTATCTGTGTCCGATTTCATTGAGTTTGGCCATTCACTTTGTTTGCGTGTCTCTTCACTGTGTGTGTGTGTGTGTGTGTGTGTGTAACTTTACAGGATGATTAAAGGAAGAACATAATTTCGACACGGCCCCTAGTGGCCTAATTGACAAATTGACTCACTTTACAAATATACGTGAACAGAACTTTTGACCTGACATGCATTGACCTGTTTAACACGGACCTCTGTGGGAAAGTTACACTTGATTTAATTTACATTACACTAATTACTGTAAATACAGACAGTCTGTAAACCACCTTATTCAAATTCCAGTAAAAATTTGAAAACTCGATCTTGTGTGTTGTTCTATTTCTGTAAGGGGATCATGAGGGTCTCGAAAGACGCCAAAAAACAAATAAAATTAATTACTATTGTTATTAGAACCATTCTGGTGTTATTTAATGAAATCACTACTTATGCATATAATTGTTGAGCTAAATTTAAAATAAACTGACATTTTCACAAACACAGGAATAGGGGAATGGACAGATATGAAGTCATATTTTGTAATTCTTTAGAAATCCCAGTATCAGTTCTGAAGAAGCTTGAGGATATAAGGCTTCCGGAAGGATCCGCCGTGACCCTCGAATGTGAGATTTCCCGTCACAACGTAGACATAACATGGACAAAGGTACCGACTTTATTACTTCATAACTGCAAAATAATCATTTTAAAGAGAAAGAAGGTTCAAAGGAAGGTTTTATATTTTTAGGATGAAGTTCAGCTCAAGGCAGGAAAGAACCATCGCATCTATTCCATGGGAAGAAAATGCTTTCTACAAATCCTGAAGTGCGAATTGGGAGACTCTGGTTCATATACGTGTGACGCGGGAGACGCAAAGACATCCTGTACGGTGGAGATTTATGGTGAGTAGCACTTGCACCAGTGGCTTTACTCAAGTGTTTTTTTTGCTACTTTGTACTTGTACCGAGTATCAAAAACATAAGCAACTTTTCCTCTCTACTTGACTACGTCTTTGATCTTTGCCCCACTACATTTAAATTACCCTTCCTTACTTAATACTTACTCGTTACATTGTGATTGTGTGTGACAATTTGGCAAACTTTTTTTTTAATGTTTTTTGTTTAAACTATTGGGTGGACAAGGCAATATCGCCATCTGCAGGATGCTAAAGGTACTGGATGCTATTTATGAGCTAAAACTAGCGGTTGTACTTTTTTGTACATTTAACTCTTTTTGAGACTTTTTAAAAATCAATTTCATTAAAACATTTTTATAGAAACATTGAGATTATATTTCATTTCTATAGTTGAAAATAAAACCTCATGAAAAAAAAGTTTCTCGTTTTTCACATTTGTTGGTATTTTTGGAGCCTAAATTCAGTTCTTTTCCAATTGTATACTTCACAAATTTTACTCAAGTCTTCTTGTAATTGGTGACTTGTAATGGGGTAGTTTTTACACTAAAGTATCCGTACTTCCACTCAAGTATGGTTTTCAGCTACTCTTTACACCTCTGACTATCACATCATAAGAACATTAGTGGCCTAATGGTGGGCGTCCTGAGAGCTGGACTCATGAATACGTTGGTTTCATTCTTGGACTAACTAGGTAGTGTGTAAAATGCATAGGAATCTACAGTTCTATTTCCCCCCTCTTCTTGTGTTCCTCTGATGGTCTGATTTTAAATTAAATACTTTAACTGGAAAATTTGCCTTAACATTCCCTTCACATTTTGACAGAACGGCCACTCGAAATTGTGCAGCATTTAGACGACCTGGACATTCAAGAAGACCAGAATGCTGTATTCATGTGTGAGGTGTCCCTGGATGACGTTCCTGGGGAATGGTTCAGGAACGGCGAAAGGATCAAACCGACCAGCACCATAAAGATGCGCCAGGAAGGTTGTGCTCGAAACTCTTCTTTCCTCAAGTTGACTTCACGGCTTCGTTTAGTGCGTCATTGAGGTTCGTGTCTTGTTCTCACACTCAGGAACGAAGCACTTTCTGCTCATGTGCAATGTGAAAGAAGAAGACTCTGGAGAAATCAAGTTTGTGGCAAAGACTGTGGAGACGACAGCGTGCCTGGAGATTGAAGGTCTGTATCACAGGAAAAAAACGGGTTTTATGAGTCAAATGAATTCAAAGATTAATGTCTGTGTGTAGTCCGAGTGAAAGACGTGAAAAACATTTAGTTGAGTATTATATTTTTGCATATAGGACACAAACTTCATTTACTCCATAAAATTACTGTTTAATCCACTTCTTTAAACTAAATTTAAATCAAGTATCAGTCATCGGTCAAAAAATGTCTGATTCTGGGTCATGTGTCTAGTCACACTCAAAAAACATTTCTGCAGGCTTTAATACAAAGTTGTTTTTTTTCCCCCAAAGTTTAAAATCCTAAAAGATATTTATAGTTTTCCTCTTTATGATTCTTATTGCAGAAAAATGCTGTTGTGGGTAAAGCAGAGGTTTTTTTTTTTGTAGAAAATCTAAAAATTTGAAAATTTTGCAAAAAAAGAAAAACCAAAATTTGTACAATTCTTAAAGAAGCAAGTTTTTAAAAACAAATTTAAGTTGTGTTATATGTGATACATAACACAGAAAATGTTACAAAATGTGCAAATTTCTGGAAATTACAAAATTATTGAAATATTAGTATGATCAGTATTGGTATGATGTATGTACCTTTAGCAGTAACACACATTCTTTTAACGCAATATATTATGTGTTATCGCTTCACAGCGTTGCCTGCAAACATCGTAAATCCACTTCAAGACAAAACAGTAGTGGAGAAAACCCGGGCCATAATGGACTGTACAGTCACCAACCCGCGCTGCAGCATTCGCTGGTACAAAGGGCCGAACGTCATCCTGCCATCAGAACGCTTCGAGATCTGCAGCGAAGGATGCTACCGCAAACTAGTGATTCAGCAGGTGCTGATGGATGATGAGGGAACCTACAGCGTTCAAGTGGGGAACTACACGTCATCTGCAAGACTCACAGTAGAAGGTACAATCCAGAGAGAGAGAAAGAGATAGAGAAAGAGACAGACAGAGAAAGAGAGAGAGACTGACAGAGAGAAAGAGAGTGACAGAGAGAGAGAGAGAGAGGTTGATGGGGTGGCGGTCTGTGGGCAATTCTCGACCAGTTCCGGCTGTTTGGCGCCAATTTCAGGTTGTAATTATTACAACGACCAGAAGAGGGCGGCGGAATAGCATATTCACAACCCACTTGGAAGAAATCATAAATTACGTACATGGGAAAAAAAATAGAATAAATACTATTTTATATACTACAATAGATGATGTATAATTTTACAATTCAAATGTGTATTTAAATTTTTATTAAAACTTACATTTTATTTAAACTGGAGAGAGAGAGGGATTGAGAGAGTGAGAGAGAGAGACATGAAAAGGATAGAATTATGAGAGAAGAAAGAAAAGTGTGGGAGGAGACAGCTGAAGACAAGGGCGAGACATAGAGAGAGACACGTAAAGAGAAAAGGGGGCGGAGTCAGGTCAATGTAACGTTTTGTGTGGTGATGTGAAACAGCTCAGTCAGTGCAGATGGTGCGAGAGCTTCAGGATGCTGAGGTGGTGACCCCATCAGACGCCTGCTTCACCTGTGAAGTCTCTGTGCCCGTCACCCGCGCTCCCACCTGGACTCTCAACGGACAGACGCTTCACCCGGACGCCAACGTCATCATGGAGAAAATGGGAACCGTCCACAAACTCACTCTGAAGCAGACGAGGCTGGACATGAGCGGCACCGTGTGCTTCCTCAGCGGGAAAGCCAAGAGCACGGCACAGCTGCACGTCACCACCACGCCCTGTTAGAGGTCAGCAGGACATTTGCATATTTCCTTCATAAAAATCAGAAGGTCGCAGGTTTGAATCCCCCAGCCCACTTGCAAATATTTTTCTTTTATTTTTCTCTTCACTTTCATTGTTCTTCTTACATTTAAATGTAATTACGTTATTTGTTTTTCGTTATTTTTTCCCTGTTTTTTTTTTCGGTATTTCGGTTTTCCAGTTTTCAGTTTCCATTCGCTTTCATCGGTATTCGGTGGTTTCTTTAAATGTGTTTTTAGTATTTTAATGTATCAAATAAAAACATGAATTAAATAAAATACATTAAAGTTGTTGATCAATTTTAAAGTGCATTTACAATATGTTGTTGCTTTTTGTTCAGGTTTCCAGGAGGAGGAGCAAGTGTGAATCTTCATCTACAAATGTTATGGAAATACGTATATAAAAATATGCAAAGTGGCTTTGTTTTTAATATACATAAATCAATGACCGTTCATGAACACGTTACTTTAGCCGCTGTTAAAGAGCTTATTAAGATCTAAATTAACCATGGAGAAAATTGTCTGCTTCATATATTTTAATTGGTTACGTCATTCTTTGTAAATTTAATGACGGATTTCTCAATGTCCACGTACATTACCGCTGCATAATTTAGCATTGCTTTGTGATATTTGTGTACTATAGCACTGTATAAAAATCCTATTTGTTATTGTTGTTTTGTAACTTGCATTCTGGGATAAAAATTGAAGTAAACAGCGGAAGGCAGATGACACATGCGTTTGGGCCAAAGATGATCGAAGGAAGGATCGGGAAGAAAAGTAGAAACTTCTAAAACAATCAACAATTCAGATTCATAGCCAGACTGATAACAAAGAAAAGTGGTAACACTTTAGGATCTGTTGCTGCTTATCTTTGATTTGGAATGTTTCATCCACTTTTACCTGGAATATACAAGCGCAGTGCTGCAGTTTTCCTTATCCTTCAATAAAATCTGAAATATTGATTGTGAAGTGTGAGTGATTATGTTATAGTCCTTGTGAATAATATATCAGCGTAAAACAATAATCTTTCACTCATCCATATAACCAAATGGTTACTGATTATATCCCGTGCACACTGTGTGTGTGTGTGTGTGTGTGTGTGTGTGTACAGGCTGAGATATGAGAAACCAGAGACACACACAGAGAGAGAGAGAAAACAATAATGAAAGAGTGAATAAGAAAGAGCGAGGAAAACAATTATTTCGAGGATTTACTTTTAAAAATAAAAGTATTCTACCTAACGTATGTACGGTTATGCGTCACTAGGGGGCGTCATTGTCCTTCAGTGATTAAAAGTGATTCGCAACAGCAACAGATCAAGCAGGAACGTGTCAGCAGCGCGGTAAACACAAACACATACCTTCACTCAGCTGCGGAAAATCTTAAGTCCTCATTCCACTTCGTTTATGACCTAAATGAGAAAAGAATCGCAAGCTACGGGGAAATTATTTCATGAACTTGACGCTGTGGCGCCATTTCCAATTATGGCGGAAGTGAGAATCCGTCACCGGAAGAGACGCGCTTGTCTGCAGGTACGTCTGTGTTGACGATATACTGTCGTATTCTTGTTTTATGGTCTTCGGACATTGATGATGTCGTTTTTATTAAGCAATAAGTTGATTTACCAAAAAGAATACAAGGTACTAATTACTATAGCAAGTATAAAAATTCAAACGTTTTACTCAAATAAAGTACTAAATCTGGACATTTAAATATGATAATTGAATAGACTTTTTGTCTATTAGAATCTATATTTTTTTTACTATCAAAACAGTGGCGAAAAAGGTAGCGCCTATCAAGTTGGTGCTTTTCCCCACTAATTGCCCACAGGCTAGTGACAGTTTGTGTGCCGCTCTGTGATTGGTTGGAGACCAAGAGATCCTGTGATTGGCTCCAGCTCCCCATGACCCAAAAATAAAAAAGCCTTTCAGAAAATAGATAGATGTAAACCATCAAAAATATAGCAATTATTGTTACTTTATAGTATTGGGATAAATTGGATAAAATGCAATTTAAAACACAATAGGAACTGCCCAGGCTCTTACGTAACTGGTGAAACTAAAAGAGAGCGGTTGGTTCTGTTGCGTAAGACGACTAGTGGAGTGATAACAGACTAGATTGATGAGTCCTCAGACCTGTAAGAATGCACCTAGTCAGATGTACAACTTTAACGTTGTACATATAGTACATTGAGTTATCCGCCCATCTAAATATAGATAGCCAGAATGCTGCACCCAAAAGTAAGAAAAACACGTTTTGAGAAATCAAATTAAAAATGCATCATGCTATAATTATAACCATGAAAATAACAACAGAAAATTACCACTCAAGCTTGTCTTTATGCCTTTATGAATAACAAAATGTCTTTTACCCCCCTCCATGGCACAATACGTTTTTCATTATCATCACAAACGATAGGACTTTGGACTGGACCAGCATAGGATTGGACCAGCAAGAAGCCATTTTTGAATCTATTTCAAAAGTCAAACACTGAAAATAACCACAACATTGTCGTTCCACACGCATCTGGACACATGGACATCATCACTAACTGCATCTCAATTCAACATTGGCACTTGCGAAACAATCAGCTCACAGTCAATCGTGATTGAAGACACTCATGTTCAATGACCGGATTAACAACAAGGCAGTGGACGTAACTCTAACCAGGACTGCTTGACCACCCGCATTCCACCTCTGCTCTACCACCTAAAGCGAAGTGAATGCGTTCAAAGTCAGACAGTCGCTGTTACCGACGACAACCGACAAGGTTTGATTCCAGTATTTTTTACTCGTTTCGATTAATATAAACACACAAATGACAAACGGTTAAAGATTAAACGGTAACTGATTCTGTAAATAAGCATCTTTGACATTGTCTGAGACGTTTCCACCTTGAAGGACCTTGTTACACAAAATGAAAACACAACTGTGTATAAGGCACGTTAGTTTAAGCAACACCACTGATGCTGGGCCCGGTTTGCCTTTATGTCGCCTAGTACTGTGTAAAAAATTTAAAGTGCTGACTGATGGCGTGATGTCATGTCTTATCTGGATATCGAATTAGAGACGTACAAAAATGCAAAAAAACCCTCAAATTCCAACAAAATTAGCATTTTGGCTACACATGAAGACAGCATTGATTTATAATCTGATTGCTTTTCATGGTTTCCTCCAATGACATGGGCTGCTGGACTAGGGTTTGCGACCCACGAAGAGGAAGATATGTAAGATATACAAGTTCTTTCTTAAATCGCGTGAAATGGCCCAGCGATGAAGACCTGCCTGTTTCAATCCTAAAGATATGAAAAGGGTTTCGCTCAACCTTGAAAACTAGACAAAAATGACAGATATTCAGGTGAATCTCACAAAACATGCCCAGGTTATATTTCACTCCAAATTCAATAGAAAAAAATGGTTTCATTTAAAAAAAAAAACGAACAAAAAAAACGACAGTGTTTATACAACAAACGTAATGAAACGTATAAATCCGTATGGTGATTTTGTTAGACTTAGTTGTAATACAGTATTTTAAGCCACAACACTGTACAAATACATTACAATTTAAATAATACCTCTAAAACTATTTGTCTCATTACAGTAATTGCGAGCAGTTCCTCCTTATGGCAGTGAGTTCGAGGAAACCATGATAGCTTAATCATGACGCAAACTGTTCTTTATTTCAAACAAAATCGCTTTAAATTTGGGGTGAAATAAGGACTTGACAGGTTTGCTCAGATTGACCAAATCACGTGTGAACAAAGTGTGTGTGTGTGTGTGTGTGTGTGTGTGTGAGTTTAGCAGTCCTTCACAGTTCTGTCGTGGATTCTCCGCCAGACGTCCTGTGAATGGAATTGTGGGTAGGTGTTGAGGACTGAGCTACAGTAGTGGCTGGTCCTGGTAGGGGAAGCAGCGTGGTCCTCCCTGGCCCCGTGGCGACAGCTGCCGTTAATGTCATACTAGCTCGTAGTCCTCTGGTGCTTCAGCACAGTGTAGACGTCATCCACTTTGCTTAGTCTCTCAAAGAAAGGGATGAGATCCAATAGCTCCGTGTCGGACATGTCATCAAACCAGGACGCTACCGGCACCTGAGGAGGACAGAAGGTCTTCTATTAGTTTGGCTTTTTATACACAGTAGACCCCCGTTTCTCAAGGCTGTTACATACTAAAGCTTCCAGCAAACAGTTTTTTTTCCCAAGTTAGTTTCTTTTTTAAATTTCTTGTACTGAGTATAAAAAATACAAGGCACTTTTACTCTCTACTTGACTATATTTTTGATTGAGTATCCGTAGACATTTGAATGAACTCTTACAGTTACTCGTTACATTGTGATTATACGCAACAAGACGTAAAATTATTTTTCTTTTTCATTTCTTGGTGATATTGCCACCTGCAGGATGCTGAGGGTACTGGATGCTGATTATGAGCTAAATCACCTGAGCGTGAAATAGAGTTAGACTTACTTTGATCTATTTTGTTCTGCCTTTTTGAAACATTGAGGTGTTCAATTTCAGTTCAATATTAGGAAATAAAACCTCATAAATAAAGAGTTTCCCGTTTTTCACATGTCTTGGTGTTTTTTTTAACCTAAATTCAGTGCGAGTAAAATACTTTGTTACATAAAATACGTTCTTTTAAAATCAGATATTTTACGACTTTTACCCAATTCTGCAGGGAATTGGTGGCTTGTAACGTTACAGTACTTTTACTCAAGTATGGTTCTCAGGTATTCTTTACACCTCTGACAAAAGCATGAGGCAAGAATTACACAATTTAATTCAATCGTGTAACACTCGTACATTAGTTGACAGAGGACTTTGATTTAAAAAAAGCATTCCACATTGACATGCCAAACGAGAGTCTACTGTACGTGACACATGGACAGAAAACAAAGGAAAGCCCGAGGCCGTGGTGCTGAGACGTACAGCATTGTCTGGGTGGAAGATGTAGGAGGCCGGCGAGTTGTCCACAATAATGACTTTGTTGAGATCCCTGCCCAGGCGACTCAGGTCCTTGACATAATTTCCACGGTGAAACACACACGATTCCCGAAAAAGTCGGCTTCGGAAAGCCCCCCACTTGTCCAGCAGGTCTGAAACGGGATCAGCGTACTGCAAGAAGAACACCGTCAGTTTGAAACATGCAACCGATGATTGAAAAGACAGAACTTGGATCACGCACACACATATGCAAACACTCAGAGCTGGCGGATAGATGCACAGAAAAAACTTTCAAAACAAGATGGATGGATAGAGAGTGACAGAGAAGCACCAACTGACATATCGTGAATGAACAAATGGATGAATGTGTAAATACTGACCTTGGCTAAGCTTGCGGTGAACAACACGCACTCGAACAATTCCCCCATCCGCTTGAGGAACTCGTCCACGTGAGGTCTCTTCAACACATACACCTGGATTCCAGAAGCAAACGGTTAGAAAACAGCATCTTCACGGTTGAAATCTCCCGCAGCGTACGAAAGGAGGTTAGCCAACCAATCAGAACTGGGTCACATTCATCAAGTGCTTCGCGCGGTCACAACCGAGATGCATTACAAAATAAATAAGACTGATATTACACATCACATCTCGATGCGATCATTATACGATCAACTCTCTTTTAAAAAGGAGCAATAAAACGTGTCGTTTTACAGACAACTAGGTCAGAGAAGCGGCTTTATGATGCTGGTGGTCTCACTCCTGAACCAAGTTATCCCGAATAGGCTTTCCTGACATCACAAGCCTATCCTGGATTACTTGAAACAGGCCAAAGCCTCGACTCTCCAGCCGCTTCGCATCTCCTGGGCCCTTTGCCCTTTTTAGGGCCGAGGAGTCTTGGTGTCGAAGCCCAGAGAGCAAGACGCATTCAGAGGCGAGATTGATGGCCAGTGACTTCTCAGAAGCCTGTCAGGGTTTCTCCATTTCGTCAGGACACACAAATAGCCGCCCGCTGCTCTGAACCGTCAGCTGAGATGACAAGCACTGTCAGGTAGTACACTCGTGTCAATGTAAACACACACGGAAACTCGGATTTAAAGAGATTTTCTACCACATTGCAGCGAAGTGTGAGGATCGGACTGCTGAAGCCGCTTGTAAAAATAGAAAAATTAAGTTTGCTTAAAATTGTCAAGACGACAAAGTGCCACAATACATGGACATCAATAGGTCTTTTTCAAACATTTAAGCCGTAAATCTTTAAACACAGCGACCTAGGATTGGAAGGACGGGCTCCTGGCAACCCGTCGTAGACACTTTAGCAGCATGCTAACAAATACGCAAAGTAGGACAAAATTAGAGGAAAATGTCACAAAAGAAAGCAAAAGCAAAAAGTTAAGCAATGGTGTTTCACGTTGAAAATGCAAAATTTGGTCTGTGGCCAACTAACTTTTCTAAACTTCTACAGTTGAAGTTACCAAATTATTGTTCTATATGTACTATACTCAAACATTTGAGTCCACGTTGTCATCTCTACTTATTCATGTTGACTGAACATTCCTTTAAACGCAATTTCTAGCTGGAAGATTCTTGCATGTCCACCTTCACAACACGGACATGCAACATTCTGCAACGTCATTCAACAATGTAGAAATTGGCCTTCACTACACATTTCTCCTGGATTAGTAAAAACATCCTTTCTAGTTCAGATGATTTAATTTCTCCAAGTGTAAAAAGTTCAACAACGT
Source organism: Paedocypris sp. Pulau Singkep (assembly GCA_017309775.1). Lineage (NCBI taxonomy): Eukaryota > Metazoa > Chordata > Actinopteri > Cypriniformes > Paedocypris > Paedocypris sp. Pulau Singkep. Next base: position 6,486,461 of record MU204278.1, on the reverse strand, counting down.
TGAAAAAAAAAACAGTTGATCTCCTAGTTTTATTTAACAGCTCAACAATGTTTCAAAATGTAGTCGATCGTTAAACAGTTGATCTCCTAGTTTTGTTCAATAGATTTCCTGTATCTGTCAGAGCAACTGGTTTTGCAAAACAAACATCATGTTTGAGAAGTTACGCAACTCAAAGCAAAAATCAATTTCCGCTGAAATGTAAATGCAGTTCACAAGCTGGATCGGAGCTGAACTTCAGTTTTAGAAATTAAGTGAACACACTTTTATTAGCACACCAGACATCTGATGTCCTTGTTAGTGGTTCCAACAAAGAATTTGGTGTAAAGTACCTTTCCAAATACAAAAAGAAACTTGCTCACCTGATGCACTGTGCCATCGATTTCCACCGGAATGATAAAGTCGGCATTGTTTACAGGCTGGAAAGAGAGAGAGACCACAATAACATGAAACGACATGACACAGACCACAAAAACGCAACTAAAACGTTATCGATCTGGCGAGTGGATTGCTTTGGAAATGCTGCACAGGTTCTGAGATGTTGTCACATTTTCGGAATATTCCCAGAGAGAGGGTCTTTAGATAGACGCAGAAACCAAAACCGCAATCTCACATGTTTGAGATAATCACAGTGAGGTGTTATAAAGACGTCAGGACAGCGTGACCTACATTCACAGACCTGGAGTAACAGCACGCAGACGCTTTATTGATACACACTTGTTCTGTCACTGCGGACACACGGGATACTTCTCAGTATTTATCCACAGGCTGCTAGAAAAAATGCTTTAAAGATTCGACTTTTTCAACACAGCTCTCAGATCCCACTTGATTTCAATTAAACAGATAAGTGCTCATTTGCACCGAATACCAAAGATCAAGTGCAATATTAATTGCATTTTGGACTATAATTCCATTTAATCGTACAAAACAACATGAGCAAAAACAAGAAAAATAAGCCACAAGTCGGTTGGTGATATACTGTAGGGGATTACATCGCTGCAATTGTTCCTCAAATTCCAGAGAAACACACGACAGCTGGAAAGTGATGGCGAAAGTGATTGAAAAACGAAAGTCGTTCATCGCTTGATCGTCACAAAGCGATGAAATCATTTTGTTAAATTGATTGGATTTTGTTAAAGCGCATCCCGTAATAAAATCCAGAGTCAGACTGGATCAGTTCTTCAAACTTGTTAGTGACTTGTTAGTGACTTGAACTTATTAAGAACTTTATTTTATTGTGTCACGCTTTCCTACAACGAGTGTTGTGTTAGATCACTCGTTTTTAATATTTTGTAATTTTGTGTTTTGCATGCTACATGTAGTGTGTCTTTTCTCATGATGTGCTGAACCAGAATCGATTGTAATAAAGTGTTGTCATGTACAGGAAATACAAACTTCTCTGAATTAAAGGGGTAAAAAAAGATCAGTTTTGGGAAACTGAACATGAAATCACTAAGTTTTGAAACCGCTTTTTTTAACTGGCAAAACGAGAAGTGAAGGTCGTTTACGCACACACCAAACTTACACCCACACCAACTAACAAATAAATTAAGTTTGAAATGCATTATTTTGAGTGTAACAATTTTCATAAGTATAATTTCAAAACACTTTTCAATAGTAACATTTCTAAATGTAATGCATGTTTCATTTCTAATACTTGAAGATCTAAAAAGTATACAGTTGTACCTCATTACGAAATTTAATCAGTTTTAATCAAAACTCACAAAACAGCACTTTTGTAAAATGGGCTGCATTTTACGTGTAAATCCGATAATCCGTCCCAATAAAAAATATTTTTATAATATGATAAAATATTGTAATAACTGTAATAAAACACGTCACATCCGTCCATCTTGAATGTCACGATAACTGATCTCTGATGCGATAACTGAACTGATGTCTCACTCGGGTTGTACTTTTGTGCGTAAACATAATGAAACGGCACAGACACTGTTCTGAACGTCTTCTCTGTAATGTTGTTGTCAACGGTTGTGAAATAATTGCGTAATGGTCATTTGTGGATACCAAGTGGATACCACTGTATTTATATATCGATAATATATATACATTATATATGATGTATTTCATAATAATAATATTTCGTTTTATAAAACAATCCAATTCATTTAAAAAAATGTAACTCTGTGACAAAAAATTTGACAATCTAGCGTACTGTATCTCCAAACCTGATCTGTGTCACTGCTGTGTTATCGGTGTGTTTGGCCTCAGCATTTGATTGCATTCCTCAATTGTTTGAGAGAAGAGCAACAAGATTCCGTCTGAGAATTTAAACGTGTCTGAGGATGACAGCGGCCTAAGCCGAGGAGTAGAATGTTCAAGCAGATCCCATAACCACCTCGAGCAGGAAGCATGTGACCTGCAGTGTAGATCATGGCACCCCATCGCCGCTCACCTTGAATGAACTGTGCACTAGTGTTTCATCCAGATCGATGACGACACAGATCTTCCCTGCGTCTTTAGACTTTATCGGAGGAAGAAGCGGCTTCGCTGGAACCTGTAAAACACATTTCAAGGTCAGTGTTCACAGCCCAACTTCTGACTCCCAGGATGCAAAAATGTATCTTCACCAATATAACGATGAGGATGTGTTGGACACATTTAACAAAAAATGTAATGTTTTATATAAGGCCCGAAATCATGACGTAAAAACCAAGCACCAAGATATGGGCGGAGTCTGAGTGAACAGTGGTCATTGTGCACCAAATAGTGGTTAACTGGTCATTGTTTAACCATAACTGTTGCAAGTTTAATTGTAAATTACTAAATGTACAATAATTTTACATTAAAGTCGTTTATATTCACATGATGCAATGTGTATATTAATTAAAATTATTCCAAAATTAAAGTATTACAGTATATATTCCTCTGGATGTGGGCCCTGAGAAAAATAAAATGCTCACACGTCATCTAATTCCTTATCAGTATAGCTGGTGTTTGCAACAAGTCCCAGCAAAAACATCAAGTTATAAGCTAATCAGCAATTTTATAATTTGTTTTATATTATGGTATTACACATCACTTGTGTACTTCTATAATTCAGTACAATATAGTGCATTATTTGGACTGTAATATGCTTAAAATGAATTATTTGTACTATAAAGTGTTCTAAAAATTAAATCCTTGCAAAAAATAGACTGTGTTCTAATAAAAAAGTGCCTTATGTGAAAATCAATTTGTATGGTGCACCTTTTAGTCCCGAAAATACAGTATTATTATTGCACAAATTGCATAAAGACGTGCAATTTCTCACACGAGTAATGGAAACCTTCACTCAGGCAACAATACGTATTGCATAAATATCACAAAATGTGTTATATAATAAACAATGTTTTGATTTGTATCAAAGTGTGTAAATAAAAATCAAAATGTTAATGACAAAAAAGTCATATTTTTTTTACAGCGAGACGGCTTTGAGCCAATTAGCAGGGTATAAGCAGCCCACAACAACCCAACACGTGCGGGCACAGTGTCATGCTGGCCATACGCGTGTACGTTATAGACACGAGCATCCATAAGGAGGCCTTTTTCAGCACCAGCATTCCATAAGCAGAAGAAGATCAAGTGACCAGCGGCAGATGGAGTGGGATTACGATATCTGCTGGCCAACTGATTCTTCATTAAAAAAGTACATGGAGTGAAAGCGAGCCTGCCCGATGACTTCCGGATAGGTTTCCCTGACCAGTCTACATTACCAGGTTAGAGAGGATAGATGTTCTGATCTAAATAACATCACATATGACTTGGAAGAAGAGCCCTGCAGGCCTTCTTAATTTAGTTCTGTTGCTAGTGACTTCATCATACATATGGAAATGTGCATTGGGATGCATAACAAACCAAACACGTGGATGGACGCGTTTAATCATGGCTGAAGCGTATGGAACTACCTGTTCAGTGGGTGGGACACAGAATTCACATTCACAGAATTCCGGCTCGGCTTCCTCTTCATCTTCCTCGCTGTCCTCATAAGACTCGCCCTGTTCAGATGAGTCGCTTTTTGAAACTTGGTGAATGAGTTGTTCTAATTTTTTGTTTTGTGCGTTTTCCTCAGATGGACCTTGGCTTTCTGATGGATGGAGAAACTCGGGGGTCTCTGATATTTCACTTTGAGAAACAGAGCAATTGCTTAACTGTTCTTCAAAAGCACAGGATTGGAATTGATGCTCGGCGACTGGAGTCTCTTTGCCTTCATCACCGTCCTCGGCACATTCCAAAACGTCAAACAGGGATGCTTCTTCATCTTCAGTAGTTTCGATCTCTCCACAACATGGCTCATGAACCCCCTCCGATTCGTCAAACACAAAGCCCAACTCGTTTTCAAACAGCCCATCCAGACAACCAAATTCATGTATAAAAAGTTCATTGTCAGAAGCAATGAGCTCATTTTCCAATAGTGCATCATCGTGCGACTGCAAATTGTGAATGTTTGATATTCTCTGCAAAGCAACGTCAACCACATCTTCAGGTTTATAACCATCAACAAGCACTCCACCTGAGACACCATGACTTCCACCAGAGGATTCAATGACCTCTTCGTTTACGAGGTGAAGTCCATTGGCCTTGCCCTCAGAACACAATGTGGAACTCTCAGGATTATAATTAGCCATGTTAGCTTCTGTTTCACAGACCTCATCTGGTTTCACACAAGATTTGTGGACTTGACCTTGTTCAGTGGGGAGTCTGACAGCCAGAACTTCAGCGTATGTTTTAGTGTTTTCCTGTTCATCAGTCAGCTCATCCTTGGCTGTCAGAAGATCAGTTTTGTCTTTACTAAAAGCCTGATCGGAAAGCATTTCGAACGCTTCTGATTCATCAACAACACTTCTGAACGATTCATCGGTTTCTGAACTGCCTTGACTTTTACCATCCAAGCAGTCGCCAAACTCTTCCTCACTCGACTCGTCTGAAAATCCGACTGCTTTGGTCAAAGCATCACCAGAATGGACAACAACGGCTTTCTCCTCAAGCTCTTGACACTTTCTACAGAGATTTTTATAGTCATCCAATGATTTTAGTTTAAAGTAAGACTCTGCATCCATCTCAGGACTCGTTAACTCTTCCTTTGACTCTTCGACTTGCTCTGAAGACTGCTGATTGTGCCTTAATACATCAGTAAGAAACTGTGAAAGCCATCGAGCCTCAAAGGTCTCCATTGAGCCAGAAAACATGGCATCACAGTCAGGTTTCTTGACCTCAGAGCTGTTCCCGTGAGTCTGGTCACTGATGGAGTCCGGTGCTCTTGGCGACTCTTCGGTAAATCTGTTTTGATGTGAGCTTTGGGGATTATCAACAAGCAACAGATGATCATGGACATCACTTTGCTCAAAATAAGCTCCACACTTTGTGCACTGATCTGAAGTCTCATGTTGACCGTAGTCTTCAGACTGGCTGGACTCTTCATGCCATACCTCTGAACCTTCCGTACGATCATTAAAGATCCTGTCACAATCGTTGGCATTCACCACATCAACGCAACAATTTGGGCTGTTTAGAAGATCTCTGTCATCAGTGGTGTCCATTTGCCCAGTAAGCTCAAGGGGCACGCAGTGGTCAGATGGTTTACTTTCTTTAGAGGCCTGACACAGTTCAGTGAACTCAAAATGTGTGGTATGGTATTCAGCGGGGTTGTTTTGATTGTCTGTCAGAGCCTGTTTAAACGTCTCAAAGTCTTCAGAATCTAGATCAGCTTGGACTTTTAGATCGGTGTGTTGGGTTAAGTTAGCATTGTTAGGAGCAGAGCTATCGTAGCATTCTGCGACACATGCAAAACCCATTTCAACGTCTGAAGGATTCGACTGAGAGGATTCCGTCGAAAAAGAAGGACTGGCATCTTCACACACCTCGGCGGAAGTAAGACCTGCATCATTCGGTTGAAATGACTTGTAGAGATCGAGGTTCACCTCAGACGTTGGCTCTTGTGCATCGACTTCTTGAGGAGATTCACACTGGGTTTCACTCGTTTCAATTGACGATTCTTTTTGAAGACAATCAGGGCCAATCTTAAACAAGACAACTTTGTCTGCACCATCTTGTTGGAAAGAGTCACAGTCATCTAGGCTCATCTCAGATAAAGCTAGGTGTTCAGCATCATGTTCAGAAATCTCACTGTGATCACTTGGCTCAAACGCCATATTATACTCATCGGTTTGGCTTATTTCAGACCTAGTGGCATCAAAACACTCACTGTGCTCCGAGCAGCTGTCCACAAAAGAGTTGTATCCAGAAGAGCTGGACTGATCTGGAAATTCACCACAGATTTGATCCTGCTCGATGCAAAATCCATCCGACTCGTTCAACTCGATGGCCTCATGCTGAGCACGAGAATCCACAGGTGCCTTGTGTACCGAAAACACCGAGCACAAGTTATCAGCCGGCTCCTGGTCTTCCTTTTTAGGAGCTTCTTGACTGGCCACCTCGGAATGACCGAAGCACAACTCAGCAGGCATGTTTCCTTCTGAGGGCTTGCTGTTGAAAATGGCAGAAGTCTCTGAAAAATACCGCGTTAAACTAGTCGCGTTAAAAATGCGTTTCTGACACGGGTGAGATGATGTAAAGCCGTCCAAACATTCTCCCGTACGCTTGTAGTCTCCCGAAAGTCTGCAACAGGAGTCAGCGATCCGCTTGAGAGGAGAAAGACCACCGGGCTGAAGAGAAGCGTCCAGCCCACAGCTAGTCTGAGACCCCAGCAGCAATGTGCACGATGACATGACGGAGAGGTTGAGACTCCGCTGAACCCCGCGCTCAGCCCGCCTTCAGGACACCTACTGATTTATTTTGGGGCTTCAGAGACGTGACAAATAACTGCCTGTGGATCAAATCACTATAAAAAGCTGAAGTAAGGCATAAATTTGAACCCAACACCTACAGCGTCTCGACACCTGATCTGCTCATAGTGGTTTGCCGCCAGTTTTTTTTTTCTTTTCCGAATGGATTTGTAAATTGGAATAATGCTTCAAACCTGTGACGGGAATTCAGATTAGCCTATCATTACAGTGTTTGAAGGCCACGGCACATGCTTGATCAAAATGGAGGGTTTAGTTAAGGTTTCACTATTCAAATGAGACGAATCAACAAGGTTGCTGTGAGACTTGAGCCTCCAAACAGGAAAGGAACTGCAAACTTGGTTTTGGTTTCAGTGCTTTGACTTGTGGATTTGTTAAAGAAAAACTGGTTATAGACATAAACGAGAAGTTGGCGAAACGAGACTTACTTTTGAGATTGTTCCGTTCTCTTCGGCCAAAAGCGGGGCGTTGTTATTAACGGGCACATGGTCGTTTTCGTCATGACAAAGGCAGCAGAAGAGACTGTGGAAAATTCCACGACTGCGAGGCTTCTTCGACGGGGCATGTGGAGAGGTACCTGGAAAACAACACCGCCGTTATTCCTCCTTCACAGACGCCGCCATAATCAAACAATTAAAGTGTGAGAGTGAGAGAATCCTGCCCTTTTTATCCATAAAATGAAACATCCAGTGATGTGAAATCTCTCAAAGTGTGTTGTTTCTAAAATTTTCAGAAAAGGAACCTGCAGTTTAAAGACAGCTTAAGACGTTGGCAGTGTTTGATGGGAAGATTGCGAGACGAGATTTCACAAGAACATCGTTTTTATACAGTTGTACAGCACAGCAACAGTTGTGCTTCAGAAACATCTCCAAAATGCAGTCCAACAGCATCACAGATAATAAACAAACCAACTTTCAACTAATATTCTCATCACACATTTCATTTTCAGCACATCTCTGAATCCAATTCAAATACTAAAAATATGTGTGAAACAATCACGCAGAACCTAAAAAAAATAAAAAAAACAACATGACAAACAAATCAACGAGGTCATGAAATGAGACATTGGGAATAACAGAGGAAGCATTTCAGAGACATTTAAACCCGGATAAACAAAACGACGTGAAACAGCCGCGGCTTCTGCTAATAAGCAAGGTATTTGTCACCAAATCCAGCAGATGGAGAGCCGCTATCTGTGAATGGTGCCACATTACAGGGGGTCCACGTGATTACCCGTCTATGTTGGGCTTTGGAAACAGCTCGGCCCTTGGCGACTTACAAGAGGGAACAACAGCGACGAAAGCTGGACTTTGCGGGACAAAATCTTTGACAAATTATGCCATGGTCCGGTCGGCCCAGGCAGCTGTCAGCACCAGAGATTAGCAGGCCATTTCAAGCTCAAACTAAGCGCTCAGGATTCTAAATAAGCAGATATAAACACGTTAGATCCCACGTAACGTACGGGACGGAACAATCGCTGGCGTCGCTAAATGTGACAACAGTTTACAACAGGCAAAATTAAAATTCTTGGCCCCAAACACAATTTGATGGAAAATGTGTTTTGCACAGAATAATTTTGCTGAATACAGTAAGAATTTGAGTTTTGAAAAAATTATGCAATGGAAAACATTGGGTGTATATTTAATTAGGCACAAGAAAGTAACACTGCAGCATTAAATAGTAAAAATAGACAATTAACAAAATGTTTGTGTTTTTTGTCACAAAAAAGTTTGTGAATATATAGTTATCACAAAATTATTATTAATATTTTAAGTTAAACTTTAAAAGTAACTTGTACATAAAACGATATTAGATATTTACGTTTTGTTTGAATCTTTGCACTTTCACTTTTTTGCAAATTTTTTTCTTTGCTTGTAATTCAACATCGCAATAACTTTACTTGTAATTCTAAAATGAAACCGCAATTGATCTTTGGAATTAAAAAAAAAACCCTCTTTTATTACTAGCAACTTTTGCTAAAGATTAGAACTATTATTATTGTCATGTCTTTTACCATAAAAATTCCCCATAATTCCAAACTCCACTCAAAGACGCTACATGTGTCACGTTACAGACCTACAGTAACTACTATACACAACTATAAAACCATCTATCGACCTTCAAACACGCTGACTTGTCAGAGCTGGCGAACACGCCAAACTCAAGTCCGAGCGATCCTCCGGAAATATCTGACCGGTCACGTCGGCCCACCTGAGCCAGTGAATGTGGAGGAGACTCATCTCTGCATCAGCTCCTCGGACGCGACTTTAAATAGTTAGCGCTGCCGGCCGCTGACAGTGGTTAGCGATGGCATTCTACGCAAATATAGACCTCTCGCTCTGCGCCATAAACAGAATTGCAAAACAAATCTTTGTTGTGTTCCCGGGAGGGAAAGCGGCAGTCATGTGTCTCGTGTGCCGTAAACATGACACCGCGACTGATACTTTGACGAAAGGCCGAACGGATTTAACCTTTAGCATGAAGCAACCGACTCAAACATGCAAATGGTGAAAATAGATCAAACTAAAGTGCGTAAAAAGCAATCCTGAAGAAAAATGGCCTCCTCTGCGCGTCGCTATGCGCCAAGGGTGTGTTTTCCCGGGGACTCGCGCGCCTCAGGAGGCGCTAATGAGGCTAAAGCCTTACGAAGGAACGCGCGACTCCACGCGGGTCAGCAGGTTTCTTATCTGGGTCTGTTTAAGAGGGTCTTGGTGCTATTCCCATCCCGACTGACAGAGGCCACTCAGCGTCTGACTTTATGACCGCGACATGTGATCCCGCGTTACAACCTCACAACTTGTTTCACGCCGGCGCTCGGGACGCAAGGGCGGCTGATTTGGGTGACATTGCACAAACTTTACACGGAGCTGAGGTGTGAGGAGTGTGACCGACTACAGCTGAAACACCCGTCACTCACAAAAGATTCATTGTTAAAATGTTAAATTAAAATGATTCAATATTAAAAATTGTACAGAACAGTATCCACATTTGTTCTTACTCCATCATTCTCTCCCACTCTTACTCTTTCATTCTTACTCTCAAGTTCAAGTGTATTTATATAGAGCTTTTCTTAGTTCAAGACCAACGCAAAGTCACTATAAAGTCGCTCTCACTTCATCATTTCTTAGTCCATCACTCTTTCTCACTTTCTTGCTCAATACACCCTTTTTTCTCACTCTCTTTCACTATCATTCTTCCACTTTCTCACTTCATCTCTCTCTCTCTCTCTCTCAGTTCACACTTTCTTTCTCTCTCGCGCGCACGTGACAGAGCGTGAGTGTGTGATGTTTACAAACAACTTTTTTTACAATGCTTTCTGTGTTTGACTAGTAGACTTTGACTGTGTTAACTATGTCTTCGCGTCGTTAAAAGTTGTAACGAAACAAACGTACTATGCTGTATTAAAGTGTTTATATACGAGCTTAGAAAATAAATTCCTGAATGTGTGACGGTATCCACGGTAATGAAAAATCCCTATCGTGGCACAACTCAATACCGCTCATACATCATTCGCTCATTCTCACTCTTTCTCATCACTCTCTCTCACTCCATCTTTCTGTCATTCTTACTTTCTTTCTCTTTTACTGTCACTCCATCATTCTCTCTCACACATTCTTCCATCACACACAATCCATCATTCTGTTTATCTCATTCTTACGTCATTCTCTCACTTCTTTACTCTCACTTTATTTAATTGTCTTTCTCTGTATCTACTTCCATCTCTCTTCCTCTCACACCTTCAAGAATACACTGGTCTATCAGGGCCATCACAAAACTCTACCGTTCCCAGCTGAGCCAAAACAGGAACAGGAAGTGAGAGGAAGTGATGTAAGTGTTGGAAAGCCAGACTGTGCCTTACTGTCCCACCTCCAGTGGATCGAGTTTCACACAGAACCGAGCAGAGAAGCATCACGCAGAGATAATCCACAATGCCTCTTAGACCGGCGGAGACTCCAATTACTGAACACAACCACTGACCCACTTAGCAAAGGCCGTAACACCTTCCCAGATGGGAAATAACAAAGAGTTTTGCGATACTAGATATATCTGGCCAACAAGTTTACGTGCCAACGCTTGTGTCCACCCCAAACATGGAGAACTAACTGGGCCATGGCTTCTAAGGCCCGGCCCGTCTAAAAATATCCCACTATAACAAAGTAGTGAACAGCTGCTTCAGCCCTGCGCCCCAAACATACCCCAACGTCTCGGACAATGTCTGCGGCAGGATTCCTCGGGGTCACAGTGAACGCTAAGCCTCGGTAAACAACTTTATCCGCTAACACATCCTCCATGTTGCCACATTAATCACTGAACCTAAATGAATCCGGGTCTTAAAAAGCCGCGGAGCTGTAAAGAACGCATTAGTCCAACGTTCCAGACGTTCACATGTACGAGCTCAGCGCGCCAATGTCCGGCAAGGATCAAAAAATGTTTGGCGGGTTGAAAAATCAAACTAGAGGTTAGAGATAGAAATGTTGATATATCATCTAGTGAAAGTGTTTAACCAATCAGATCTCACGCACTCAGACAACAAATTGCAATTAATATTTAATACTTAAATAAAGGGCTTCGTGGAAAACTATGTGCAAAACTACCGTTGGCTATATAGTAGAAAAATTAAATATTAATACTCATGACAGGCTGATAAAATAAGTTTCAACTTGAGGAAAAAAAAGTTGGTCGGCTACAGTTTTTTCATAACTATTGCCAACTCTGGATTTAACAGACTACTGGCACTACATTCTATATTCTCATCTCCATTATAACAAGTCTTCACATTTAGATATTGCTTTCTTGGTGACTTTTTTTAAACCACCAACAGGAACATCACATTTTGAGGAAAATATTTCCTCCTGAGCATCAGGACAAGTGGAAACAGGCCACGCATGAAGCCAAACGAAACATTTAACCCGCGACGACAGACAAATCCGTCACCGCTTTGCACTTCAATGTGACACCAATACCATTTCTCACTCCAACATCACGGATCACTGTAGTGATCCATTATGAGGTTTTATAACTTATTTGAAATGGCTAAATTTGAAATGGTTGAATTTGTTCTGCACTGTCTTTTGACCCGCAGGTCTCTGCACAGCTGTTTACACGCTCATGTCTTCTCATTCCTACTTTACAAAAAGTGTTTATGATAAAACTCACCCTCAAATTAAAAAAAAAATTAAAATCATCAAAATTTTCGGAGAAAAAAAAAATGTAAAACGTTTTCTGGCATTGCAGAAAATTCCAGTTCATCAATACAATACTTTGAAATGTTTTTAGCGGTACTATTTCCAAATGAAACTTCCAAACACACAAACCGAATAGAAACAATAGAACAGGACAGAATTTTATTGCCGTTAATAATAGACAAAATATAAAAGTTAGGGAGAGTTTAACAAATCAGAGTTGCATTGTCAATCACGTAAAATCCTTGATCAGTCAAAACTACTTTACAGAAATCAGCAGCGGCTCTGGGATAGAAACATTTTTTATTTTATTTTAGACTTTGACTTTTGTGTGTGACAGCAACAGAGTAAATCATTGATGTCCACGTGAAACGGATCTTTAAGGATGTTCAGAACCGTTCAGTTCAGGTCAGAAAGTGAGACAAAAGACACGTGCGACACGTGTTAACGTCAGTTCAGCTGACATAGGCGGTTTCTCGGACAGGTCAGTAGTCTCAGAGCTCCAGGTGAGGAGTTCCTCATGCTGACCAGGATCTGTAGATAAACAGAGAGGAATGTCTGGGGTTTTCCTCCTGCAATTCATTCCTTTGATCTCAAAGCTGAGCATCATCCAAACAGCCCTGCCATATCACCCAGGTAGGCGGAGTCATCCCCACCAGCGACGAGCCCGCCCACTGTGGTGTCCTCTGCAAACTCAACACTCACTGGGGTAAGATGAAGAAGAGAAAGGGACTCAGCACAAAGCCTTGTGGAGAACCGCTGCTGAGGCCGTGGAAGTCTGGGTGCCCAGATTTAAAAATATAGTTGAGAAATAGTTGAGTAAGTGGATAATAGTTCTGGATAAAATGAGAATCACTATTTGTGTTTGCTTAGAATAAGATATTATAAGAATTCCACGGTTCTGGAATTTTTTTGTTTGTTATTTTAAAGATTTAACCCTGAACATCAGGGTGTCAAACAGCAATTGAATGATCCAGATCAGTTGCTCCAGATGAGAGGGTTTGTATAATCGTATAAATGCTGGATTAATATAGCGAAGGAATGGAATCGAGATTGCGATCTTATAACAATTAATTGTGCAGGTCTACCACACAGTATACAACAACATACAGAATAGTTTTAAATAAAGCACAGAAAAAGTTTTGTAAAAAGGAAAAACATGACTGAAAAAAGCAAAGAGACAATAAAAAGCTGAGGTTGGAAAAACAGGATGAGAGGCTCCGCCACAACAGATTTGTCTTTCAGTTGTAACTGCTTTTAAAAGTCGCTCTGTAGTCTGTACCAAAACTCAAGAGGTATGACTCAAACATCCACAGTATGAAACAACTACAAACTCAATGAAAATGGCGGGTGAAAATATTATGCGGCATTTCTGACACCAAGAACCTTGCGGTGAGAGTCAAGGACCGGTGGGAAAATGGGAACTACTGTGCAGCCAATCAGAAACTAGCCGAGGTTTCACTCCCGCTGCTGAGCTGACCAATCAGAAACAGACTCGAAAACTTTGCATTACTTTCAAATACACACTGAGGTACAATGTTAACGATAGAAATACGGAGAGACAGACAGGCAAGTAAACTACAAAGAAACAGACAGATGAATGGCCAGATAAACCATAGAGACCAACAGAGTCAGAAGATAGAAAAACTACAAAATGAGAAACAGATTAATAGTCAGTCTGACCGACAGAAAGACTTATTGAAAGATGGAGACAGATGGGTCAATGGATAGACAGCCAAACAGCTGGACAGACCAGCAAGAAAGAGACAGACAGTACTCAAGACAGAAAGGCAGAGAAATAGACAAACGTCAGATAAACTAACATAGAGACCAACAAGTGAGACGAAATAGACAGACAGAAGAGAAGACAGACAGATCATTCCAGAACGTTTCTTCACAGGTTTGCTCAGACATCTGATAATCGATTCCTGGGTCATTTGTCCGTAAACTTTGACCTCCAGCAATGCAGCGTTCTGATTGGAGCGATGCAAGTGGCTGGGACTGAGGGACGTGCTTGATTGAATCGCTTCCCTTGATGAGTGTGTGTTTGCGCCGTTTTGCGCACGGAGAAGCTACGTGTTAAATTGATGCGCATTAACATGCGGCGCGATGCGGGCTACAGTCTCGTGGTGTTTAATGCCTGGCACGGCTGCTCACCAAGCAGAGTGGAAAATAATCTGATTATTTCCTCTTAATATCACTTATATTTGTGGTGTTTCTGTGGGTGTGTATGTGCCTTTATGTGAATATGCATATAATTATAGGTTTATAGATGCGTGTCTGAGACAGAGACAGACTGACAGACAAATAGAACACAGAAAAATGAAACACAAACGGATGAGCAGAAAGAAAAATAGAGATGTTGACACATACATAAATATATTTGTATAGGTACATATGTCATTCATGTGTGACGTGTACATACACACATCTATGCACGTCTGTGTGTGTTTGCTGCAAATATGTGGTGCGATTGTTTCACGTCTTCTTGTGTTGTTTATGTATGTTGTTTACACATTATACAGCATCTAGAAGACTATTATACAGTTATTATTGATCAATACCGTGTGTGTGTGGGTGTGTGTGTTTGTCTGTCTGTCTAGATTTTTATTTACCCGCCCGTTTGATGTTTTTTGAGTGTTATTTTTCTGTCTGTCTATTGGCCTCTCTGGTTATGTTCATAGGTTTGTCTGTTTTTCCGACTGTTTATCTATCTATCTGTCCGTCTGTTTATCTGTCTATCAAGCTTGTTGCAAAACCGTTATCTGAGCCTCTGATTAATTCATCGTGTTGCAAACAAAGACGCGTGACGAGTTGAAAGTTGCCACAACATAAACAACTACAACCTTCCTTGATTCGTCATCGCGGACACGCCCCCATCACTTCACTTCAAAGCCTTCGGTGGAAAAACAAAAGTGACTTTTTGACCAAACTAAAACCGCCAATAACATGCGCGACTGCACGTGACTCCCGCCAAACACCGAGCAGATAAAATAATACGTGATGAATAATGTCTACGAATTCGATAAACTTCGGTTTTTTTGGCCCAAATAGGTTTCGTCGTTTTACGTTGTAGAGAAATGCGGAACTTGCTAATGTTGTGCTAATTGCCTTGACGTTGTGCAGTGTGAAGTTGACGTATGTGAAGAGTTTGACGCGTGACGCGAGGAAAAGTTTGTGGAACTCACCTCTGTCCCGTGAGGCAGCGGTCGCTTCTTCATCCCTGCTCACTTGAGTGATGATCGAGGAGGACGGGTGGTCCATCAGATCCAAAAAGCCCGAGAATCTGCAGTTTTAAAATACTTTCCGTTTCAAAAAGACCAAATAAGTCCCTGCAGTTGCCCCCAAAGAAAACCCCACAAACGGCCTTAGAGCGCAAAAACAATCATGTCGAAAAGTTACGCGAGAATGTCGGGGATATCCGTGCTTCCATAAGTTAAATAAAAAAAATGGATAATTAATAAAAACAAGAATTAAAAAGTTAGTGTTCCTGGATGCTAACTTTTCACAACATGGAGTTCGGCTCTGCTCAGTTTCAAGATACAAACATGGAACTCGTCTTTTGGTTTCAAGGCGCCCTTCGCCTTAAAGCGGCAACGTTGACAAACGGTCTATTAAAACTATTATAACGTTTAATTATATTATTGTAATTTATTATAGCGCTACAATTCATACGGAAACTACAATTTGTAGTTGTAACTCGTAATGATGAGACAACGTTTCATTACTATGTTTAACTTGATATGATGAATAAACGTTATACGCTTTTTATAAGTGAAGTAAAACATGCAGAAAAATGTTTTAAATGACACATCTTAAACAAAGTTATTTTGACACCCGAAAACACGATTTACTCCAAATTTCTATAGCGATCTATTGATTTGGGGGTTCTTTATATGCAAGAAATGGGTCGAGATATTCGAATACCGTGTTGCCCCTTTAAAAGGTGCAAACTAACACGCAGACAGTTGTGAAGATCATACGGCTACGGTGAGACTTTCCAGTCAAGTTGTCGCAAAAACCCAGTTTAAACGTCCATGGGTGTGTTTATATTAAACGTTTTTCGGGCTTTCAGTTCCTTTTAAGAAGTGGGAAAACTTTCTTGCGAACTTTTTTGGCTGGCCCTGTGAGCGCGGGGGGCTCGAGACCGTCTTCCAAGGGAGAATAGGGAGCGTCCTCAAAGTTCGCGCACTGTGTCACGGTGATGACGTAGCCGACTTCATTAGTATTCATGACACTTTATGCTCAACCCGCGACAACATTTCCTGCTGAATAACTTACACGAAGCCAGAAAAAGTGCAACGCTTGCAAAACTCTATGCAAAATATGGAAATATTTATAAACTGTGCACTGCTCTCCTGTGTAAGAAAAAAAAGTAATACAAGTTCAGAAAAAACTACAGAATTGCAGACAGTTGGTTTTAATCAGAAAAGTTGTTTTTAACAGTTACACTCTTGATTCAACTGTAAAACAATCATAATATCACCTCCACATTTTTCACTGTGCAACAAACTGTATTCATTCAAGAAAAGTGTGATGTTGTTTCACATTAAAGGGTAGATCGGCCTGACTGACACACACACACACACGCACACACACACACACACACACTTATAAAACCGTATTAACAACTTAAAAAATATCTAACTGCGATTCTCATTTAACTCTTCATCAAGCCACGTCATTAAAGTCATTCTCATCACTTGAATTTATAGTGAAGCTTGTCACACTTGACATATTTTAATGTGGATACGGAGGATTTGTAAATATCATGCGTAACATGAACATTCTTGCACATTTAATTGTTAGATGGTTTCAGAAGAGCGGAATCATTCAAAACAACATTTAAAGAAAAAAAAAAACAGCAAAAATATTAATCAGAAACATTGACAAAGCCGATCGACTAAAAACACATTTGATGACACAACGTGACACTAACTTACTTCATTTCATAAAACAAACACTTAAAACCTCTTAATAAATTATTACTCTATATTCCACTTCCCTTTACTCAAAATAGTAATTTACCAACCAAGATATGTCGTCTCATTCACATTATAGCAACATATAATTGTCTGCGGCCGATGTTTAACAGTCCGAAAAAACAAAATGCGACATTTTATCGAATCACACGCTTCCTCATCACTCCATCTTTTACGCCATTGGTTTGTTATATTTCTTGGAGAAACAAAAAAAAAATCATGCAGAGTGCAGTTTTCATTCAGTTTATATATGTACTGTATATCCCCACTCTGATGCAAAGGACAAAGGCCTCAGCGTGTGAACGAGGAATTAAAAAACACACACCTCTCTGCTCACATCCTAAGCTCCTCGTGCACAAATGCAAGACTGTGAGAAACACACATCATCAGCATCTTCTTCCTAACCGGCCCGGGACGGCTGACAGGTTCCTGAGCCTTCGGTTAGAGATGTAAAGCTTGTGGTCAAGAAGTAGTGTATAGTACAGAAGCTGCTGGCCACAACAAAATGAAGTTGTGTGTGTGTGCGTGTGTGTGAGACCCGAGCTGCTGGATCAGGCCCGATGATGCTCTGCTGGACCATCTCACACTCCACACATCAACCTCCTCTGAGAGCTGGAGCGTCTTCCTCGGTTCCTCTGCTGGGGAACCTGGTTGTGTCACGGCCCTCACTGGGACAGCGCGGCGAGGTGCGAGGACGAGCTTTGCGTGGAGCCCTGGTAGGAACGCAGGAGCACCTTGTGCTTGGTGGCAGTGGTGGTTCTGACCTGCTGCTGCTGCTCCAGGAACTCCTTGAGGCGCGTGGTGGTGAAGGTGAGCGTCTGTCTCCGCAGCCGCATCAGGTACGCGTCCTGCAGCCAGGAGTTGTTGAAACAGTCTTTGATTGTGGGACGGGCCCTGAGGAACAGTGAGAAACCGAGAGAAACTGTGAGAAACTGTGAGAAACTGTGAGAAAAGAGCAGATGATGTCTTCACACAGAGATAAGAGAACGACTACAATCACGATGGTAAAAGTGAGAGAAAGATAAATGCTTCAAGTTTGTTTGTTCTTCAATGTTGCAAAAGACCTTAAAATATCTTCTTATCATTACTGGAAAAAATCACGACTAAATAAAACAGAAACAATGCAACGACTCTATGCTCTTAGAAAATACTTCTAAGTATTGTTCTCTTGTGTAAGAAAAATAAATGTTCTGTCTTTCCTACTGTATCAGAATCAGATTATATTTAATCCCACTAGATTTAATTTTATTACATTTCTCAAGTTCCGTTAATTATTACCTTTTAATTTGCAAAAGTCCTAAAATACTTTCTTATCATTCCTAAAAAATAATTAAATAAAACAGGAACAATTAAACGCTTGCAAAACTCAATGCGGCAAGAAAATAATTATAAAGATTGTATTGTGCTCTTATGTACGAAAAAGAAAAGTTCTGACTGTCAATCCGTCCGATTTGTATCAGAATCAGCCTATCTTTTAGGTTTTTAAGTAAAGCAATACAAAATCGAATATTAGATTCTTCAAGTTCAGTTATTCTTTCTATCCACGTTCTATTCATCAAATAATGATAACATTCGTCAATCACAATTGTTTTTTCTTGTGAAAAAATATAAAAAAATAAAATAAAGATACTATTCTTTTTATAATATGATTCCTATATATGAACATAAACAATATAATGCACATATCGTACGTTTTTTTGGGGGGCGTTTTTTGGTTTAGTGTTAAGTTGCTCAGCGCCACCTTGTGGCAGGGAGTGTACTTGTTTTGACTCATTGCCAACAAAATCCAGCAAGTGAAACTGCAATAATTGACCCGGTCTGGACAATCCTAGAGATCTAAACAGTTCTAGATCTGAGGTCTGGACTCTAATCTATTACACACAGTATATCGCCGTGACTAGTTGTCCTGCTCACCACGGGTAGCTGCACAGGATCTTCTTGAGGAACAGAGAGGCACTTTGGGACACATTTTGGTAGAGTTTAGTGAGGTCAAACTTGGCGGCCTGTATTCTGGCCTCCGTCTCCGCAGGGTCACTGTCAGTGAACGGCAGTCGTCCGCTGAGCCTGGACACAAAGTGGAAAAATGCCTTTAAAAATAGAATTAGTTTGTCTAAATACATGTCGTCAATTTTTGAAGGGGACATTTCTTGGTAAAATTTGAAGGTGGAAGCTGGAGTGATGCCCCTAGTTGATGCAATGACAATCTGGATTTAAAAGCAGTCAGTAAAAATTAACCAATGATGTAAAAATGATTTCTAAGTCCCTCCTCTATTTATAAGCTCCGCCTCCACCTATCTGCATAATAAAGTGCACCTCCGCCTCCTGCCTTAATCTGCATAATTACACAGCACGAAACTTTATTACGGTATATAGCTATGCATCATGTTTGTATAAAATATTTGTTATTTAGAAATGTATTTTACTTACTCATTAACAAAAAATGTAAAAAAGGGCTGGAACGAACTAAAGGGTATTTTAACTATTCTAGAAAATGAATTTGATGTCCCAGAAAATTCAAATAGAAATCAAATAGAAACTGTATATGTTTTGTGTTTTCTCATTCTCATTCATAAAACCACTCACATGATGTAAGTAATAACACCAACGCTCCAGATATCAGCCGGTGGTCCCACCACGTCCCCCTTCAGCATCTCCGGGGCTGTTGGTGAACAGCAAATATTTAATAAAAACATCACATGTACGGTAAAGTTCAAGAACCGAAAATATTGCCTTACACATGTAGTCCAGGGTTCCGATGGCCGGACTGAACTGCTTCAGGAAGAGAGGATTGAAGTTCTGTGCCGTGCCAAAGTCGATGATCTTCACCACGTTCATGTATGTGACTATGATGTTGTCTGGCTTGATGTCCAAGTGCAGGATTCTGCGGCTGTGAAGATAGTCCAGGCCCTGAAGAACCTGCACGATGTACGCCACCACGTCGTCCTCAGAGTACCGGAACCTTCCAACGTAAAGGAGAAAACGTTTTACACTCTGGCCTTCCATGTATCATAAAATATGACTTACTATATGTTTGCTACAAAGATACTAACACATAATCAAGATTATTTTGCACACATTTAACAAATAGATGTGTGATTTTGTGTCTGTGTGAAAGATTCAGTGTGTGTGTGTGTGAGAGAGTTGTGAAAAATGTATTAGAAAAAATATAATATTATTATTATTATTATTATTAGAGAAGAACTAGGACTAATTTGCTGAATAGCTCCACCTTGTGTCAGAAAGTGGATTTGCATGTCACTCTGCTTTTACGGATGTGGAAAAAAAAAGACACCACGGCCACAAACTTGGTGTAAAAGAGGCAGCAGTTCAGTACTAGTTACTAGATGAGTGAGGTTCAAGTGTGTCAGCTGACCTGTCAATCAAACTGTAAAGCAGCTCCTTCCCTGAGCAGCACTCAGAGATCAGCACCAGGTAGCGTGGCGTGACGTAGGCCTCGTGCAGGGCCATCACCTTCTCGTGATGGAGGGACTTCAGGATGTCGTACTCCTGTAGCACGGCTGGTTTGCTTTCTGGCTCGTACGGGACGATCTTGGCCATGTAAAGGTTACCGGTGGCATTCTCCCGACACTCTCTGATCACGCCAAAGCGACCTCTGAGAGAACAAGGAATCAAAGTTGCATTTGAGATTATATTACTGTAAACTGGTTTTATTTTGAAGATCCTGAAGTTCAAGCTATAGTAGGTTTTATATTCTGAACTAGCTAGGTTCTATATTCTGAACATTTTAAGATTTTAAGGTCTTGTCTTCTGAACAACTAATATTCCAAAAAGGTCTTATATTCTGAACTTCATGAAATTTGCGGTAGATCTTATTTTTTAAACTAGCTAGGTCATATTCTGAAAATCCCACAGCCAGGCCTTATATTCTCAACATCTCAAGATTCTAGCTCTCTCTCTCTCTAGGTCTAGGTCTCGTCTTCTGAAAATCTAATTTTCCACCCAGATCTTATGTTTTGGACTATGTAGATAGAAATAATCTGACAATCCTACAGCTAGGTCTTATATTCTGAACATCTTGTGAGTTATAGCTAGGTCTTGTCTAATATAACACCTAATATTCCACCTAGGTCTTCTATTCTGAACTTCCTATAATTTGAGCAAGATCTTATATTTTAGACCAGCTAGGTCTTATATTCTGAGCATATTAAGATTCTAGCTAGGTTGTGTCTTCTGAACAGCTAATTATCCAGCTAGATCTTATGTTTTGGACTAGCTAGGTCTTATATTCTGAAATTCTACAACTACTGTAGGTCTTCTATTCTGAACTTCCTATAATTTGAGCTAGATCTTGTATTTTAGACCAGCTAGGTCTTATATTCTGAGCATATTAAGATTCTAGCTAGGTTGTGTCTTCTGAACAGCAAATTTTACAGCTTATATTATGACTAACTAGGTCTTATATTTGGAACACATAAGAACGCCAGTGGTAAAAAGGTGGCCACTGAGACTTCACCTGGCCTTCTCATCCATGAAGGTGTACGGTTTCTGAGGAACCCCCTGCCTCAGGGTGGAATCTGCGGCTTTTCCTAAAGGAGTTCTGCGTCCAGACGGAGTGGCTCTCCCGCTGGGCGTCACGCGGCTGGGCGTGGCAGTGCCCTCCCCCACCGGACTCAGACTCGTGACCAGCACCACGGGTGGAGAGAGTGTTTGAGGGGTCATGATGGGAGTGACCGGGGTCACGTGTGCTGTGGTGGTGGACGGGGCGTACATGGGCACAGACGAAATGGGTTTGCCGATTGTGGGGGGCGGAGACACCAGAGGAGGCGGAGACACTGGGGGAGTGTGAGCTTGGCCCACACTGACTGGGGTCAGGGGTTTTGGCAGGACCACCGGTGGGGAGGGTCGAGCTGGCACGGCTAGAGCAGGTGATGGTGAGGATGGTTTGGTCATGGTGATGTTGAGAGTGCTCTTAGCCTTGGCCGTGGTGGGGGTCCCGGGGGCTGAAGGGGGTGCTGTGGCTGGAGAAGGCTTGACCGGCTGGGCTATAATAGGCACTGTGGTGGTTGGTGGTCCGGCAGCCGGTCTGGTACTTGCAGGCTTCATTCCAGGTAAAGTCATGGATGATGTGACCACAGCAGGAGCCGATGGAAGGGTTTTTACCACCACTGTCCCACTAGATTTTGGAGCTGCGGAAAAATAAAATAAACATAAATGCAAGAAATAAAATTCTGTTAATTTTATACCATATTAGTTCATTTAAGCATTCCATTACCGTATTGCAATAAATAAATAAATGAATTATATTAAGAAAACCATAAATTATTAATGAACAAATAATTATGAACTATACATATGAACTATGTATTATGCAACACATTTCTATTGAAAACTTTGAAAATAAAAATATTTAAATAAATAAAAAAAAACATAGTAAAAAAAAAGAAAATAATTTGAAAGAAATCTACTTTTCTATAGTATTTGTACAATATTAATTATATTTTAATTATAAAATCATTTTAAATATCTACCTAATTTACATTTGCACCTTTCAATCAAATTACAATTTGTAGTTGTCATAAGTTTAATGCAGTTAAACATTTGTTTCATATAAAGACATTTATTTAAGTTATGATATAATAATATGTATTTAGATTGCATGGACTTAAATCAATAAAGCAATAGTTTTATATGTATTTGTATTATACTGTATATAATTTATTATATTACAAAACAAACTACTACTGTGCTACTTAATTCTGTGGCAAACAGAATTAACAAAAGATTCAAAAAACTACAAAATATTTAAAAAAAGAAAAATTCAAAAATTCATATTATCAAAATGTATAAATTATCATTTATATAAGAAAATAAGAAAAATTATCATAAGAAAAACAAAATCCATTATGCGGTATGATGACTGGTATTAAATGATATAGCTAAAAGCACCTGTGGAGTCCAGCAGAACCTTCTCCGACAGGTTGCTGTAAGGCCCCTGTCCGGCCTTGTTCACGCAGGCCACTCGGAACCTGTACGTGGCCGCGGGAAGATCCGTGGCGTTGTAGTAACAGTCGGCCACTCCGGTGGCTACGATCAGCCAGTGACTCTCACCTAGAACACCACAAACACAACAGTTCATTAAAACTGTCAAGATGGGGAAAAGTCATGCTGTTCCGTGCAGAATGTTCCAACCATAATGTGTAATTACAACACTAAAGCAGTTCATAATTCTTTATCTAGTGGATAATGGTGTCTTCTGTTAATCTTCTGGCAACACTTGATTATATAAGTCACTAGATGTGAGACTTTACAATGTGGAATAGACTTAAACAGTAAAAGTCCTAAATTAGATTATTTCCCTTGCTCGAGTTTAAATGAGTTTGAGCGTTAGCTACAAAAAAAGTCAATCACTTCAGACACTTTAAATACAAACGTCGTGCATTTATGCAATTCCATAAATAGCCACATGAGGGCGAAAGAGTTGCAGAAAAGTCCTGATTTTAAACGGATATTTTCCTTTGCTACAAAATCACCGTTTCATTACCGTGTGATGAATTACAGTAAAGTTGACAATTTTATTTAGGTGTGATTTTCCACATTGAGTGCTCTGACCTTCTGTTCTCCTCTCCAGAGAGTAGGTGCACGGAGCCGTGGTGTCTGAAGGCCTCCACACGACCAGAGCAGTGTTCTGATGTTTCTGAGGAACCTCTGGGGTTCCAGGACTATTAGGTAGACCTTTAAAACAAAGATAATCAGCAACTAAAAAAAGAACAAGATGTAAATCAGCATGGCAAGACGTTCCGCTGAACTCCTCGAAAAGCAACATATAGAAAAAATAATAAACAACAGCAACAACCTTTAATGCTAAAACCTTCGAGCTTAAAATGACAGTCAGCTCAGACCGCAACAGGACATTTTCACCGCAAATCAGCTCCGAGCAACACACTGAAGTGGTGAATAATTTATCACCTGCTTTGTAAGAGAAATGGCTTTGCACAATGGCAAGACTCAGCGCATTAGTGGAAAAAGCTAATGGCCTTTCTGTTCTAAAGGCTGAAACGGCGTCTTGCTGGAGACCTGCAACGCTTTCTCTTGTCGCCACCTTCACTATTTCCATATTTTTCTGGGAAGTGCAGGGTTTTACAAGAATATAAACTCTCAATTGAATAGAACACCTCAAAAGAGCAATCAAGCCACCAGCATTTAAATATCCACCACCACTTAAATATCAATTTGGATCATGATTATTCTACACTTGTTGTTTTAACCCCTGGTGATCTGGCTGAGGAACTCACGGGCCAGGCTCACGACGCATGAGCTGGTGACGGCCGCCAGTGCGTTAGACGCCACACATTCATACAGGCCAGCGTCCTTCTTCGTGGTCTTCATTATCATCAGCAGCTGCCGTCCATCCGGGCAGGAGATCATGTTCATCCTGGAGTCCACCTCAAGCGGCTTCTTATCTGAGGAGATAAGGAGGAGGAGTCTTGTCTGAACTTTCTCACACTCTGGAACTTTCTCCCAAAATTATCAATTCATGGCACATGTGACTGATGTTTAAACATCTGGCTGGTTGTGAGATTTATTAAAGAAGAATTAGAATTTACAGTGAACAGACATATGGATCAAATTAAAAACAACCATTTTGCTATTTCCGATGTGTATTATTTAATTGTAATTACACACATTTATCATTTTAACTCACAAATTTCTAAATTTGTTGTTTCGTGTGTTCTTTTCATAATATTCATAAAACACAAATATTTTCGATACATTTCGATACATTTTTAAATTGTTCTTTGACATAATAATACTCAATAAAAGCGAGCACGGTACAGTCTGACAGAGGCAAGTGGAATAGACCTTTCATCCAGGAGATTTGTGGGTGAGGGCTGCCTGCAGGAAGACAGCTGAGAGTGACTGGATCGCCCTCCAGAAGAACGTGGTCTCTCAGCTTAATATGGAACACAGGAGGAAAATCTACACGATGAGAAAAGTAAAAATCAGTCAGATATACTCAGACAGACCCCATCAGAATAATGTACAGTTACACCTCAAGCATTCGCTAGATCAGGTCTCAGGAATTGCTATTTTATGTTATGAAATGCTAGTAAAACTATATTTTATAAAAAAAAAAAACCCTAATTACTTTTCCAAACTATAACTGTAATTTAAAACATCCAAAAAAATTATTTCGAAGCATTACTGTATTTTATAAAAGCCTAGACCATTCTTCCAAAGTGTTACAGATTTTTATAAAAGCGCAAATCATTCTTCTAAAGTATTACTGTATTTTATTAAGAGCCAAATCTAATATTACGGTGTTTTTTATATAAAGAACCAAATCATTTTTCCAAAGTATTACTGTAAATTTTGCAATCTGAAATGAGCCAGAAATACCAGAAGTTAATCGAGTGTGGTTGCGAGAATGCAGAGAGCCATTTTCTCTGGCAACAGACGCTGGGATGTCTGGTTGAGAAGATGTTTTGTCTTTCCTTCCTCTCGTCAAGCCCCAACGGTCCCATCGGGATCTACGCTCAATTTCAGCACCTAAGGAAACCAAGATGGAGATGGTCTTGACAATTTGAAGAGTAAAGAAGATCAAGTTATACTTCATTGAAGACTGAAAAGCCATACTTTTCACAGCGGACTCTGATTGGATGCTTGACATAGAATCAAGAGACTCTGATGAGGTGTTTTTCCCTGATTGGACAGCAAGCTGATTCTGTGGAACACCCATCTTCTTTAAACTTCCCCCTTCTGAAGTGGCCCGCCGCATTTTGGTGTATATTGGTGTCCTCTTGACCTCAGTCTTGCTTTCACTGTCCAACTTCCTCTCCTCAGATTGGCTCCTAATTCTAGTAGATATGGTTGCAACCGTACTGCCAATCTTTCGGCGCATGGCAAGGATGGGAGACTCAGAAGGTGCTTTTGATTCTGGCTCTGGTGGAGCTTCAGGACCACCATCCAGCCTCATCATCTCAACCTCCTTCTTCTCTTGAGATCCCCTCCGCCCCAATGCCCAGGATAGACGTCTTCTGGGAGCAGTATTACCTTCCTCTTTGACCTCCTCCTCCTTTTTTTCCACTGATGGGCTCCTTTTCAAACGCAAAGAGAGTCTTCTCATAAACCCGGGGTCCTTCTGTGCCTCACGAAGATCCTGAACAGATTTGGATTTCTCTTCCAGCCTTCTTGGCCCAAACTCCAAAGGAGCTCCCACTGGGCCTGGGCGATACATTTCCTCTGTACTTTCAGGAGCCACTGTGGATGACTTATCTTCGCTTTTTTGAAAAGAGAAACGCTTGAGACTGCGAGTTAGTGAAGACTCACGCTTTTTAAACCGTGCTTCGAAAACTTCTTCCGATGCGACATCCTGAATGTGGCTTCCAGGTGCGGTTTCTAGCTTAGGGGAGGAAGGAGTGGGTGTCTTAGGTGGACTTGGCTCTTTGGAAGGGTGTTCCGTTGAAGCAACTCGTGAAAAGACAGCTGGATGCTCAGTAGTTTGGTGAATATCTGTCTTGGACGTTGAAGTTGAGATGTTTGGCTCAGAACTTTGCCTGGCAATGGGTGCATAGACTGGAATTGATGGCAAAGTGGAGGATGTAGCTGGAGCGTATTCAGGTTGGCTAGACGGCTGGGATGGTACCATAATGGTCTGCATGATACTGGCATATGCCGACGTCCTGCCATCGGGGAGCACGGTACGCGTTGGGGGCGAAGGGGATACTATTGTTGATACAACACTGTGGGGACTGGTAGGTGTAGGATCATTTGAGGACATCATGACTGAGTTGGGGGAACTGGTCAATTCTGGAGACTTCACTTTCATTTCAACAACTTCCTTTTTGGGAGCGTCTGATTGCACTTCTGGTAGTTTAACGTCTCTTTCATCAATTTCCTTGACTGACTCCTCTGGCACTGTTACCCGGAGTAGGGAAGACTTTGGCAGGCTCTCATGCACGTTTCCAAAGTCCGTCCTAGTTTCGTCTACCTTTCTCTGGTATTTCTTTTCTACCTTGTTCTCTCTAGATGTTTGTTCCAATGTTTCTCCATCAGGGACATTGCCCTCACCTTCAGATTTGGAGCTGGTGGTCTCCAGTTCGCCCCTTTTGTCAGTTTGTTCTTCCAATTCAGGTGTGTGAGATTTCGGTGTGACGGGGCGAGAATCTTTCACTGGCTCTGTAAGAACAGACATAGAGACAGCTTCTTGAAGAGGTCGTTCTTCTATTTGTGCCAGTGGGATCTCCAGAGGGGCTCCGCTGCGTCTATGAAGAGGCATAGGTTCTGAGTCTCCCTGACTAAAGGAGGCACTTTTGCGGAGGACCTTGGTCTTTGGGATTTCATCTCTAGGTGACTCACTGGATGCTGCTCTGACAAGAGGAGGGTTACTTAAGCGAGATGCCCTCAATAAGCGCTTCTCGTCTCCCATTCCAAGGGTCTCCAGCAACGGGCCTCGTAAGCCGCTCATCTTTTTGTCCACAGAGCCGCCTCGAAGAAGCCTCTGCCTCATCAGCTCTAATTTCAGAGCATAGTCTTCCTGGCTCATTTTTGCCGCTCCTGGACTTGGACTCCTCCTTGGGAGTTCCATGGAAACAGACTTTTGGAGGGTTCTGCTTCCATCAGTAGGGCTTTCCTCTGCACCATCCTCAGGTTTGATGTGAAGCTGAAGAGCACTGTCGGCCGAGCTTCCTCTACGAAGTTCTCCTCTGCGCCGTGCTACTTCCGGCTCATCAGACTCCAAGCTTGATTCTCTACGCATCGCCCTCTTGGCCGGTCCTTCTGCCCCTTTGGCCAATCCAGCACGTTCTTCGTCATCAATTTTTCCATCTTCTTGAGTTGACCTCTTTCTGGCTCGCCCCCTGGCATCTCCACTTTCTCCTTCAGCTGTTTCAATGTCCATCGGTTCGGATTTCTGATGGCTCACATCAGGCCTCTCAACATTGCCGTTCAGTCTTCCTGTCACTTCATCATCCCCTGGGATTTCTGTCAAGGACATCCTAGAGCCTGAGAATTCCATATTGATTGGCATCGGGATGAAAGGCAGCTCATCAATGTCTTCGTCAGAATCAGAAGATGAAGAAGGTGGTGGTGAGCCTTGTTTGAGATGCCGTGGCACAGCAATGGAAATATGGCTGGAGGAGTCATCTAGTAGCTCAGGTATGGTCCTCATTACCATTTTGGACTTGTAGTTGATAAGAGATCGCTGAAAATGATTTATAGATGAGCAAGACTATTATTATGTTCTGAAACATACGATGTTATCAACCAAAATAATTTAATCCTACCTGCCATTTTCTCCTGGATATGAACCTTTTGAGGAATTCAGTTCCAATGCTCTTACCCTTGTTCAACGTCTAGAAACGAATAAAAAATTATATTATCATTTGAGGATAGATTTAAAGATATATCATTAAGAAACAAAAAGTGAAATCAACTCTACAATCATTGTAAAAAAAAAAAAAAGGACGATAAAACTGTTAATATTCTAAATACGTATATTTCTTCCCAATAGATTCTTCTTAAATAAATATTTGAACATTTTAAATAAACATTTTAACTATTACAAATTTCTTTTTGAATAATGAATAATAATCTATAAGATAAAAAATAATAATATATAAGATATAAAATATAATATATATAAATAATAATAATAATATATATAAAATAATAATATATAAGATATAATCTGTATTTAACTGTTTTAACTTTTTACTTTAAATTAATTTTAAAAATGAACAGAACAAACACTATGTCTAACTGCTTGCTGATACCAACATTACCTTGAACCAGGGATGACGAAGACATTCATTAGCATCCGGTCTCCTGCCGATAAACAAGTATTTAACAAATTAGCGGTTTACACAAATCGCTCATCACAGGGGGAAATATTTCTCCCGACATCAAATTCACCACAGGAGATTTGCACGGCAGTTAAGTGTTGAGACTATAACTTACAGTCTATCAGCCACCAGGAGTTTGATGACAAAGCTTTTGGCTTCATTACAGAGATCCATAAACATGTTTTCTTCAAATGCCACATTATAGTTTCGAATGTTGAGGACAGAAGAGCGGTCGTTTTCCCCAGCAAAAGGAGAAACTCCAGTGAGACTGTTAATAAAAGTATACAAAAATTACAACAACATTTTATAGGTTTAGATAAAAAGCAAAAAAGGTAGAATTGAAACAAGTAGATTGTCTGAATTAAAATGACTAAAATCAAAACTGTAATGCTGTGATCGTGTTACTATTTAAATGTATTATATTAATTAACCAATTATGTCAATTTCGCTGATTGATGTATATTATGTGACATGTGAATATGGTAACGGTCAGACTTCCATTATATTTTTGAAACGTTAAGATTTTGAAGTCTAACTTAATAGCAGATTTTCAGACTGAATTAAAAGCATTTTATTTTCCAATATGTTGGTTTAATATTTCCAAACGCAAATTGGCACCATGAGTAAATGGGTGAAATAAAATATAGAAATTATTTGAATAAATGAGTCATCAAGAAACTAAAATCGGCAACTTACTAAAAAAATACATATACAGTAATGGTAACGTTATATTACATATAATATTATTTAATATTTTATTATATAATATATAATATTGGTCTTTTATTCAAAAGCATACAAAAGCTTACCACAAGTACGTTAGCACTCCAACAGGCCTGTAACAAAGGAAGGAATAAAAAAGTGAAAGTGATGAGGAGTGTAATGTATTCATGAAGAGATTTGCTGAAGCTGTTGAAGAGAGCAGGTGCTTTACCAGATGTCTGTTGCCTTAGAGACGGGAGTCTGGTTAACAATCTCCGGTGCCACAAATTCTGGTGTTCCGAACTTGCAATACTGCGTCTCATCAGGCTTCAACCTCACAGCGTTCCCAAAATCACAGATTCGGATCTGATCGCTGCTAGCGTCAGCCATCAGTATGTTCTCAGGCTAGAAAACAGACATTTTAATAATGTTTAATCCAGACACTAAATTAAAAGAATGATCTTTTAACATGATAAAACACCAATTCATACCAATGATTAATCAAATAAACAGGTGCATATACATATTCAGCATCAAAAACATGTGCATATACATATTCAGTTTTAATCCTGAGTCACACACTTTGACAAATCTGAGCAGGAAAACGACAAATATTTATTTCTGCCCAATTATATATTATGTCCAATTATTTTGGCACAATTACACTTTCAAATTATTGATCAAAATGTAAATAAACTCACAACTGCAAACTTCAACAAATATATAAAAAAATTTTGTTTTTGTCCATATTGGATATCCCGTGTGTGTGTGTGTGTGTGTGTGTGTATGTTAAACTCACATACACTCTGTATAAGTAAAAAAGACACAATTTCCTCTCAAAATAAATTAATTTACCAGATCATAATTACCAGTTAATAATTCAATTACTCCTCCTAATAATAAACATATGTAAATTTATTTATAAAATTATTTATAAAAAATAATTCTAAAAAAATTATGAATAGAATTCTTATTAAAGCAAGACATCAGCATGTGTCCTGTATAAAATACAATATTTTAGTGTATTCACAGCCTGACCTTCATAGACCACGAGAGCACAAGACCCTGATCCTTGTCTTTTAATGCATTAAAAGACAGTGTGTGCTATATAGAAGGCATCACATGTTTACCTTGATGTCTAGATGAAGTATGTCGTGCTGATGGAGATAAGTGATGCCCTCCAGCAACTGCCTCACACTGGACCGAATCTGCAGAAAAACTCTCATGTTATTTCTATAGACACATATTTTAATTCATAGTGTCGAACACTCAATTTTCAAAATGACTGTCTAAGAAGTATCCAAATTGTAGATCACAAACTACAATATAATGATTAAAAACTAATTAATATTGAAGTTTTGAGAAGAGCAGAACTAGTGCACTCACCTCCGCTTCCGTTAGTGTTGACTTCTTTGTTAACCTTTCCAGAAGCTCCTCGGAGCAGCTTTACGTGTTGTCAAAGGTGATAATTGTGATTGAGTTACTCTTGAGATCGACTCATTATCACTGAAATGTGGGATTGTGTGCGATTACGTGTGAATCTACAGGATACTTTCATCATCTACAGTCTGAAATAGCCAAATTACAGTGACTGCAATCAAGCCAAGTCAATTCAATGTCTAAGTCGACTTAATAGGGAAGGCAAGTATGGATTGTCAGATCAGCAGGTGGATTCTGAGTAAACAAGGATACAGCTCTGTGATAATGACGACCGCGTTCTTCTTCTCAAAGGCATCGTGAAAGTAGAGGATTCGCTCATGGTCGACCTGAGACAGAATGTTCATCTCTCTCAGAGCCGAGGCTTTCCGCTTGGCTCGAGCGGAAATGAACTTTGCTGCGTATTCCTTCTTTCCAGTCTTCTGCGTGACCCGCTTCACATAGGAGAAGGCGCCTCTGTCACAAAGCACAATTATATTAAAGCCCCGAAAGCTGGAGATGCAGCAATGACCTTGAAGTCTGATGCAAAAATCAATGTAACCTTAAAAACATTCCACTAATAATTAATTCATACTATTTAAAGTGAATAATATTTAAATTAAACCAGTAACACAAACATTTACTAAATGTAAATTTACTAAATGTAGACAAAAATACACACACATGCAATATGTGTGTACGTATATATAAACATTTTTTTATGTTTTTATAACATTTATTTATACAGTATATTCAAATTTCTCTATAGTATACACTGTATACTGTATAATTATACACTGCATACTGTATATAAATTGCATGTACACGTATGTGATATACATACCGTATATGCATAATTATATACAGTATATTGTATATATAAGTGTATGTGTGTACTGAACCACACATGTATGTACTTCTATGAAGTATTTTTACTGAATATATTAATACATTTTATAAAACATTTTGTTTCATAGCTTTAACTGGCACCTTGCCTCAATTTGACCTAATATTTATCGTTTAGTGCGTTTTATTTATTTAACCGTCAGTTTGTTTAAAAATTTACACTGAAATTCATTTAAATGTATTTTCATTTCAATAAATATTTCAAAAATACTTCATTTAAACGCACTTGTACAGTGTGTAAATATTGCTACGGGTCTTCGAGTAGTTTAGGTTTCGCTTAATATTATTTTACGTACTGTATGCTCACATTTTTCCAGTTGAGATGTAAAACCTGTCTTTTTATTGTCATCAGTACCACAGAAACAAAGTGTTTGTAATAACGCCCTAAAAATAATTTAACCTCAGTGTGCGACAAGATTGAGAGTCTCCTTGAGTTTTTTGGATGAAGAAGAGATCAGCAAAAGATGGTGTGCGTCCAAACGTGGCGCGAGGCGATGACTCACCTCCCGATTTCCTTGTGCACGTCATAGTAATCGCTGAGCCTCCGCATCTTCCTCAAGATAGACGCCTCGTCCTCCATCGGCTCGTCTTTCTCCAGCTTGGCTGCACAGTAGCATTAGACAACAATTTGATTACAAAGGCTAAAGCACATTTAATTTAATTGCATAGGCTTTCTCAAAAATCAGGAATTTCAGACGAACGTCCAATTTTACACATATAAACAGTAATGAGAATAGACACATAACCTTTGCTGTGTGTTATCTCTATACAACATAGAACATTACAAAACAATAGAACATTTCTCTGTTATGGCTGATGTTTGTGTCTTATTTTGTTTGCCTGTCTGTTTGATTATATACAGTGCAGGCTTATAACTCCACTAAAACAGATTATAAAAAAGTGAGATTAATTATACAGAATTATAGTGACATTAATACAATTATGCAAGTTTAACACAAACTTCATATGTTGAACTTGATGAAAAATAATAAATAAAGTCAAAAAAAGGCCACAGAAAAGGTCAAAGGAAACGCTATAAAAAGGTCAAATATAATGGTCAGTGAAAAGGTCACAGAAAAGGTCAAAGGAAGGGTATGGGGAAATGGTGAAAAGAAAAGCTTGGTGAAGTCTGGGAAAGAAAAATTACAAAAGAGGTCAAAGGAAAAGCTTTAAGAAAAGTCAAAGGTAAGGTCAGAAAAAGGTCAAAAGAAATGCAATAAAAAGGTCAAAGGTAAGGTTGTATAAAGGGTCACAAGTATGTAATCAGGAAAGGCAACATAAATGGTCATGGTAAAGATCATGAGGTCACAAGTTCATAGGAAAGGTCACGGTAAAAAGGCAAAGGTCATAGACAGGAGACCCTGTAGTTACAGTGGGAAGCTCTTACTGGTGTGGACGGTGAGCTCGGCCTTGCACGACACGGACCCCGCTAAGTTCCTGGCGGTACAGGTGTAAACTCCAGAGTCGTCCACCTGAGTGTTCAGCACCACCAGAGAACACTCGTTGTCATCATACACGAATGTAAAGTGGCTGCTTTCAGACAGCAGGACGTCTCCCTGAAAACCACAAGATCATGACTACAAGACGCACTTCAATTTTCCAGTACCAGTGGCAACACACACCTTGTACCAGAGGATGTCTGGAACAGGCTTTCCTTCCACCACCACCGCGAAGCGAGGGGTCTCGCCAACATTCACATCCAGGTCCTCCATGATGGTCTCAAAGGAAGGAGCCACTGGAGAAAAGACACGTCAGAATGAGCTTGACACGGACGCTGTGATTAGCTTTCTGAGAAACGCACCGGCCATCTCCAGGGTGAAGGTGCAGGAGTCGCTGCCGTGCTGGTTGCTGGCGATGCAGGTGATCTGTCCCACATCGCTGCTCCTCATCTTCCACAGCCTCAGGGTGTGCTGGTCATCATCAGGCATGCTCAGCTCGATCAGGCCCGGTCTGCTCGACAGCGTCACTGCCCCTCTGAACACAGCAATTACACAAGATTTAATGTAGAATAATAACATAATGTGTAATAACACACAATGCCGTGTTCAATCTTGCTTTAAGAGACTGACAGACTAACTGACTTAAAGCAAGTCCATTATTTCCTTGTGATTTACTCATTATAGATTTAAAGTGACTTCGCAAAATAGCTCGTTATATCCAGTGGTCTGTTTTATCCATAGTTGCTCAACTAACCTTTTGAATTTGGATCGAAGAGCTTGGTATAAGTCAGGTGTCAAGTAACAGAGTAAAAATACTTAGTTACTTTACTAAATTAGAAATTTGGCTTATTCATTCTTCGATTGAGAAATTATTTTCCCACCTACTTTTAATCTCCACTCCATATATATTTATGCAAATATCTATACTTTCTACTGCTAAAAAATAACCGCGTTACATCTATTTCATTCGGTGAGTTTTTTTTCTGGGTTGAAATTGATCAAAAAAATATCCAGATAAATCACGCCATGCAACAGTTAACTAGATTGTGATTGTATAAACATGTTGTATAAACATGTATCATTCTGACACTATTGGTTTGTATGTGAAATCTTTGATTCTGTGTCTACATGACATTATTTTGTTATCACTGCAAAAAAAGTCATGCTTCTTATTGTGTGACATTTTTCACCATTACATTATTAGTCATCACAATTTACACACGTTAATGCTTAGTAGCACAGAAATGGTATTTGCATTGTAATAAAATGCATTCATTTTCAATGTCATTATATATGGCAACATCTTAATATACCAACACAGTCCAACAACAAAGTGTTACTTTTACTTTAATAATTTGAGTAGTTATCAAACCAGGACTTTTACTTCCACAATCTTTTTTTTTTACTCTTTAATATCTATACTTTTACTTGAGTAATGCATGTGACAAACTTTTGACTATCCTGTAGCTGTAGAGATTTTCTGTGGCTCAGTCAATATAGCTGTTTTTTGCAACACCAAGGTCGTTGGTTCTACTCTCAGTGAAAGCATGAAGCGAAGTGACTACTACATGCAGAAATGCTCAAGGTAGAGTTTAAACCGTAAGTTGAAATGCTACTTGAACAGAACCAGACCTCTTCCAGCTGACGGAGGCGTTGACGTGGTTGAGAGAGACAGTGATGTTCACCGGCTGCTTTTCCACCACGTAGACAATGTCTGGCTTGTCCGTGATCACAGGAGCCTCCAGGAGGTACGGGCCTGCAGACGGAGGGATCACACTCAGTCTCCTGCAATAACTCCAGCGTCTGCTCAGGATTACCTCGGTCCAGCAGTTGCACCGGATCTGTGGCGGACGAGGGCTTGCTGAAGGCCTTGCTGGTGATGGACAGGACCCTGAAGGAGTAGCGGACGCCCTTTGATAGATTGCTGATGGTGTAGGTTGTCTGTTTCAGGCAGGAGGCGATGATGGTCCACTGGATTGAGCCCAGGGGCTGCTGCTGGATGGCATACATCAGGGAACCGGGCTCTGAAATACAATGTTAGACAAGTTAACCAACCTTAGATACTTGTCAACTTTACTACCATCTACAACTACAACTTTACTACTATCTAATGAGATCATTTAAGGATTTGTTTTTCCACATGATGGAATTTGTCCAATGCACGAATGAAGTTGTAACGGGATTTGATGGGATTAGGATGATTAAATAAGACAGAAGTGGTAATTTGATAGCATCAAAAATAATAGTTTAGTATCAAATATATACGTAGATAGTATCAAATACCAACAAGTGTTTTTGAAAGAAGCATAACTGCCGTATATCAATGCTGAACTTTAAATCTGTATTCTGAAATAGATTAATGGAAAGTATACACTACAACATAGTATAATGTTTGGTAAAACATAATAAAAATAATTCATTTAAAAATATAATATACGGTAAAAAAACAATACACAGTACTGTATGCATAACATGACCCTATATTGACCCTATATGACCCTATATTTTTATAATCTAATTATAAAAAAATGAAACTGCAATACAGAAAAATGATACCAATGGAGGGATCCAGTCTTTTTGGTTTCTTCCAGCTGAGAGTGATGGTCTTGCCAGTGATAGACTCAATAACCGGGGTCCCTTCTGGTGGGTCAGGAAGGATGTCTAAAGTAACCGGAGGACCAGAAAGATTATTTCTGCAATGTCCTTCAAATGGTTTCACACACACACACACACACACACACACACACACACACACACACACACTGATCTCAGCAAGCCAAATAAAACTACCGCATATCAACTACCGATCAAATCTAGAATATATAATGGGCAAATATAAATCTGATGATAGTTTGTCAGATTATATTGGATTTTCTGTAAACAAGGGAATTCTTATCCCACCAACTCACCTGTCACGTATAGATGGGCATAGCAGGTGGCCTTGCCCACCTTATTAGAAATGACGCACTTGTAGACCCCTCCGTGGGCATGACACACTGTGCGGACCACCAGACTATGAATGTCTCTGACTGCAGAAAAGCCACAATAGGAAAAAACAGATTTACAAAACAAGAACAAACCAATATGTCTAAAACATTGGATATTGTAGCATTTATAGTCAAAATAAAGGCACGCTTCTGACACCATTCCTAAAGGCATCTAGGCTGTTTAGCCATATATTTTCATCCATTCTTCTAATTTCAGAACCACTGTTCCGTTTTTCATGGAAACACCTTTTTCCGGGCAATTTTAAGTCTTCAATTCTCTTGTTGTCTGTTTCTGGACACCGGAGCCCTGGAGGAAACCCACGCAATTACACGCGGAGAATGTGCAAACACTGAGTCAGGCCTCAAATTTGAGTCTCAAGGTTTAGTTATAAAAAATGATCATTGATAACTTTTTGACATTTTGCTTCTCTCGTCTCTGATGTCAGACATTATTCATTTTTACTAAATTAATTAATTAAATCACATTATTAATATTAATTATAATTGAATCAAGACATCCACTCACACTGTGTCATTTTTCTATCCTCTGTGCTGTCAATCCTCTTGCCGTTGTGGAACCAGATGATGGTGGGGTAGGGCAGGCCGGCCACTTTGCACCGGAGCACGGCCTCTCGGCCCTCCACCACGTCCAGATCATAGAGGGGCTTCACAAAGTCTGGCATGGTGACACGCTCCATCTCGTTCTCGGGGACCTCGGGCTCCTCTGGAATGGAGGGCATTTTTTCCAGCTTCGCTCTGTAAGAACCAGGATAATGTTGTAAAAAAATGACTAAAAGATTCATTTTTAGATGGACAGTGAAAAAATATTAAGACTAATATAACACATACGTATGTAAGTACATATAAGAAACTGGTACATTTGAATAGAAATGTTTAAACCAGATCAAGAATGTTCCAGAAAGGCATAATGTTGGACTCATGATCATTGGAAACGTGTCTGAAAAACGTCAAGTAAAGTCAGGTTCAAGTTTATTGAAAATATTAAACAATCATTTGTCTAGTATGAATGACATCACAGCTTTCAAAAACGCACCAAGCGTGATGAGATTTAATTTCACACCTCCACAAGTTGCGCAATTATTAATTTCAAAGAACCAGAATCAGCAACTGGATAACGCCACCAAGCGTGACACAAGAATCACAAGGATTCAATTCCCAGGTTAAAGCAGGAACTTTGGACAAAAGCGTCTGCTAAATGACTGTAAAGTAAATGTATTACTAGGAATTAAACACAGTGAGTCCATTCTCACCTTCAATCTCTTTGAACAGACAGTGAAATTGGTACAACAAGAGTATCTTTTGCACAACAGAAGGTAGAAAAGGGTCTTCAAGCGACCAGGGATTTTTCGGTTTTTGATGAGTAAACTCAATCATATTAATTTGAATATATGAATATGAATTAGTCTCTGCAAAATGTAAATTTCTCTAAATTGATTATTTCTAAATTTGTAAATTATCGGTACATTTAAAATAATCACAAAATAATTTGTGGTTATTTGTACATTTCTCATTGAAGAGACAAAAAAAGATTTTCTTCTTCTTCCTCTCTCAAGTCATAGATAGAAAAGGATGTCATAGATAGATTATTTTTTTATGTTGATGTACTTTAAAACATTCATGTTTCAAACATTTACTTGAATTGGAGTATAATTTAATATAATGGAAGTACTGTAATATTAGACTTGTAGGTTGTACATTAGGATGTGGGTGTTATATATAGACAGAGCTCGTACATCTGAGAGCATATAGCTGGTCTGGGCTCCTGGACGTAGAGTTCCGCCGCACACTCGGCCTGTCCGTGCGCGTTACGTGCCACTACCGTGTAGAGACCCTCGTCTTCGTTACAAACATGAGAGATGATCAAGGAATATCGTCCTCCTTCTTTCTGGATCCGAACGTCCTCGCTTTCCTGCAGCGGATGGTCTGTTGGAAACATGTCAGGCTGTTGAATCGAAGCAATCTTGATTTTTGTGGTTTTGCATTAAAGAAGCGACTCATACCGAAGTGACTCCAGATGACCTGAGGAGACGGAGTCCCACTGACTTTGCAGTCAAAGCGAGCATTGCGGCCCTCGATGACTTCCAGAAGGTCCAACTTACGGGTAAAGAGGGGCTCGATGGAAGCTACCACCTTTAGCTTGGCACTGGAGGTCAGCTCCTCTAAAATGACAGAGGAGAGATATGAAGGTTCTAAGCATCAAATTTAAGTTATTATTGTGCATTTATATCAAAGTACAGTATATAATAATTGTTTTATCAAATTGAAAAACAATTCCATGATTTTCAGCTACTTTTAGTGATTTTTTTCCAACAAAAAAGCAACTTGTTTACTTAAAATCACAAGCAAAATTAGTAAAATCAGTTGGATTAAAGTTTACGGACTAAGTACTCGCTATTTGTTGTAGGCAGTTGTGGCCAACATTTGGAACTTGACAGAAGCATCAAAAAATGTGATTTGAATTTTGCAGTTGTAATAACAGCAACAACAATTGGTCCATTAGGTTAAAAGGTCATTGATGAAAAACTCACCTTTGGCGGTGCTCAGTTTGCAGGTATATGTACCACTATCATCCTCGTGTACAGAGTTTAGCAGCAGCCTGCACCGTTTCCCATCAAAGTGCATCTTACAGTCCAAAAGAGCCGGCTGAATCAGTTTCCCATCTGACAGCCAGTCCACATCCGTGTCCTGTGGACCGATCACGTGACACTCAAACAGAGCCGTCTCGCCTGCCTTCACCATCACATCTCGGACTGGCCGAACTATGGACAGGCCTGGTTCTACTGTAGGAGCTGGAAGAAGACCAGTAGAGATCAATCACAAAATGCCAACATGACATTAAAAGAAAACCAAAGATGCTCAATGGGATTGGAGACTTTTCATACTCAAGGTTGGTTAGATGTAAGGTCTGTCTTTTTATTCTAATATCCACTTGAAAAGAAGCGGCGTTATGTAAAAATATTACATTTGAATTTAAAAATCCGAGGCAACCATGGCAACTAATTCAATGATTTTCCTCTTCCTGTTCCTTTTCTGTTCTGCACAGAACACTCAAATCATCTCTGGAGTGTTTATAACTCAACAGCCTCGAAATTATTTCAACTCTTTTTTTCTAGTCACTTTCAACATCACTTTCCTCTCGAGGCAAATTGAGCATTTGCTGTCGTTCCCATCGGTCGCTGTTCGTAAGTTGTTGATAATAGTATTGGTGGCATGAAGTTCAGCGTCTCGTTAAAGTCTATAAATTATCCACGTATGAGTTTAAAGCGTGGGAACAGAGCGACTTATTGTCTGAAAATTACAGTACAGTACTTACAGTACAACTTACAGTAGTAACTTCTAAAATGCAGATTGTACATTCGATTCTTTTACAGTTAGAACAGCCAGTCCCGGATCTGATCAATCGAGTTTACAAATTAGTGAACTGTAAAATGATTTATATAGATTTTCTTGCGTGATTGTATTGCTGTACACTTATAAATATAAAAAATGTACTTTAAAAAAACTTTAAAAAAAAATGTTTAATTACAAAAATAAATGGTGCAGAATTAAAATGATGTTCAAAAATCTAAAATATTACAATTAAAAATTCTTTAAATTCTTTCACATCTCTAAATGTGATAAAGAGATTAGGAAATTAATTAAAATGTAAATAAAAAATGTACTAAATAATGATAAATAATGATAACTTTTTATGGTCAATCTGGTGTGCCATATATTCTGGAAAATCTGGTACATTTCGCACAAAAACTATTTTCAGCACATACCTTTCACCTCCAACTTCCCTTCGCATTGTTTAGTTCCGTACTCGTTGATGATTTTGCAGGTATAAACACCGGCGTCCGACTTCTGCGCACATTTAATTGTCATCTCATGGTTTCCCTCCTCGGTCTCGTTGACGACGTGTCGAGAGTCGCTTTTAATGGTCACTCTGTCTCTCAACCTGAAAAATCATCACATTCATCAAATAAATCATCAGAACTTGAAAAAACAGTGAAGATATACAGAAAATAATGATGTAAAAATAAAGAGTGTTTTGTTTTCCAAGTCATTGTTGTCTTTTTTCTTGCTCAATGGTCATTATAAAAGATAAATTAAATAAAAAATAATTAATTGCATTATTATTATTGTTATTATTATTATTATTATTATTATTATTATTATTATTATATAAATTGCTCTGGTTATTTCATATTTCATGTCTCCTGAAAAAAAAAATGCTTTGTAAATAAACTATACAAACTCATGAATAGTAAAAATTGTGAAAAATTCCAGTGTGCTGATCTGTACCAGTAAAGCATGGGTTTGGGTTGTCCAGTCACTCGAACAGACATCGTCACATCTTGACCTTCTGTAACGGATTGATCTGCAATAATGGCCTATAAAATGGGGTGAAAACAAAGTTATGTCATATTTTGAATATACTAATGAGTTTGTTCCCAAAAAATCTAAAAGTCAAGAAAACGGCTAGTCACTATCCTGAGGTCAGATTGACTAGATTCTTAATTTACAGTTTAAGAGCTGTAGATTAAAGTCAAGGGCTAAAGTTGAG
This sequence comes from Paedocypris sp. Pulau Singkep, assembly GCA_017309775.1. NCBI lineage: Eukaryota > Metazoa > Chordata > Actinopteri > Cypriniformes > Paedocypris > Paedocypris sp. Pulau Singkep. Next base: position 6,445,678 of record MU204278.1, on the reverse strand, counting down.
AGTAAACTTTTGTTTTCACACTCCTGACACCTGAAACGCTGGAGGCTCCTTGAATCGAGTGTCCACGATCTTCCGGGGCTCCGAGCCCCTGTAGGAGGAGAAGTCCATGCCTTCCTCCAGCGGACTGAGATACTCCTCATCAGATGTAATGGGACTGCTGACATCCATCGGCACGCCGAGGTTCCCACGCTGGTCTTGACTGGGCTCTGTACAACACATCACTGGGAATGAGCTTTGTGTGTGTGTGTGTGTGTGTGTGTGTGTGTATGTATACTGTAAATAGATTATTTTCAGAATATACCGGCACTTATATGATGGAACCCACCACTGAAAGCAAATCCAGTAAATATGTGCACACACTTTTTGTGGAAGCTTATTTTTAAATATGAATGATTTCATTATTGATGCATTGTTCAAACAAAACTGACATTTTAAAGCACGGAGGATGAAGAACCAGCAAAAAGAAGGTTCCAAACATATATTTTATTTAAGGTCAGCCTGTGTTCAGTCTTTAAATACAAAAAAAGAAAAAATATTTTAATGTATGAACCTTTCGTGTTCCTTCCATGGAAGTGCTATATGCGCCCAGCGCGTCGTTCCTTACATGAGCAACAAGTGTAAGTGCTGGAAACCATCTGCCGTGAGGCCCAAAACCAACGCCTTCATGTTCCAGGAGAAAAAATAGCCACCGTGTCTCTCCTTACAGGTTCAAATGCACTAACTTCAACTCACTTCCATTCAAAAGCTCTTTACAAAACATCTGCACCTTACGCCTTTAAACCACAGCTCAACCCAGCCAGAGAGATTCTCTCCAAACAAGCCCATCGTCCTGGAATGCCATCATGCAAATTCTCCAACTTACCCCTCCATTCCCTTCCAGCAAGTTCTGAGAGTTTCAGGAGGACGGCGAGTTCCAGAAAGTGTCGGTGGTTAAAGTCGACACATTAGTAAACAGCTCGGCGTTGCCGTGGCGTCCTGGAGCGTTCCCTCCGGCTCTCCTGCCTTCACTGAGACACCAGCTCTCTGGTTCACATCCGCTTGGACATGCAGATGTCCTCCCTGTTTTCCATTCAAGTCAAAGGAACTGCCATCAAATACTTCTCATAGCAACCAACCTATTTATAAGCCCCTTGCAAGCCCTCTCGCGGCGGCTGTGGCGCAGAAACCCACCAAGACACTGAGAAATCCCAAGAAAAGCATTTTCCCGGACTGATAAAAGATGGTTCTTGACCTCCACAAAAACCTGGTGAGTTTCATGGAGAAATAGAGGTTTATTTGCCATCTGCAAGCGAGAGCTCCAAGTTACACAAGCATCCACTCCATGAGAGAACATAAAGAGATCATTACATGGAAGAAGTCAGAGCTAAAAATACAGCTGGTGTCGGCCTCCCTAATAAGGAGACGCTTCTCTTTCTCCATCCTTTATCACAAACAAAAGGTGCAGACCGAGTCTCCTCCAGAAAACAACCGCAGATGGCTTTTCAAAAGGACAGACAACATCTAAGATCTGCAAAAATGATCACTGATCAGTTCATTGTCAGTTGACAATGCATAAGGCGGAGAATGAGATATATCAATAAAGACTATCAAGATATAAATATAATCAAATATGATACATATTTTAAGGAATAATTATTTGATTATTTTTTTGTCTATAATCAAAAGATCGAGTTAAAGATAAAACAAAGGAAATTTGTTGGAAATTTTACAATTTATTGTAAATTGAATAACTATTTGGAAATGTGGTGCAGTATATGATTTGTCTCAATCATGTATCATTTTAAATACAATATATCGTAGTATCAGTACAGATTCAAATATTTAAAAAGGTTACAAATGTTCAATACAATATAAAAAAATGTTTTTTAATTGGTCCTCATTTAAATGACTGAAAACTAAAAAAATGTAGCAAAAATCTAATGTATTTAGCATTTTCAATATTCCAATTTATTCATTATACATTTCTAATAATTTGAATTATGCGTTTAAGAAAACAACAATAAAAATCTATAACATTGGGAGACTCACTGTGATAGTTGGATAAATATGGATATACAAAATAATATGCGTTTTGATTAATAATACATTTTTAAAAAGCTTAACTGAATAATAGAGTAGATTTATATATATTTATTTAAAATATGTATTATATTATTTGTATAAATATATATATAAAACATCCAGCTGCATTCATGTGTTCATAAATAAAAATAAGTATTTGTTCAGCATGAGACTTTTACAAATGAACATTTTCACTAAACTCTTCGTTGCTATGGCAACTCTCTCTACTGAATTACTAGGAGACAAACTACAAGAGTGAAGGAGGCTGCTATAAGTTTTGACCAAACAGATATTTTTTCGGCTATTTTGATTTCAACACCAACACAGAGACGCTCACCCTCTCCCTGCAGGCCTGCTGGAGTGACTCACAGCTTGCGAACGTACCAAGATATCTGAAGACATTCTAATCTAAAAACCGTATCCCTTCAGACTCCCACATCCTCCATCCTCAGGCTGAAATCCACTTATACTTTGAAATATGTTCTGCAAATGCCTCGCATCTAATGCGGCGTCTAATACAGAAGACCCTGTTCTTTCAAGAATACGCCTCAAGGCCTCATGTTCTCAGTTTTTTTAAACCAATTTCCTTCATGGAAAACCCTCACCTGATTTGATGAAAAGGGTGGCTCTGCTCGTGGTCCGGCCCACTTCGTTTGTTGCTGTAACTGTGTATGTTCCTGCATCACTTGGCTTTGTCCACTTGATAAACAGAGAGTGTCTTTCTCCTTCGACTTTTACCACGTGCGTCGGGCTGTTCCTAATTTCGGTGTTGTCTCTTTTCCATGAAACTAAACAAACATGACATTATTGAACTGATATGAAGAAAAAACAGTTGAAAAAGTATTCATGGCAGATCACAAAATAAACAGCAATTTGACCAGATGAATTAGACCAAAGCAAAGAAAAACATAGCCAATTATGAAACCAATTGAACAAAGCAAAGAATAAAATCTGAAAGAACTAGTCCAGATCAAACATCTGACAAAACAAGCACTTTGCTGGGGTGAATGCTCCCTCATTATAAATCTCTCTGAATTTAATATGGTTCTCAGCAGATGCCCATCAACGTGCATGATTTAGTTTGGGTTGCTCGGTTTGACTATTAAAAAAATATGAAATGTGTATTGATGTAATGTGTGCATCAACCAGCACAACAACCTTCAGCTTTTGCAAAAACTGCAATAGAATTTAGCAATCCCGGAATGAGAAATGATTAGATCACTGTGAGCGCTATGTTCTACATTTTCACATTACATCGCTACAGAGCCAAGTGCTCAATTAAGTTTAAATTTTAATTGCTTACCTTCTGGGAGCGGTGAAGCACTGATTATGCACTTTAAAAGCACCTCTGATCCAGTGGAAGCCACAGTGTCTTGGAGGGGAAACTCAAACACTGGAGCCTCGAGAGGATCTTCTCCTGCAGACACATACGAGTCATCTGAAGACTCTGCAACAACACATGAGATTGAGCTCATATTATTTGATCAAAAGGAATTTTAGCACAATCATGAAGAGAAACCATTTTGGAACAACTTGCCTAATTCGGGAGACAATGGTCTCTGTCTACGTCCTTTTCCTTTGTTCCTTTGTGTTTTTTCCACTTTTACAGAACCCCCTTTGAAGATCTTCTCAATTGATGGATCCGTTTCCATCGGCTCATCCTCTACAATAATTTTTGGTATGGTGAGCTTTGGAGGTGGTGACGAAGTCATCACATCGATTTCCATTTTCTCCTCAGGCAACGAGGACAAAGAAAGTCTTGGAGGTTTAAGAGGAGGTTGGATGGGAAATTCTTGAGCAATTTCTCTTTGAACCAGAGGACTTTCTGGCCTTCGTTCCAATTTTCTCAAAGTAACCTCTACTGGCGTCTTCCTATGCGAGGGTTCATTCTCTGCTTGTGGTACCTCTTGAACACGAACAACTCTCTTTACCAGAGGACTTTCTGGTCTAGGTTCTACCTTACGTAATGTCATCTCTATGACATTCCTGGATGGAGATTCAGATCTTCCCAGAGAGCGTTCTTCAGACAGGGCAGAAATCTCCACAGTTGGCGACCTTCGAGAGGTCTCTCTGCTCTGACTTGGGATGTTTGGTCTTGGCGATCGTTGTCCAGGTAAATCAGCAGATAACATTGTCTCGGAAGGAGACGTAACAACTCCAAGCATCTTGGTGGTTGAGTGATCATTCACTTTTTCTAGCGACTTTTCCATTAGCTGGTCTTTCCTTCTTTGAGAAGGTGACTTGGGAGGTGATCGATCTTTGACTTGCTGCCTCTCTATCATCTCCTGCTTTAGCTGAGAACGTTCTCTGTCTTGCAGCTTTTGAAGAACTTGAGGTGGAATGGGCTCTACCTTTCTTACGGGTTGTCTGCTCTTGTGAAAAGAAGACAGCTGCTCCGTTGAGAACGATTTCTTCATGTGTGGTTTTCCCACAAGCTTTTTAATACGCTGGAGCTCTTCTGTAAACTTGTTCTCAATATCTTGCACTTTCTGGGTGTAACGAGGCTTGTCTTCCAGAGAAGCAGCACGCTGTTTAAACATTGTCCTTCTTTGTGCCGCATCTGCTTTTAATGCTTCACGTAGGTCCTCTTTAGAGCTTTCTCTCGAGATCCCCAGCCGACTCCCTCCTTCATCAGAGTCAATAGATGAAGCTCTATTAAATCCAGCCCAGGAGCGACCCGATATAGATCCCTCTGGATTATCAACACTTCGTCTGCGCTCCTCAAACACTCGCACCCTTTCAAATATCTTAGAGCTAGCCCTTGTCAATTTTGGTGAGGGTCGAGGAGTAAGTTCTTTACGAGAATATTCACTGACAGGAGTTTGGGGTCGAGAATCTTGGGCACTACTCTGAGACATGCCTGATGACTTGGGCTGCTTAATCTTCTCCTCAAACTCCCCGGGCACGGTGTCTTGATATTCGGTTGGTACAATGACTTTCTTGCGTGGGGTAAGGGGTGTGACGGGGGCAGAACCAGATCGGCTGAGCAAAGGGGATGCGGTAGAGCGGCCAGCGTTGGGGGGAAGGGGGGTGAGGGCTTGCGGGGGGGATTCCCTCAAAACCTCCTCAGATGGGCTCCTAAAAAAAGGTGTTTGAGGGAAATGTTCTGTTAGAGTGTGGGAGACAAAGGTGGGGAGGCCCAATTGGGTCTTTGGAAGAAGGGCAAGAGAGGCTAAGTAGGTCCTGTAGGACCTAAATCAAGACATGGAGTGTGTGTGTGTGTGTGTGTGTGTGTGTGTGTGTGTGTGTGTGTGTGTGTTTAAGTTCATAAAGGTGTAGTACATGGCAAGTGTAAAGAATTATTCTAATCTTTTACCAAGTATACTAGTGACTATGCATGTCTTGTGTGGTACACTTAAGGTGCAAACAACATTAAAGTTGGGTTTTTGTAATGGTTAAGAAAATGTTTTGAAATGAAATGTCAAATAAATTGAACATGAAATTTATGTTTTTCACTTTACAACAATCGATGGGCAGAAATGATAAAACCACATGGACCAATGAACAGATTCTACTGTGCCTACTAGCCGATACCTTCCAAAATCCCTAGGCTACATCACCACACACCACTGGAAATCTACAGGAATATGCCAAGAGTCAGCACTAGGAAGGAACAAGATTCAAACAAGACGTAGTGCAAGCACATAACTACTAAATGTCGAATCATCAGGAATACTGCTAAAAATGGTTTCATACAAAACGACTGTGCAGTAAAAAATGTCAGACCAGTAGTAAAATTTAAATATCCATCACATTTACACAGCACAACAGACCAGGCCGCTGTACTCTGAAAGAGCTGATACAGCCTAAAGCACTATAAATCTAACCCGTTTAGATTCCTTCCTAGAAGAAACCTTGGCAAACGTAGTCCTGTGCTAATCATCCAGTCGACTTCTGCGTGTAAATCTCCCATGCATCAGTAACACCATGCGAAAAAACATGGCACCCGTTAGATCCAAACAAAGGGATGACACTCATGTTTGTTAGTAAATGACAGCAAACCCTGAAGAAAATCATGAAAGGCTTAGCTTGACGTAAAGAACAACACACAACGCATCACAGTGCTTTAATAACACTTTATTTGACATCATTACCATTGAAACACTGATATTTAACGTCGTCAAAAAAGAGACACAAATACCATTTATTTTACAAAGCCTCTTCGTTTAACTAAACTGTCGTTTTAGGTTTAAAAAGTACCTGCTCCGTCTATCTGTGCCACTCGTGATATGTGCAGGCATGCAAGGATCCATGCTGAGCTTCACACAAAGCAGCATGCACAAAACCAAAAAAAAAAAAACAGGGAGAAACCAAAGGGGTCGATGGTACCCAACGCAAAAAGACCAGATACAAGCCGGTTTCAGTTCCACCTTGTATCAAATTGTTGTGTGAACGATCACAACAGAATCAAATTTTCATGTGGACAATGGGGGTCAAAGGAAAGCATGAACTGCATAAAACATAACTAAACGTTTGATGGAAAAGGTGAAAAGGATCCAGCAGCCTCCATCTTAAGCACACACACATTTAAGTACGCATACTTTCCCCTATAATTTGAGGTTCTTGACTTTAGTAGTTAAACATGTCACGCAGGTTTCGACATTTCTCGCATTAGGTTGTGAGGGAGATGCCTGGAACTTGCAGGGCAGATCGTTCTTAGATTGCTTCTGCCAAGTCTTTCAGAAGGCATCTTCACTAACATTATTCACTACTTTACTTGGAATCCAATGCAAAAGCCCTCTATAGGTACCTAAATAATTTGTCTCTGCATTTGACCCATCCCAACAGTGAACATACACAAACCCGGAGAAGTGGGCAGCCTCAAGGTGCGGATCACAACTGTCCCTTCCCAATTGGGATGCCTCGTATTAGGAGCAGATGTTTTTTTAGCTTCGAGATAATTTTGCACCATTGAGACTCATTGAAATGCTTACGGTTACACTTACGGAGGCAAAATTCAAGATAGTTGGGAATGTGGGAAAAAGTTCTGAGGTTGAAGTGCTTTTTGCCGTAATCTAAATCAACACTTTTTAGTAACACAAACCTCACAGGTTAAAGTTGCGCACTGCTGTACTGTAAACAAAGAGGCGATGTTTTGTCATGAGTAAAGTCTGACTGTGGCTTCACTCGTGTAAATTTCACAAGAAGCCACTGTATTTTCTTCAACAGTTTCCTAGACACTTGCAAAATCACTGCAGGTGTTCCCGACACACCAGACTCACGATTACTTTAGCGCAGTGGTTATTTTTCCAATATCCACATAGAACAAATGCACAACCATGTGATGGTTCACCTTCAGCTGACTACGCAAATACTATTCACGAGTTAAAAGTGTCGTCTTCAGACATGACAGCAGCACTTTCACACACAATCTATTCTTGGACTTCATGACGTCTCCTGAAAAACGTTGACCTGCACAAAAGGTCAGTGTGCTCTGTGGATCTCAGCTGGTACGTGGTGTAACACAGACCTGACAGATTATTAGACAGTCGTTTTAAAGGCCGGGGCCTGTCTCTGCCCTCGCTTAGTTCTGTCTTTAAGGTTGCTTCAGTGTTGAACACAAACAGACTGTCAGAAGCAATAGTTCCCTGATCAAGCAATCCATAGTAGAAATGGACAGCAAATTAAAAGACAGCAAAAATAAAAGAATGGGGAAACATCTTAATGGAAAACAGTGGCTGTATTTTAGCCGCGACATATCAAAAGCTCTGGTTGCTGTTTATAAAAGGGTGAATGTGAAAAATCTGAATCATATGAGATTCGAACACTTGGCTCTGAAAGACAGTGTCACAATGAATCCCGACTCAAACATGGATGTGTGTGTTGCCCTTTTCACTATATTCACAGTTACAGCCACATGAATAAATTGCAATGACATGCATTCCATCAGAAAAGTCTTCTTTAAACAAGACAAACGCATCAAGATGAAATGTTTCAATTGTGTATTTGCTTTACAATTTTGGAACAGACATTGTGTTTTTACAATACAACAAAATTGACGTAGGCACGAAATAAATTGCTGGTGAATTTCACCAACTTGTGGCTCGGCTGCCTTTTGCAACTAAAGCTTCAGGCTGATCATGTGACTCAACACTCGTCCAACGAGACGGCCCACTCGCTGTATCTTGGGTCACGTGGGGCCACCACAACACACGGATTGGGAGGCTGAGAACGTTCTCATCCTACAGCGGGCGCCATGTTTGAGCAAGGGTCTCTTGTGGCACTGTGAAGGGGCCGTGGTGGGTGATGTTTGCTTTTGTGTTTGGTCTGCAGATTAATCAACTGGAGCATACGTCTGGTTTTCCTACACTGGAACGGTTGATTTACAGGGGTACAGAAAAAGTCCTTCCTCTATAGAGACTGAACGTGCTACCGTAGTAATCGCTAGCTACCGACACACTTTCCTCGGACCCCCACACTGGTCGGGACAGATTGGCTCGTGAAGCTCGAATCAGTGGTTCGACCCCTAGGTGCCTGATCTGGGTGCCCGTCGGCTCCCGGCTGTTGGCTTGCCTGGCTGACTGCTGCCCCGGAGCTCTGGATCCCAGGGCTATTGCTTCCCGCTCCATTACCGTGGTCTCGCTGCCAGCCCACCGATCACTTGCATCTGGGGCAACATCCATCATTCTTCCCCCTGCGGAACAAAATGTAATCAAAAATGTAGACCAGAACAAAAAAAATGTAACAAATCAATGTGTGGGGTCCAGTGCTTGCGTGGGTTTCCTCTGGGTCTCCGGTTTCCTCCCACAGCCCAAATACATGTGATCTTTTGTGATCAAATTGGAGGTTAGAAAATCAGCCTAAGGAGTGTGAATGTGTGCGTGTGTCTTGCTCTGTGATTGGTTGGCCAACAATGTATCCCGCCTTCAGGCCTAGGGATTGGCTAGAGCTCATCATTACACAGAAATGGGAAAGCTCTTGAAACCAGATGGGTTAAATAATTTAATTACAGAGGGTTTATTAATTACACACAACTACAAACAACACTGTGATACACTAGTAAAAACAAGTGGAGTGTTGTTGTGCCATCAGAAAAAAGTCTCATCTGATGCCTGTACACTCAGTGTTATTTACCCAGGCTGAGCGGATTACACTGCAGTCAAGAGCCATCCATCACACTCAATGACACTACGCCTTTGCCCACCCCCTAAACCCACCGTAACAGATCAAATCAATCACTTATGCCACTATGGACATCATGTGCCCCGCCAATTCCACTATATTTTCCCCTTCTGTATCTCTTTGTTGTGGAAAATGTGGATCGCTGTTAGCTAGAGTAGCACTGGGTCCTTTCAGATGCATTTAGAGGCACTAGCAACATGCTACGCAAAAACCTAGCATGCTATGCTAAGCTAGTTTGCCAGAATGTGTTCAGTTTCTGTTGAATTCAGTGCTAAAATGGACAATTTCTAAAATAATTATCAACTTATTCTGCTGTTCTTCTCTTTCACCCAATCTGAACATGAAACGTTCCTCTAACGTTTGTGGATCAAACACGTTCCCCTCGGAATAACCAAAAAGGTTTGTGACATTACACGTTCTGACAACTCTGAGCAACTGCCTGGAAACAGAATCGATAAATCTTTGGTCTTCGTAAAAAATAACATGGTTGAAAAAGACTAGCTTTTAAGTCAATATGATTCACATGTTTTATTAACCGCAAAAAACAAGGCCTCTACCACAGTAGAAGCAAAAACAACAGCCTTTTCAAACGCAAATCTCGGTGTGTGTCACACGAGCGGCGCTTTCGCAGAGCGAGCTCATCAGTATTCATGGCTATTGATTTGCCGCATGTATCCGAACATTTATATCAGCTTATTGACAACGGTTGAATTTTCGAGACTTGTGCAGATGTGTCAAATATGTCAAATGCTCATTCATTCTTCGGGGTTTATGAAGAAGTGAATATTAAAATTGATTACACACATTACAGAGCGTGCAAGCAATGCTAAAAAAAAAACCCCCATTGCAATCATCAAATCCGACTGTTAATTCAAGCAATGCAAATCCACTAAAAAAAAATTATTACACAGTGTGATTTGCTTAGGAAGTCGTTTCTTCATAATTTAGTTTTTTCTTGTAGAAACACTTTGCATACATAGCATAGCATATAATAGAAGGTAGTCAATAAAAAAAGCAATCTAATGTTCAAAAAACCCAAGCAATTGGAGCGATCTGGTACCTGCAGAAGCTCGAGGACCCTCATCCTGAAATCCTCTGGCTCCGTCTTTCGCTTCCAGGGGTATTTGCGGCTCAGCGGCTTCGTCTTCTGTAGTTTCAGAGTCTAACGTTGAAAAATGACACATTGAGATTAAGATCAATAACAAAGCGGCATCTGGAGGGTTCGCTGGCACAACCGTCAATTCAGATGTCAGCTAAAACGTTTCATTCCTTTTACTTCTTCATGTGCATGTGTGAAGACCGGAGCTGAGTGGCATCAAAGTAAGAAATGAAAGTGACCTGAAATGGCACTTTATATGAGTGGACGATAAAAGGATAGCGAGGACAAACAATGGAAACATTTAGAAAATGATAACGTTACCATAATTTTGCTTCCGACAGGAGCGGAAAACTTCACTTCCATAGTGGCAGAGGAGAAAAGCAGAGGACATCACCATTACTATCTGGGTAACACTCAACAAAACACATTCTTTGTTGACCAAGACTGAAGAGCCAAGCAGCATTCTTAATCTCTGATAGGTGATGTGGATGATAATAGTTCCTACATTTCTTTGTGGAACTGTCGGAATGAGAAAAATGTTTTGCTAGATCGTACAGTTTGTTTTTTAGTTAGATACAGTTTTTTTTAAAGAAAGCAAATCGATATTGATGTTCAAATGTAAATTGTATACATTTTTTTTATTCTAATTTTGAATTATAAATTATGGTTTAGATTGATAAAAAGTAGTTGTAATAATAATGTACTAATAATGATTTGAAAAGTACGTCATGATCAATTAATTCTATAAAATAGATGTGATGTAATAATTACATTTTTTTATTACTAAAACTATACAATGTCGTTTCCTATTAACGGTGTTTTAGGTTAAAAGGTCAAGGGTCAGTTAAAATACGCTCTTACAGTATGTAATGATTACTCAATTAAATATTATTAAAATATAAAATAACGAAAATAAGAATCTCAAATAACAGTATAAACATTCAAAAATGTATTTAGTGACTTAATGTATTAATGTTACACTTAATTTTGATTTAACATACGCTTACTCTGCTCTCTTTTTTGTGTTCCTGGTTTTTGGATTTTTGTAAGTTCTTGGATTTTGTCCTGCTACTGTATCTGCCTGACCTCTAACTTTCCCATTAAACTACCATCACGGCCTGAGTCCTTCTGTACACCGAGCTTTTTTGTTAACACCAGTACTTTTACTTGTACTCATTCCACCCCTGGTATATCATATAATTGGTCGGATTGAAGCACTGCTGAGTTTTTTTTTGTCTTTTTGCATTATTGATGTGAAGATTATGATGCTAAGAGAATCACTGGGCTGTCGGGCTTCTCCTTATCAGCAGCAGAACATCAGTTTCACAGACACAAGTACGAACGATGTGACAGACAGAGTGTTTACAGTAATACCAACACAGATGAAGTAATTACACAACATTGATTTATTACAACTACAAACAAAAGCAGCAATGATTTTACATTGTGACACATTACAAAGACAGTTTCTGGCTAAAACTGAGGATGCGTTTGAGGTTTAGCATTCAGCAACGAGTTATCGTGGCGTTTTCAAAGCGTACAAATGCACTAATGAAGGAGGCTTTGTACAATCCAACATTAATGATAATTAAGCTTCCCATTAGCAGTGATTATTATTTCTCCGAGAGCTTATGTGAGAAAAACGACACCATTAGGGCTAGAAAATTGAGAGTGTGACGAGCAGAGACGAGCGTACGTATGAACAGAAACACAACGTGACGACAATTACCAAGCCAAGACGGGGAAACAAAGCACGCATCCTCAATTTGAAACAAAGACCAGAACATTAGATGATAGACAGACTCTGACAAATCATCAGAAAATGTCTAATAGTAACCTGTTGTCTATAAAGCCAAACACACCATGAGTGAACCGTCCAAATGTTCGGTTAGAGTGTCCGGTTTTCTGAAAAGAGAAAGACAAGTCGTTTTAGTGTTTGCAGAGATTACCGGCGATGTACAGTGTGATGAGACTCGTTTCAAGTGCAATTTCTGGGAATCACAAGGCTGGACGATGCAAGGATGGCTAACAGCTTGGCCGAAAACATGCTCCGCTAATCCACAAATACGATATCAATTGTAGTTATTCTGAGTTATGGGTCAAGGTTTCCTTACAGCCTCACAACTTTCAACTGTTTCAACTTCTAATTGTCTAATTGCAACCAAGAGTGACAACAGCAAATGGCGTACAACAGGTTGTGACTAAGCATCAAAGAAGTCAACTTTACAGCCGACAGTACAACTTTTCTGACTTTTACACGTCACTGTGGGTATGGAACAGTATAGAACTCTTCCTTATCTGTGTGTGTGATTCCTGTCTTAAAGGGAAACGTAAGGAACAATTTGACAAGAAGAATAATGTGATGAATGGTGAAAACAATTAAAGTAAACAAGGATTTCAAAGAACAAAAACATTGCTTAAATTTGACTATCATTATGAAGCATAAAATAGTTGACGATGACCTGCATGTATTGATAACACTATGTTTACGCAGTATAATATTGATAAAGAGCTCTTGTATACACTGACATGCCTATGGAATGATATTTCGGACAGAATTCCAAAGACTTGTCTAATTGCATTAGCTATGACGTAGCCTTGGCTTCAGCGAGCAGAAACGGACACAACGCGAATGCAAACACAAGGTCAATTTGCAAGATCAATTGAAGAGGTAACGGAACCTGCCAATCACAAAATGGACCAAATGACCAGCGACATTACTGTTAGACCACATTCTCGTCTGTGACGTGCGTCTGATGGTCAGGTTTTACAAAACATTACTTGTAAAGTTTAGTTTTGTTCGGTTCTGTGCATCGATCTTGTGATTTAAGTTGTCAAAATTAATTTGCATAATTTAGTCAAAATTACCAAAACTTATGTTTCCAAAACCAAAATTGGACACTGCTCAACTTAAGACAAATTGACAACTTTTGAATTTTGTCCGGTATCTCCGTCCACACGGGTCAGTAATTGGATGGCATAATGAAGTGGGTAGAGCTGTCGTCCCATAGTAAGATGTGTGCATGTTCTCCCGGTGCTTGCGTGGATTTCATCCAGGGCTCAGGTTTCTCTGGTCTAAAAAGTGTTTTTGGTGAATTGGTTGAAGAATTGATCATAGGTGTGGGTGAGTAATTCTGTGAGTCTGTTTGTCCACTCAATCAAACATACTAATCAAAACCAATTCATCTTGATTCACGGTGAACCTTAAAAGTCTCAGCTGTGAATCCAGATTCCACCCGTGTCCAGTTCTGAAAGAAAAATCGAGGCAGCACCAGACGGATCCATAATCCATTCGTTCCAGATACAACAGAAGCACTAAAGTCCGAGTCGCTGTCATTTCAGCTCCTTCGTTTACGAGTCGGCTTTGTAACCGAATTAGTAAGAACTGCCTGAAGGATCAAGAGGAAAGCCAAGAGCAAGCAGGCTGTTCGGCGAAAACAAACTTCCCGAGGAATTACAAGCAGCACTTTTGATTTCATCTGGCAATGCCGGCGCTTTTCGCTCCAAAGTATTTACAGAACATTCAACAGACTAAATAATTCATGGCTCGTGTAGATGCGCCACCAGTTAATTCGTCATTAGCTTGCATGTTTGCCTTCTTAATGGAGGAACAGGCCGGCTGCGCTCCACGGCGCAAGTGACATGCATTATGCAAACCATCGTTCTCCTTTGATTGGCTGATTTATGCACAACCGCTGGACAAATGCATGCGATGGTCAGTCCAGGGGCTATTGACTAAGCCCACACAAGCATGTGCCATTACTGACACACTTTACATAGATTTACATCTCATTTTCAGAAGACGTCGTAGAGAAAATTGCTGTTAAGCACACATATCATGCTCCACGTTCCTGCATAATTCAATATTTCAGCAGCAGGAACGCGGCGGACCGCAAATCCTGTTGCCACCCATATGTATAAGATCATAATGAAAATTATTGATTTAATAAAGGGCTCTAATTGAAGACAATGTTCTTGGATCCTCAAGACAATCTATTGGTCACTCAATACTTTAGCTCAAATTGCGATTTTTACCATCTACTCGATATTTGGTGGAATGTGTCTGCAACCAATAGTATTTTCTGATAGCGCGTAACCTTCCAAGAAAGCATGGCTCTCATTGGTTAGTTGAATGCGTCAGTATCCAATAATATTTCTGAAAGCTTCCAACATCCAACTGACCACACGTTTGCATATAATGTGAGAACGCCTCCAAGGGAGCATCTTCACCCAGCCATCTGTGCTGTGAAGAGTCGAGATGCTCAGATCTTCAAAATGGCAGGGATTTGTTCAGTTTAAGGTTATTCACTTCATATTAGTTATAAACAACATGATTGTCTAAGAACCAGACAGTATTGCATGGTTTCAACATGGTGTTTGAAGAAGGACCCAAGCTAATGCTAATGAGTTTAGCCATTTAGATATTGCTTGGTTCTTTCATACTAAGACTGCAACTAAGATTTTTTATATAAAAAAATATAACCTAAAGCCACAAAGGCAGAAACTTGTGAAGTCTTGTGAATTTTTAATAATGAAACTACAGAAGAAACTTTACATTAGAGAATTTATTTATATACTGTTTTGATAGAAATTGTAACATTTATACGTTACATTTCAAATGCATTTGTAGTTATACGTATATGCAAAAAGATTGTTTTCTTTTTGAAGAAGACAAAGAAGAAGAAGAAATACATTTTTCACAGCATTAATCAATTCAATTTTTTTAAAGCGCTTTTAACTCTAGAACATACAAAAAAAAACCCTACAGATCAAATAGTATGAATTAGCAGGGACTTTGACATCCTAGAAATAACTACAATCGCAAATTGCAACTTAATTGCATGTGCAGATAAATGGTTCCCCAACCAAGCAGAACTAGTGCAGAAAAGCAATAGCAGGCCAAAATAACAAGAAAAGGCGCTGCAGAGAAGCTTCATGAGTGACGGTCAGGAACCATCTCGTCTTTTCAGCCCACACAGACGCATGAGTCAAACCACTGACACCAAGACACTTTCCTTGGATGTTTTGATGAATCATTTTCAACTTTTGATCCGCGAGTTATTTTTTGTCGTTTATTCTGACGAACATGATGACCGGCGTATGGTCTAGCTTGACATGCTCCTGGGTTTTGCTCTCGGCTCGATCAGCTTCAGGTAAAATGGTCTAACTTTTCATTACCGTGAATCAATTGGCACCTTAAGGAAGAGATTTTTCTCCGGCGCTTTCCACGTTCCCTGGTGCTTGTGAGTCAGCAGAGCTGCTTTGCAGTGGATGATGGGAGCTCGTGTGATTTATGCCACAATCTACACTCGGACTTCTGTGTGTTTTCAGAAATTATTACCGTGCATGTAAGATCAGCATTACAGAGTCTCATATAAATTGCAGTGGAAGAGCTTTTTACCAAGCACTGGGGTTTATTTGACAGACTGATATACTGTACTATTATTTGGCTTTTTTATTTGACAGACAAAAATGGAAGTTTTGCATGTTAAAAGCATGTTTAAATTTCTCAACATCATTTACAAAAAAACACCTAAAATAGTATTGTTTAGTAACAGATATTTGCTTTTTTGCTAAATGCAGCAAAAGAGAAAAAAATGTATTTTAATGCATTGCCTTTACTCTTAATAATTTAATGCATTTTCCTTTAGATTTAAAAAAATGTTTTTTTTTTAAATTGCCTTATTTAGTTCCATTAATTATCTATTAATTATTTTTAATTATGTTTGTGTTATTATTATAATATTACTATTATTATTAGGAAAGCCAATTTGTTTACAATTGTTTATCAAGATGAAAGAAAATATTTTCAAATTAATTAATAGAACTTTTACCTTGTTTTTTCCAGCTATTTTGCTGCAACTGTACATTTTAGTTTTTATTTGCAGTATTTTTCTTTTATAATCATTATTTTTCTTTTTTTTTTTACACTGGTCAAAAACATGAATTAACATGTGTTCTAGTGTCACATGCTTTTAATTCAAGTTATTCATACCGATACATATATATATTTTTAATGCAAACCTTAACAGAAATATAAAATTAAACACTAGGGATCATTTTCCAGGATCACCTTTACAGAATCGATTAAATTTATGGTGATGGGTCTCATCGTGAACACATTTGCTGCACATCTGTCTGAATCCATGTGACCCTTGTTGACCTTTCCATATTTCCATGTGAATTTATTTTGCCTCAATTTTCTTCCACAGTACAGCCAAGACACTAGGTCTATGATAAAACCGATGATTATACCTGACTGAACATTATTCACTCGTCATGACGGAAACGGAAATTACCATTAGGCCATCTGAAATGGTGACTCTGCAACCTGTTCAGCATCCGTCTGGTCGCTACTGTTCTGCTGCATCTGACTGTCTCCATCTGACGACTAAAGATCCAATTATGTCTTTTTCTCCCATCCCCCTCTTGCTTCCCTCGCACCTACTTTTCCCTTCATCATTGGACCGATTTCTATCAGGCTGAGAGGAAACGGAGCGGCCTGCCCTGCTCTAACCTGTAAAATGTCACAATGACATGTCGTCAGAAGAAAAGAACTAGATGAAAGTGTGTGGACTGTGTGTGTCATTTTACACTTTACCAGGGAAAAATACAAGTGTGTATGTGTGTGTGTGTGTGTGTGTGTTTAAATTAAACTGCACATTATGCAGTTTACTGAATCATTGATATTGCATTGTAAAATTGGAGTAAAAAGTGCTTAAAAATAGTAAAAAAAAAAAAAAAAAAAAGTCAAAATATTAAAAAATATATCTATTTTACATTTCTAAGGCTAATTCTTTCAACCTCTTTGAATCATTTGAAGTACATTATTAAATACTTATATTGATATGATTTTTTCAACTGCACATGAGTAGAAAGGAATGCAGCAATATTAGTGCTAATTTAATTTAATAACCTTGATAAATCTAGTGCGTGCATTACATTTATTGCTTACACAAAACCGTGCAAAGCAACTCCCTTTTTTCCCAAACCAACAATCTTGTTGTGGCAAACATACGTAGTTCAATTCACCCCAAATGTGGCGCATCATTAATAAGAAATGTATGATGCTCTCAAATCACTTCACGCACCAATAGCACATTAAACCACTTTATATTTCTCGATTATCTGCGCCACGCCACGCAGATTGGAGAAAACAAATTGCCAAAAGCACCAGACAGAAACAACTGAACTGGTCTTGCTGAGAGCACAGCAATGGAGGAGAACAAAAGCCAATGACGTACAGTAAAAAAAAAAAAAAAAAAAAACAGAACATCGCTGAACCTCCAGAGTAACTGACCTGAACCAACAAGGAATCCCCAAGTGTCTACCCTAGCAACCAAATAACATCTACAAAACCCAGGAATGCACAAAGCGTTGCAGCAGTTCTTCACATTCCTTCAGCAAAACAAAGGTGATGCAATGGCTTCAGCAAAGGACCCTGTGTCGGATGATGCACAGCACTAGGATCCTTACATTATACGCACTACAAGGGGAACGCTTTGCCTCTACAAGCATTTCTCATTTATTGCTCTCTTCAAGAAAGCCACCCACATGCTGACATGCCATATGTCTCGTGGCTCTGCAAAGCCAAATCCCTCCATAACCAATGACTTCAAATATGAAACTGTTCTTTACATCAATGGCCCCCTGGAGAAGAAGACCCTCATGAGTCAATGCACGCAAGAAACCTGCATCCCATTAAGATGAGATCAAGATTTCTCCTACTCAGCGATTATAATCCCGAATTGGTGGATGAGGGTTTGTTGATAAGAACAGGGTGGAGCGCGGGAGTGACGGTCCTAAAGGAGGGAATTGGGTCAGACGGAGCCGTGCTCGGAATGACAAAGCCCAAAAATATGGGTCAAACCTGAGATTTAAGTCATGGCACAAGCAGAATTCAAACAAACGGAATGTGGGACTCACCTGAAACCGCTTCTTGGACCAGATTTTCTTCATGGTTTGGAGAAGTCCCGGTCTTTTGTTCGGTTTGATGATGGTGGGAGTGATGCTGTCGGGAAGCTGAGAGTTCACGGTCAGACCTGTCGGAGACCTGAACCTGTCTGGATCATGACCGGAATCCAGCTTGGAGCGCTGAGAAAAGCCACTTTTGAATGAAAAGTGAGAAGAAAAGGAGAGTGCGCAGCAGCTGAGCGGAGTTCACCTCCTACAGCTGAAGTTGCGTGCAAAAAACGTGCTGGGTTTCGACATTCTGCCTGACGGGTGTTTTTCTAACGCGAGTCTGTTGTGTTGTCGGGTTCGCCGCTGCTGTTTTTCGGCTTTCACTGCTGCTCACATTAACAATCTGCGCGTCGGAAGCGAGCGACACCTCTTCACCGCTCCAGGCGAATAATCAGAGCTGAGTCTGAACCTACGAATCACTGCTGACCAATCAGAGCGCGGCATTATAAACGGCGAGCGCGCGTGTGCGTTTGTGTGTGTGTGTGTGTGTGTGTGTGTGTGTGTGTGTGTGTGTGCGCGCGCGGAGAGATGTAAGCAGAGAGGAAGAGGGAGATTGAGGTGAACAGAGAGACAGAGAAAAGAGGGAGATGTTAAGGAAAACAGATCAACGTGAGACGGTGGTGAGAAACCGAGAGGACGAGATACGGATGTGAAGGGAAACAGGGGGGGGTAGAAAGTGGGAAAGGTAGGAAAAGAAGAATTGGAGAGGGGAACGAGAGATGGAGAGAAAAAGTCAAACGGGGAAAGAGAGACAGGCGGTAGTGAGACGAAGAGGGAGATAAAAGAGAAAAAGGAGAGCTTGAGAGATAGAAGAAGAGAGACTGAGTGTGACACAGAGAGAGAGGGAGAAAGAGAGAAAGAAAAAAGATGGAAAACAGACAGTGAGAGAGAAAAAGAGGAGACGAAAAGAAAAGAAGAGATAAGACAGAGAGAAACTGAGACCAAGAGATAGAGATAAATAAAAAAAGACAGACAGACAAAAACATAAGCAGAAAGAAAAATAGAAAGAGAGAGAGTGAGAGAGAGAGAGAGAGAGAGAGAGAGAGAGAGAGACAGACAGACAGATGGGCTAAGAATGAGAATGAAAGGGTGAGATAGAGAGAGGCTGGTGAGATATACGAAGAGAGATAGAGACAGAGAGACACCAGGAGAGCAATTGATACAGTGTGAAAGACTGAGAGAGAGATGGAGAGAGGGACCACTGCCTTGCACCATTTTTGGGGAAGGCAGTGGGGAGATAGATAGAGAGAGAGAGAGAGAGTAAGGGATGGAGAGAGACAACATGAGTCAGTCCTGGAAGTGAGGGATGCCAGTTGGCAGATCTGTGTGTTGTGTGATTCTTTCCCCTCTTCAGAACGTGTCTCTTCACCCACAGCTTTCGTTTCACAGTCAGAATCAATGCGTCTGACGTCATCACAGCCCCCAGACTTTTTGCAACCCAGCAGACACATGAAAAAAATATACATCTAACAGCTTGTTTCCCTCCTTTCTCCGGCTCTAAGGTAAGAGTCCCAGCCACAGCATATAACATTTATTATTTATACTGGATTGAAGACAAAACCAACAACTGCTTATATATTGTATAAGTATATACTGTACGTATATACATATTTATACACAAACAAACACATATACGCACATGCAAATTTATTAATGTATGCAAATGGGTTTGTTTTGATCGCCTCAGACATAAATTGGCATATTTAAACACACAGAAATGAGGTTAACATTGTTAACACACACCTACAGTTAAATAAATTCACATACGTATGTGTTTGCGTATGTATCGTTTGCAAAAGTCTGTGTTCTATGTGTGTAAACACCTTATATACCTATTATTCAAGTCACATGTGTAATGACGTTTTATTATAAATGTGTAAAAATATAATATTTTATTCAGCTTTTTATTTTTTTATGGATACATGGCCAAAATTGTCAAGATTAGACTAGATTAGATACCTACTCTTAGATTAGATACCTACTTATGTATAAAAATATATATTAAAAAAAGTATTGAAAATATTCAAAAGTATATATTAAATAATAATAATAATGCAAATAATATTATTAAATAAAATGAGCATGTATAAGGTAATATTAAACACTGATTTTAATCAGCTAGATTTTTTTATGGATACATTATACGTACTAGATTAGAGCTACTCAAAAAATATTACATAAAATAATATAAATAATATACATATTTACACATTTAATATACATTTAAAAAAGGCTGTTACTGTATTTTTTCAATGAAATTTCAGTTGTTTAAAACGCTGTTTGTTTTTACTCTTTGTTTCAATGTTACAAACCCATTTGCCGATTGCACTAACTGGATGTCGAACACTCAGTGTCTTCTAGAAGACTCCACAGCTCATCTGGCCTGCTTTTCTCTGTCTGACACTGGTCAATAATTGAGTGAGGAGCCCTGCTCTCTCTTTTCCCTGTTCCATGGATTTCATTTATTGATCTTAAAGGCAATTATATGGCTCTGCTCTGTGTTTCAGCAACACCTGGAGGAACACATACGTTATATATTATTTCCAAACTCCTGGATCTCCAGCAGAATCGGAATCATGGTGAATAACTCCAGAGCTTTCAGAAATCCACATCACCAGCAGATCAACACAACCAGAGATGAAAAAGTATGCAGATCAGACCCTAATGTGGACCCGGGGCCCGACAAGGACCCGGTCTGAGGTTGACTTTAACCAGCATGTGTACATTTTAGTATAAAGTATAATTATTTTGCAAAGAAAAACAATGGAAAAGAAAGAACTGAAATTAGACACAATTTTGCGCCTTTTCACACAATATTTTTACACAGACTTTACACACTCACCAACTTAATTTCCAACTATATTTTTTACTTGAATTTGCACCTAATTTCCAACTATATGTTTCTTTTAATTCGCAATGTGCGTTTATTCTACTTGCTGGTGGTTCCATGCAAAGACGCAGTGGTTCGCCACAGAGAACCTTTTAGCCTAACCCCACGTGTCTAACTGGAACTTAATGTGAACGTATGTGGTTAACCATACGATCATCTCCTCTACTCCTTCAAACGACTTCTCTATTGAGACTCACTTTAGCACTCTAAGATAACAAGCCCCGATTCCCAACACTATCTGAATCCTGAAAGCTGCGATCGCACAGCAGGTAGTGAAATAATGGCTTCCCGCTTGATCCAGAGTGGCTTACTCTAGCTAGTCAGAGGAAGAAGGCGGCTAAGAAAGTGATTAGAACAAGCAGCGAGTCGCTCCAGCAAGGACCAAGTTACCACTGCAGACATGAGCTACTGAAGATCAGCAGGACTTCCTGTTCCCTTCTCCCTAGGGAACCATCTAATGAAATGAAGCCATTGGAGAAGCCCTACAAGCAGAGTAATAACCCAAACGACTCTGTTTACAAGAACAATCACGTCGGGTGTATCTCTGAGGGACAGTTGTAATCTTTGTTTACACATTTTTCCAAAAGACAGAACTTATACGTTTTATAACTCACAGTCTCAGGAGTTTATTAGGCCGTAACAGCGCATAATCTACAGCAAAGAAACCGCCCCAGACGAGTCGTTTTATTAATTTAAACTGGAGACGAGTGTAAAACTGCTTACAGAGCGTAATAAACCGAAGAAATTAGTTAAATAAAGCAGTTTGGATTCATCTCTGATTTGAAACTGCAAAATTTGATTTGAGGTAAAATTGGGGTTAAACAATTACAATTGACATAATTCACATAATCCAATGTGAAGATCACTGTTTATTGCTGCAGTGGAGTTTAAAATAACTCAATATAGTGTAAGCATTGTATTACAGTTTATCTCAAATGCTAAAACACAAAAGCCAATCCCCTAAACCAAATGACCAGTCATCTAAACACATTTACCAAATCTAACCATCATTCTCCAATAGCATAAACACATTTCACATGAAGACACAATTCACAAAACACAATTTCTGTTCTCATAACTCTAAACACATTTGTCCTTGCCTAAACACAAGTTGCAAAATAACTAATCCTCTGCAGAAATCTAAAATTTCTAACTTTCCATTACTGCAAAATTTCTATTGGCGGTTATGAATCAAGGAATCTTCTCACCAACCGAGAATTGTGTTTTCAGTTGTTTCGCTGTAGTATGCAACAATGTGAATTGTGTTTAGATATTTTAAAGCTTCAAGCTGCTCTTTTGGTGCGAAGGTTTGAGTTTTGAAGTGAGAAAATGTAGTTGTGTTTATGTAGCTTTAGAAACGTGTGTTGTGTTTAGACATTGGGTGACATGCAGGGAACATTTGTGAAATGTGTTTTAGCATTTGAGAAAAACTGTAATGATCAGAGTCGCTTCTCTAATTCAAATCAGGTGAAATGTCCCGGATTTAAATAAAGTTGCTTTGTGGTATGTACAGTTTTGGTTTACTAAAACTTGTTTGTGATCATATAATGCTTATAATTTTTGTCCATTTATAGTCCATTGTGTCTTTAAAAATTGAACTACGTTTTAATTTAGCAATTTTCTGTATATTACATTTACAAAACTATGTTTATGCTTCCTGTGGCTCCAGAAACAAACAAAACTTCACAGCATTAATATTAAATCACAGTTAAAATTAAACATGTCACGAAAATAACTAGTTGCAAACACTGGGTGACCAACTGGACCAATTAACAATCCATTTTACACACATACTTGTTCTGCTATATATTCAGGTGCAAAGTCCTGGACTACAAAGAAATAGACTGAACTTAGAAAAATGCAATTAGGAAACTAAATCTGAAATAGAAATGCTGTCCTTCAATGCAGAGTGACACCACAGATGCTACCTCTGTCTCTCTCTCTCTCTCTCTCTCTCTCTCTCTCACACACACACACACACACACACACACACACACACACACACACACACACACACACACCTAAGGGTGGGCGCAGATCTGTCTCAATGATTCTCTACAGTCATTGAAGCTGCAAATTTAAAAGACTAGTGTTTTTGAAAATATTTATGAAAACTACTTTTTTCTTTTTAAAAGATACAAATACAGTACTTTGTTTCTACTAAGAATATACTTTGAATAATTCTATAGCAAAAACGGTTAAGAACAAAAATATTTACATGTATGAAAAAATGAAATAATGCCATTTAGTTTATGTGTGCAATCTTAAAAATGCTTTGGCTAAAATTAGAGCAAATTACATATTAAATTGTGTCTAAATGCAAACAATGTATACACGTGCTGGTCATGTAATTACAGTAGCATCAGAAACTGGATTTATCACGCACTACAAGTTTCCTGATACTAACCAACTTTATGGAATTTAATTTTTCCAACTAAACCTGTCAAAGCTGACCCCTACATGTTTCCTGGACGCAACAGCTCCAGACTGCCCACTGCTCCGGGTGTGTGTGTGTGTGTGTGTGTCTTCACTGGATGATTAAATTCAGAGCACACTTTCGATACGGTCCTAGTGGCCATATTGACAAACACACTCACTTTACACACTCACTTTTCAAATAAATGTCAATAAAAAAAAACGTCTCTGGTAAAAATGAAACATGATATACCGGTATTTATATTTTATATAAGTGAAGTGTCACTTGGATGATATTGTAATAATAAAACAGCACCTGTGTGTATAAATGGAAGCAGAAGGTGTGAGAGATTTGCAGGGTGGGTGTGAGCAGACGCTTGGTCAGAGTTCTCAGCTCATCATCGCTGCTGCTCCAAATATTTCCAGCATATGACGTGACGGCCAGATGAGCTCAGCGTCACGTGTCAACACACACACACACACACACACACACACAAAGTGGCACACACACTCAATAACATGCACAGATTCTCACACACATGAACAAATCTACACACTCTCATTCCCATGGACACGCACTCAAACACACACACTGAAGAGTGCGATGTCACACTCACACAATATCGCGCAGCGGCTGGACCTCACGCACACAAGACTCACAAGTGGCACACACTCACTCACACACAACGTTGCAGACGCACTCCTTTTAATGTAAACACACAATTTACATTACTCATACACACACACACCTTTCATATGCACACAAAGTCACACACACTCAAAATACTGCCCACAGCCTCTCAAACTTTCTCACACACACACACACACACACACACAGAGAGACGGGCAGCAACAACTGCGGTCTAGCTCAGGGAAGTCCCTCTCATCTCTTTTAGTGGCCATCACACACACCACTGATGACGACAGCCTGGAAAACAAACGCCAGGCCATCAGACCAGACGCCAGAAAGTCTGTCAGGTGGATACGTGAAGGGAAGATGCATCGCTGTCTCGTCCTTGATTAAAATATGAAAGTGAGTGTGTCAATATGGCCACTAGGGGCCGTGTCAAAATTGTTCTCTGTAATGTACTGTGCTTAAATCGCACTATACTGTATACATTTATTATGGAATCTGTAGTTGGTGTTTCATCATCACTTTATATCGCAGAGTCCTTAATACCAACAATAACAGCTCCTTGCAGTGCCGGTATAAAAATATATTGAATATAAGATATATGAATTCGATATACTTCACAGTTTTAATAATTTAAGGTTGAAATTGACCCAGACCACCAACATCACAATGTCTGACACATTTCCGTTCCAAATATTTTCTGATCACGTCTTTTTGGTTACATTACCATAATATTCCTAACATTTTCAGTGACCAAATCTTCAGTGTATATCCACATTCCTGCATGATTTTGTCTACAACGGTATACTGACTTCCTCTTGTGTGTAAAGCTCCTACAGTTCCTCCTGTATTCAAGACAAGTGTCCGCTGCTCTGTGCACGTAGACACGCATTTGCATTAGGAGGGTTGCCATAGAAACAATAGAGTCTGTCCAAAAGAACCTTCCCATCTTAACACTGTTTTCTGCGCTCTTGTGATTGTTCATTCTGTGTCAACGATTTTGTCAGAATCTGTGTCACTTTAATGAATTGAATGAAGTGTCATTTTGATCTACACATTTCTTGTTTAAATTTCCCCAAAACATTGTGCTTTTTATGCTTCAAATAAAATTATGTTTTATGTATACACTTTCGCGGCATGTAGAAAAGTCATGTTTTGTTTATTTGAAAGCAAATGCATATCAATTTACAATAAAAAAAAAAAGTTCACAGCATTTTCACAGCAAGACACAAAGTATCTTTAAAATGATACTTGTGGTTTATCAAGCTGACTCTTTTTTTTCTTTACACTGATAATACTTTAGATTAAATTATGCAGCACTAGCTGTGAATACAAGAAGTTTAAATAATAATAAATGCTGTATTCTGCAAATAATCTGTTTATTCAATTAAAGAAAGCAGTGTAACTACGAGTCTGTGTTTCTTCCTCACAGCGTGGCGTCACAGGAATGCTATGTTAATCCAAGCTCTGCTGATTAGCAGCTTTTAATTGGGAATCCGAGGGAGTGTCAGGACTGGAATCTCGTGACTTGTGGGATTATGGGAATGTTGTAGGGCACTGATCATTACTACAGATTCTCACAGTCAAACAGAAGGTGTTTAAGCATCTAAACTTGTACGCTAACTTCTACCAGTAAAAGCAAGATTCTGAGTTAATCGACAGCAGTGGACACAAGTCATGCATTCTACCAATTTTGAGTTACCAAATCTAGCGGGGTAAAGATGCATTGGTGGATAAAAACGCAAAAAAGAAAGGGTTTTTTAATGATACAGAATATTAGCATCAGCTCATCACTATCCCCTCGCGGGACAGAAAAACACATTACAGGGATTCTTAGATTAGAATTAGTCTGAACAAACTGCACCATTAGCTTTTTAGCTTCAATGCCCACAATAAAACACAGTTTCCAACGCTAAAAAACGATTTTAAGTGACAGGAAATGAAGTTGAACTGGTGTACAAAGAGGGGGGGGGTGTAAATAACAAAATAATAAACAGATAATAGATAAATATTTGATCAAATTCATACATAAATATATGCATATCAATGATATGTTTTATATGATAACAATACACAGTATAACAATATAATATTCGTATACTATAAAATAACAAAAAAAATATCTATCAATAAAATTGCTCTTGCAACACCTATGTATATGGGTTGTAAAACCGTAAATGCAAAGAATAGAAAAAAAATCTATTATTAACTATACAGTGTATTGGTTGCGAGACATTTTAGCATGAACAATCTGTACACCAATTAATGGGCTACTATTGAAAGCATCTCGTAGATGCAGAAATGTAAATGTATATAATTATAAATTTCCTTCCACATATATTGCAGCGTTCTGTCTGCACATCCATTAGTTTGAAACAGTGCTATTATTCTCAGCACTGTGTAATTACAGGTGAACTGTTCCCTGAAGAGAAGCTTCTAGATTAAAGCCTCTGAGCTGGAAGTGTCATCTGATGCAGACCAGTTACACACACACTCACACACACACACACACACACACACACACACACACACACACACACACACACACATACACACGTTTACTTTACATTCGACCAAGCGCTAGACGGTACAAGTAAATCAGAATCAGTTTTTGCACTTTCAATTTTGCATTTCCACTTCAATTTAAGGGACTTTTAAGACAGAAAAAAGAAAGGAAGAAGGAATGAATGAGAGAAGGGAAAAAAATGGGGAAACAAGAATGGGCAGAAAGAAGAAAGTAAAGAAGGAAGAAAGGAAGGAAGGAGAGAAGGACAAAATAAGGAAGAACGTATACGTATATTATAGAATACTCTAAAGCAATCAAAGTAAGAGTATAATCAACAACACATTATATTCACATATTATAGTTCACTGGTGGTCACTGTCACACTCTGTCTATTTATCCTCTTTTATTTCTGATGAAGGAAATAATATAAATTGAGGCGAGAGTCCTTTGCACGATTCTATATATATCGGCCTGCGTAACTGGAGAGCAAGCAGCCTGTTAACATCACAAAAATCTGGAGCCTGGCACATTCCACGGTCCAAAATAACCAGAGAAGCAGAGACGGTCCTTCAGGCCAGGAAGAGCAGAGGAACAACGGAGAGAGCCACAAGAGAAAGCACAAACAGCACAAAAGAAACGTGGAGAACTAAACATACTGGTGTGGTCGTATGTATGACAGATCTAGAAATCAGACCTAAAGGTCAAAACAAAAGCTTCAAAGGAATGTTACAGCCGGAAATATTGCGTTTTGTGATGAAAAAGCAAAAATAAAATGGGTGAATAGCATCACCTGAGTGACAGAACAGGCGTAAATGCCACAAGTCGTCCAAAGGATTGACACGTGTATCATGACTTGGCGACATCAGAGAAGCAGATCACACACCTCATCTCATCTCAATTCACTTCTGGACTCTTTCAGACTAGAAAACAAGTGACTGTGAAGCTTGGAAATACTCTTATTATTATAATAATAATAATTATTATTATTATTGATAATAATAA
Source organism: Paedocypris sp. Pulau Singkep (assembly GCA_017309775.1). Classification (NCBI taxonomy): domain Eukaryota; kingdom Metazoa; phylum Chordata; class Actinopteri; order Cypriniformes; genus Paedocypris; species Paedocypris sp. Pulau Singkep. The sequence goes on along the minus strand of MU204278.1, from coordinate 6,417,987 downwards.
TAATAATAATAATAATAATAATAATAATAATAATAATAATAAAATAAATAAAAATATTACTTTAATTTTAAAACAAATACAAACAACAAATTGTACGTTGTTAACCTGTAAATCCAAGTTTCTGGGGAGATTACTCAATTAAGTTAAAGTTAAACTGGATCAAAGTTAGGAAAGTTAGCTGAATTTAATCAATTGAGTTAATTTAGTGTACTTTTCTTAATACATGAATTTTACTTTTTTCTAATGTCTCCTCTGAATCTGAGAAAACATTCTCACACCGCTCAGGCTTCAAATTCTGAAACCTTTTTCACAACATAAATGTTAAATAATTGTAACACATTTTATGTTTTGAATGAGCTCAACTTTTTCAGACTGTAATAGTTAAACTCAAAAACTGGAGTTGGTTTGAGGATTGCTGTGTTTTTACAGTGTAGAATGTATTAATTATTTTTTAAATATTTGTAAAAACATTGTGTAGCCCAATCAAAACTAAACATATTGTTTTAACTCAAACTTACTTGACTCACTTACTTAGTTCACATTTACTATGACTTTTATGGCATTTTCATTTAGCATTACAACTAATATAAAAATGAATACACTGCACTGCATGCTAAAAGTACGTCGCTTTGTAGAAACAAACCAAACAGTTCAATAGTTTAAAATAATTTACAACTATACTGCTTAAATTAAAAATTCTGTTTTGATTCTGATTTTCAAAGCGGAAACTCAAAACATTTTAACAAAAATGGGGCAGTTTAAAAAAAAAGAAGAAAAAGTTATTTTCTGACTTTGTGCCCGTCAAAATATACAAATATATCAAAATGTGTCAAAACAACTGCATGGTGTGTTTTATACACACAATATTGTGTGTAGAGATCATCTGACAACATAGAATGACTGTCTTTAACATACTGTAAAACAAAATTATGGCAGTTTCAGAACCGGGGAGCAAGAACTCAGACTTTGCTTGTGGTTATTTCACAGCTCCACTTTGGGACGGGTGTTTATCTCGACCATCAGCTGCCCCCATCATTCTCTGCCACCGGGGGACAGCAAACTTTCCCCCTTCTGTAGCGCAACTAAAATAAATCCAACCAGGAAAAAGTAGTTCCTTCATCAGATAAAACCATGTAAAATCCAGTCGCATGGAAAAAGAGATCATTTAAGTTACACCTTTCTCATAATCGCCTAAAAATACATAAAACCAGGCTGCAAATTGGCTCAATACCGTCATTTTTACCAATTTTAAGCATCAATACTTAGATCATTCCATCGGTGCAGTAGTTACCTTCACCCAAATCCAACACGGCCAGGACGGCGCTGCTTCTGGCTTCCCCAAGAGAGTTGCTGGCGATGCAGGTGTAGAGACCGGCATCACTGGGCTTGCAGTCCCGGATCCACAGGCCTCCATATTCCTGGTTGTCCATGTTGAGAAGATCGTCATTGTGGTACCAGAACAGGGAGGGCTGAGGGTCTCCGGCCACCGCCACTTTCAGACGAATATCACAGCCAGTTCCGACAGCCGCGTTCCTCATTTTGCGGATGAACACGGGAGGCGTCGGGGTCGGGTACACGGTAGTGTCCGGGTCTGGTACGACCTGATCGGGACTAACTTTTGCTCGTTTCGGAGGTATCCTGGGACTTGGTGGCCCCATTCCCGGTTCCTCATCGGGACCTTTTCTCAGGGTCATCTGGATCTCGGCCTTCCTCATGATTTGGGCTTTTCTTAGACGTCTGTTTCAGCACTACAATTCTATGCACATTAAGTGAGCAATTTTAGTCGTTCCGATGCAAAGCAAAAACATATTCCGAACTTCTCAAGTAAAGTTCTAAGAGCAAAAATGTGGTAATAAAAGTGAAAACAATCGTCTACCTGCATTAACAACCTGTAAACGGCCTCAAACTTGTAGAATCCTCAGTAAATACATCCAAAATTCCCTCTGGACTTCTGCCCCATAAATGCTTCGGAATATGTTTCCCACATCCTCATGACGTCCAATTAGAGGAGCAGCCAGCAAAATGTTTAATCTTCGACCAATTAGGCGAACAGAAAGCGTGCATGTGCTCCGGCTGGACAGTATTTTTAGCGCCAGTCCCAGAGGATCATATTGCATTAGCAGCTTCCACTGTTGCCTTTTGAAAGATCTGCCCTCAGCTTTTCACCCAGTACCACAGTTCTTCAAGACTCAAAAGAAAAACAGCCACTAAATCCTGATGTGATTATCAAAGTTGTAGCTTTCCGACTTTCGGTGCCCGGCCTCTCAACCCCCCCGTCTCTGTCACAATGGCCCGCTTCACTCACATGTCCCCCGAGGAACTGAGGGGCAAGTCCCACCAAGCCATCAAGGAACAGCTGCACCCTGATAGGTCACATATTTTGGACAGTCTGTATGGTTTAGCCACACCTCCAGTCTTCTCCACTGCCACTTTCAGCCAATCACAAGCTGTGGAGAGTGTGACACCGGCCTGACGAAGGCAGAGGCTCTGACACACACGTCAAACTTAGATTCTGAGTAAGGCGTGAATCATATCTCACTTTGGGCTTTTAATAAAAAAACTGCCATAATTTGACGCTCCATCGTTGTGAGGGCATGTGACTTCCTGTAGTTCATTCATCAGAGTGTCGTGTTAGCTCTAAGGCCATGGGGTCAAATCCCAAGAGAAGCACACGTGAAATTCTCATGAAGTTGAGGATTGGGAGTCAATAGGTCAATCTTCTACAATCTACAATTTCACAGGTTTCAAAACATCTGCACATATTTGTGCAATGCAGTCGGTTGCAAACCAAATACCCAGTTGTGCAAAGCTGTTTCCATGACAACAGTTTCACAAATCCCAAAATGACCCCAAAGAAAAAGTTTTTAATGCGATGGCATATTCAAATTTGATCCATTTTCACTTGTTGTTCATTACCTTTGTAGAAGTCGTTTTTAGCATTCATTTTAAATAAAAAGAATCTCTCAGTGACAAACAAGAAATAACAACAAACTCAACTAATTTTATTTGACTCACAATAATACTGGAATACTTCTCATGTCTTGTGAAAAATTATAGTGTCTAGAAAAATGTGAAGAAAAACAACCAAAATACAGCCATTTTACAACTGAGACTGCCACTTGCTGGACATTTTGTGAAGTAAATGTAAAGATTATTTTAAATGTCAGGCTCACATGATTAAAAAGTGCTTTTTTTGCGTTCACAGAATTGTTCACAATTTATCTTTTTCTAGTTGACTTACTTGTAATTGAAATAAGTGAATCTATTAATTAAAATAAATGTGCTTTATTAATAAACTCGATTATCATTAATAACATTATTACATTAGCATCATTTTTATTACAATAAATTTATCATTTTTATAATGAATTATTTTTAATTGTAGATTTATTAAACGCAATTTTAAAGAATTATGCAACACCTACACGCAACATCTAAAACAGGTCTGGAACTAAACTTCTTTTCACCATCCAAAGTGAACCATTACTAGCCAAATATAAGCAGCTTAGGAACAGTCCGATTAAATTAAATCTTTGAGACCAAACTCCCTGTACACAAGAAAAGAATCAGGATAACACAACCCTAAGACCACAGAACAGCAAAACACACCCTCACCTACTGTACATCACCTCAACAGCTGTCTAATGTATCTCAGCATTAAAAGTGAAAGCATCTGCTGTGGTTTCCTACTCCTCGGAAGCCCCTTTGATAGGAAAATCCTTTCTGCAGTTGGTCCTGCAGGATGCAGTTGTCATGGAAACAGCATCACTCTGGACTGCTGAACAGAGAGCAAATGTGCGGATGCTGCACAGGTCTCCGAGTGAGTGGGCGGGAACAGAGGAGGCGGATACAAGACTTTACTATTCTAACACAATAGAGATGACAGATGTTCGCATGGCTTCTGTTTTAAGAGCTGGGATGAGTGGAAAAGGCAGGCACAGAGACACTGGGTGCAGGAATGATGACAGTGATGAAGAGGAACAGAGAAGAGTTACACTTACGTGTGGTCGAGTCTCACTTTCAGCTGGAGGCAGAAAGCTGTGAGGCTGTGTTGAGCGTCTGTGTTGGGCATGTGTGTGGAGATGATCGCCCCCTGTTGGCAGAAACATCACTATGTTAATTAGGGTGTTTCTCCATGATGTCACAGATAATAAATGCCGCCCACTCCTCCTCAGTTTTCCTCTTTTAACCAAGCCAACACCTCTAATAGGAACGACAATAAAAAAATAGTTTTGGCAAAACAGTACATTTATACGTTGAGATTATTACATTTTATATTTTGCACACTGTGAATTGTAATGTTAAAGGATGGATGTTTTATCAGAAAAAATGTAACATTTGTAGTCTAGGCAACAGTAATAGCGTAGTATTTTATTCGTCGAGGTCAAATTAACAAAATAATAGTTAATTAGAATATGTTCAACAAACGTAGCTGCTGGTTAGTTTTAGGCGCTTCACGAACACAAAAACAAAGTGTTACCTTTTATTTATGGTTCACAAGCAGAATTCACAAGTTTCTAAGCAGCTTTGAGGTTAAACAACTCTCCCAAAAAAAACATGACCTGTTATGGTCACGTGCTAAACAATCGTTATTCTCAATACGCACGTTGATATCGTTCACTGCGAACGTAAAACCCAAACGTCGCTTGTTATTATAAATATACGTTTAAATACCTTGCTCACTTTTGTGGATGTTGACTTGAAAGCAAAGTCACACTTAAAACCGTCTTCATTTAGCTATCCTAAACCAGGCTAGCACAATGACTACTAGATTTTGTCTTTCGCGCGCCGCTTCATGTGATTGGATGTTGCTCTAGTGACGTAAATATATTTAATTTTGTTGCTTTAGTGTGAAATCTTTCATTCGTACAGCGTAATACTGCATTTGAGTATCGTTTAATAAAATTATTATTCCATAACATCCTAAATTACTTTTCAAGTGGTATAAGCTGACTATAAAAGTAGCCCTGTATCTGTTAGCTGTTTGTTATTTTTAATAGTTTTTCCAAGGTTAATGTTTTTGCCAGAAATGTTGTTTATGACATATTTTCACTTTACTTATTTTATATGTTAAATATTTCTATTTGTTTCATTGTTCTTGTAAGTTCTTGATCAAATGGTTTGTGTTTTATATTGATTATAGTTCAATAAAATTCGAATTTACCGGTAAATTTCGTTATTATAAAATCTGCCAAAAGATGTCGCTGTTGTCTCAATGTCGATATCGCTTTGCAAAGGTTCACGGGAAATGTATTTTTATCTGTCACGGGAATTAAAAAATAAGAATAATGAAAAATAAAATAACAATAACGATAAAATGTGATAACAACAGTGACACTATAAGAATTTTACTAGCTTTTTTTCATGAACTTGAACTTAATAATCAGAAAAACAAACAAAACAAACAAGCAAGCAATAAAGAATCGGGCGTTAGCTCCGACATAATGAGATGAGAATGGAGGCAGTATCGCGCGCGCGTACATCGAGTGCAGGTGAGAGAGTGACGTCACTTCAGATGAAACTCACCCGCCGCGTAAAGAAGCAGCGCAAGGGCCGGCGCTGCGGTGAAGCACACAGCTGATTTTATGTGTTTATGGAGGGAAATGAAATGACGGGCGGATGGAAGACATCGAGGGGATTGTCTTCTTACGACAGACGCTGAAATAAGAAACTTCTAGGAGAGACGGTGAGTGCGCGTTGTAGTTTAGACGCGGTGGACTGTCACTGTTTTACCGAACATACGTTACTGCTTTTGTTTGGCACATTCAGAGAGAGACAACATCCCTCCGACGAGTGTTCTTCGTCATGTATAGTGTTCTTGGATGTAGACTGTGTTTGATTAAGTTTTATGATTGATTATCATGTTTCTATCATATTTCTAATTCTATCATGTTGACATGTGTACATAGCGAGGTGTGTGTGTGTGTGTGTGTGTGTGTGTGTGTGTGTGTGTGTGTGTGTGTGTGTGTGTGTGTGTGTGTGAGTAAGAGATTGAGAGTTTAAGATGGTTGTGTGTGTGTGTGTCTGCGTGTGAGATTGTGTATTTGTGTGTGCTGTGTATACGGTTCCCTTTCTATATAACTATATAATAATATCATACACATCTAAACATCTAAATCTGAGGCTCTCTGTTCCTCATTCATCCACTTTCAGCGAGTGACTAATGATAATGACCTACTGATGACAGATTATCGTTTTTTTTTTATTACTTATTTTATTCTTTTTTTCTCCTCCCTAAAAGCTTTGGTTTATCTCACAGACATGGCGAGCGATCGGGTGGCCATCCTCACAGAGGACGAGGAGGAGCAGAAGAGGAAATATATCCTCTCTGAACCATTTAATACCCTGTCCCCAGGGCAGGCAGCGAACACTACCCCGTCCAATCAGACGTCACCAGCCGACCCCTCCGACACCCCCCCACCTCAGCCCCCGCAGAGTATGGACTGCATGGAGAGGTGCTGCGTGCGAATAGACCGTCGTCTGTTGATTTCAAAAGTGTTTTATTTCTTTTTCTACTCCGCTTATGGATCACTGCACCCCCTGCTGGCCGTGTACTACAAGCAACTGGGGATGACACCCAGCCAAAGTGGGCTTCTGGTGGGCATCCGTTATTTCATCGAGTTCTGCAGTGCACCGTTCTGGGGCGTCGTAGCCGATCGCTTCAAGAAAGGAAAGGCCGTGCTGCTGTTTTCCGTGCTGTGTTGGGTGGTCTTCAACTGCAGCATTGGTTTTGTCAAGCCAGCGTCCATGAGCTGTATCAGTCGGGACAGTACAACTGCATCGCCACTTAACTCCACAAACTACACCCAACCAGTTAACCACACCAGGCTGCGGAGATACCTGACTGGTCTGTCCTACTTTCAGGAGTTCGCAGAAGACCGACCTTATTCCAGAAACGTTAGAAGTGCTAATGTAAATATCACTCCATATCTCAACACCAGTGATCCATCAACATCACCCCATGATTTAAAACCCACCTCTGCCACTCCAAACCCTTCCAAACCCACCGAGTACGTCATCATCTTCAATAAAGACCAGGTGGACACCATATTCCTCCTGATATTGCTGGTTATAATCATCGGCGAGTTCTTCAGCGCCCCGACGCTCACGATTGTAGACACCATCACTCTTCAGTACCTAGGCCAGCACCGAGACCACTACGGGCTGCAGAGGATGTGGGGGTCTCTGGGATGGGGAATTGCCATGCTCTCTGTGGGCATTTGGATTGACCACACGCACATTGCCAACTTCATCCAGGGCTCGGGTTGCATCCTGCCCGACTACAAGAACTACAAAATTGCGTTTATTGTTTTCGGGGTGCTGATGACCGTCGCCCTGATTGTGGCCACTCAGTTCCACTTCGACAATGTCATCTATCGAGCAAACGAGGAGACGGAGAAGAAGGATGATGTGGAAATTCCTCAGGTGGATCAGGATGTCTCGGCTCCGGAGCAAACGTCAGACGAGGCTCCGGTGTGCCCTGATAATAATCGCCAACCGTTTCCGTTTAAAGAGCTCTTCCGCATCATCTGTGGTGTGCGATATGGAAGTGTCTTGTTTGTGGCCTGGTTCATGGGATTCGGTTATGGCTTTGTGTTCACCTTTCTCTTCTGGCATCTGGAAGACCTGAACGGAACCACGACTCTTTTCGGGATCTGTTCCGTGCTCAGTCACGTCTCGGAGCTGGCGGCCTATTTCATCAGCCACAAACTCATTGAGCTTGTTGGACATATCAGGTGAGAAATACAGAAATATCATTATCTATTATCTGTTAAAAATAGGACCAGAGACAATAAAAGGAGCCATGTTCAAGACCGGTTTGAGAGCAAGTTGGATAGGATTGGTTGGATTTTCTGCACTGGATCAGCTTGTTGTTGTGGGTTTCCTCTGGGTCTTCAGCGTCATGAGGCTCCTAATTGTCTGTAGATTTAAGTAGTTTGTAGGTCATATACTGTAAGTTGATTTCACAGGTTAGAGTAAAACAATAACTTAACAAAACTACTTGATTTACATTTTGTATCTTAACACAAATTAATAGAACAGTAAATAATATTTTAGGCTTTTCTATAATAAATAGAATACAGTGGGTTTCTTTACAAGACTTTAAAATTAAATATTCAAAATTAACAACACAAAACCGAAATTACTATAGTTACTAAAATGAACTATTTGAACCAGTCAATATATCAATTAACCTTAATTGGCATAATCCACATGCATTTCTGATCACTTGATCATTAACACTGTGTATTTCTTTCTGTATTTCTTTTTCTGTACGCTTTTGCATCGTCACCCTAGTCAGTTTCAGATAGAAATCGCTAGTTCTGTCTTCTTTTTTTTTTTTTTTTAGTACCTGCAGGGTTTTCAAATGTGTTTACCAACTGGTACCAAAATATTGGTTCTTGTGACATAAAGGGACATGTCAGATCCTTTCATGTCTGTGATTGGCCGGCCACAGATCCAGGGGTGTGTCTTTGCTTTCTTTTCAAACGCTCCAGGCTGGGCTGTGGTTGCACGTGACACAGATCCGCAAAAGCCAGTTATCATTTGGATGGTTACTATAATAATAGCTGCGTTTTACCCTACACATCAACTCTTTTTATTGTTGTTGTTGGTTGTTGTAATTTTTCAAGAGTTTGCCTGAGTACTAACTGGTTGTCTTCACTAGCTAATAGTTTAGGGAGTGCTGAGTAAATCTTTACATGGGAAGAGCAAAGACTTTGTTGACTGTTTAATTATTTTGGAACGGCGCCTGAAACTTCCGTCATGTGATTTCAACATCATTTTTAATCATGTCTTGTTTGCTGATTAATTTATGTGAACACAACCCGGTGCATATTTCTCTATTGCAGACATGTATTTCTTTTTACTCTGGGCGTATGTGTGTGTTGACTAAGGCTAAGCTCAAAATGAGGCCTGACACACCTAGACGCAGGCCTCAGCCGCTCTTTTCTAGGATGTTTACCAGGCTACGTGTGCTGGTAAAACAGCCAGATGGAAATAAGCGCTCACATCCTCCGTCTGCTCTGTGGTATTTCTCAAGTGCGTGACATTTCCCAGCGCAGACGAGATGAATCGTCTTTGCTTCTGCTGGACGGTGGCCCGGTCCTTGCATTTTTAATAATGTGAAGCGGTTTATCGCAGACAGCGATCGCTGATCTCAGTTCTATTTGAGGCTTCGCGCTGGTCAGCTGATGGCTGTAGTTGTTACGGAATTATATTGTGAACTAGTTCATGGGACGGTTAAGTTCAAGTTCGGTTAATTGGTTGTTAATCTTTTGTGATTTAACGTTAAACGGTAAATGCCAACCGTAGTCGCTGTTGTTTTCCCATTTTCTAAGGGATTTTCTAAGGAAAAGTGTTTTCCACTTTTCAAGGATCTGGACAAATTTGTTGGTTACGTAATCACAATTTATTGTGAAGAGCTCTTTGGAGTGATTCATTCAGGAATTCTTACAGTAATTTATTGATTATTCCTGAGACATTGGAGTGATTAATGAACATTATCTGTTAGAACATTATCATTTGAAAAACTTTTTCTCATTTGTTAAATTTTGTGGGATTTGTAATTGTATTATTATATTCATTATTCTGTTATTTTCTAGTCATTATTATTAGAATCATTATTATTATGTAAATTGTATTCATATTGTTTTATAGATCAAACATGATCTCCAATAGATTTTTTTTGTTTTTTGAAGAAGACGACGAGATAAACACAAATCACACAGACTTCCAATCATATGCAGCGTGAATCAGTAAAGGATCTTTTGAGGACGGTGTGTTGAGGTTTCTCCGAAGACTCTGGCCTAATTTCAATGGCGTCTGCCTCTCGGGACGCTGAGCTCGTGTAACGTTATCCTGCCATTAGACCATCACACTTGTCTAGGCTTTTCGCATTGATCCACTGAGCTGCTTCTTTACCGGATCAATTGTAAAGCTTTCTACACGCAAAACGCTGCTTCCAGACATGTCCGGAGTCCGGATTGGACTATCCAAAGCGGCAGGATGGAGAACAGTCTCTGTATTTTTTTATTCTTAAGTCTATATTCTTATTATTCTGTTAGATGTAGAATGGGGATTTATTTAAAAGTGCTGAATATTTCCTGAAAAACAAATCCTGAAAATAAATAAATAAATTAGAAGGCCGCTTTTACAGGCAAAATATACATTAATGTGCAGTCTGCGTTTTCAGTGTGATTAATTATCATTTTGCATTTGTTCCTTTTGCCATATACAAAATGTGTGATTGGTGTTCTCTTCTCATTTCAAAAATGGATTTTCTTTAAATTATGGCCGGCTTACTCATAGTTTAGTAAATACTGTGCCACCTCTAATCGAAGGCCATCATGATGGATGGGTTGAAAAACAGAACGCCATGGAGGCTTTATGGAGGTTCCTCAAGATCACGTTGACGTTGCTGGGTGGCGTTGATTATCACCTCCATTCACTCACTCTCCCAGTTGCGTAAGTCCTAACCAGAGCACAACTGAAGGATTTCTGTCTGTGGAACTGGTGGCACTGGCGAAACACGCTGGACCAGCCTGGACCTTCATCGCTTTAGTGGAGTTGATTCAACGCAACTAAACCTGTTGATTCAACACATAGTTTAGCTCTCAGGGATTCCTGCATTCCGTGCGCATTCATCCTCTTCATCCTCGTGCAGAAACCAGCGACCCCAGTCCCGCATTATCTCCCAGCACAGACTGACATCACCAGCCTGCGGAACACCCAGTCTCAAGCACAATAGCTTCCTCTGAAGCCGCTGCTCCAGCCACGCCCAGTGTGTGCTTTCCATTGTGAAGGACGCCATTGTGCTTCTCACGCTTCAACACAACTCTTGTGTTTATTTTGCTTTGTAGAGTCCTGTACATCGGCCTGGCCTGCAACACCGCACGCTATCTCTACATCTCCTACCTGGAAAACGCCTGGGTGGTTTTGCCTATGGAGGTGCTTCAGGGTGAGAAACCAACGGAGGTTTCAATTCTATGTACACTGTACATAATGTATTGATATAGTGGTTGTGACAAACAATAAATGGCCACCACAACTACATCAACACCGTCATCCGCATCTAGAGAACATCTCCAACACTTTCTCATGAAAGCATGTGACGTCTCGTCACTGAAAACCACTCCACACCCCAAACACTGCTGGGAATGAAATGAAACAGCACAAATAATATACGTAAAGATATTAAAGAAGTAAATAAACGTGCATAAATGAACTAAAACATAAGAAAACCAAGTTATTGTAACCGTACGTGACATTTAGTGCACAGGACATTTAGTACACTACACTACATTCTAAATTGTGTTATTTTAAATGAGTTCAAAAAATGTAATCAAAGTTATTACAGCATCAAAAACTTTTAGAATTATTTTGTATTTATTTCATTCATTTTCTAGCGCTGAATTCTGGGCGTTTCAGTGCTTCGGATGTTTCTGAATCGCACATCGACAGTGAAGCGTTTTTTAGCCAAGAGTGTGTGTCCCATCAGAAGCGAAGCCGGTTCACCCGCTTCATCACTCGTTTCTTCTGTGGACGTCAGAGAAAGACGAGCGATGGAGCGGCGGAACCGGCTTCTAGAACAGCTCTGACCACCATTTAGACCGGACCACCGTCACTTACACTTACAGCAGCATTTCAATGTAATTGCGTGTTATGAAATGATGACTTGAGTAACGTATATATATACGTATATTTCTTGTTTTGAACATAATATATAATAAAAACACATTAAAAGTAAGAATGTGTGTATATATAGTTAGACAGACTGTCTATTCTTTTATTAGTCTGTATTCTATTACTTTTTTTACACCCTATTAGTACACCCTAATTCTTTTTTTCTCTCTTTTGGTATCCTATATTTTTCTCTTTTTTTTTCTCTTTATATCTCTATATTTCTATCGGGTTTCTTTTTTTTGCTACCCATCCTTGCCTCCATTCACCCTTTCTAAATCTCTATCTCTCTTTTTCATCTTTTCGTTCTTCTCTATGGCTGTCACTCTTTCTATTTTAACCTGTCAATATCTCACTTTTGTTCCTTGATCTTCATATCTTTTTGTCTAATTTATTTTTTTGTCTTTTTTTTCCCCCACATTCTTCTCTCTCTTGTTCCCTTTGTTTTCTTTCCTCTCTCTCTTTCTTTCTCATTTCTTCTAGCCTGGACTGATGTTGTGTGTGTGTGTGTTTCAGGGTTAACACATGCGTCTGTGTGGGCCGCCTGCATCTCGTATCTGAGCGCCGCTGTTCCTCCGGCCTTGCGCACCTCGGCTCAGGGGATCTTGCAGGGTCTTCACCTGGGGCTGGGCCGGGGCTGTGGAGCCATGCTGGGGGGAGTCTTCGTCAACTTCTTCGGTCTGACAAACACTTATTATTTATTATTTCTGTCCTGTGGCTCAACCTGTCGAGCTGGTGTTTGCAACACCAAAGGTCCTGGGTTCAATTTCTGGGGTGAAATTCCTAGAGAGTTCTCGCAATTTTTTTGTGAGTAAAATTAACGAGTATAATACATTTTGAACATTATTAGCATCACACTCGTAGCGCAAAGAAAGAGGGGGAAAATATTTTTTGAGTTTGATTACAAATGTCTGTCTGACAATTTAATAAAACTAAAATTAATAAAACTAAATTTTACAATTACTGCATTTTCGATATGGCACAACGGTTTTCACTTGAGTTGACCATCCAAACTCTGGTGTAACGTAACACGCAATATAATTTTTAAAACCAATATCCATTCGAAAAAAATTATTGATGATTAACCTTTTGACTACAAATATTGGGATTATCAGATGATTGTCATAGTGCAGCCATGTAAATACATTGTGTGAAATATATGATTCAATCGAATTCCAATGCTTAGTATAGAATTTGATTTACTGAGTTTTACACTTGAGGTTTTTCTGTCTGTTTTGGATTTAGGGGCGGCAGAAACCTTCCGAGGCCTGGGCATGGCGTCTTTAGTCACGCTGCTGGTCTTCGCAGTAATCCAGTGGCTGTTGGGTCAGAACCAGGACAAGCGTGAGTTTCCTTCAGCCGGTTTTCTTGGGGTAAACGTGTGTGACGCAGTGGTCTGATGTTTCAGAGGGCTCCATGCTGGCCGAGAACATCCCCGTGCCCTCCAGTCCCGTGCCCATCGCCACCATCGACCTCGTGTCCAGTGACGATTCATCTCACTCGGGTGCCGAGACCACATCGTCCCCCAAAAGGACCAGGCACATGGAAGAGCAAGAGGACCCCAATAAGCCGGCCTGGGTGGTCTCGGCTTCTCCCTGGGTCTCCATTACATTTGCCCTCTGTCAGATACGAGAGATGATGTTGATGAAGAAACAGGCCGCGGAAGTTGATAGGCCCAGTCCGCAGGTAGGGCGGAGCCTCATGTGATGAAGGTGGAAGTGAAAGGACTTTTATTCTGTATTTCTGTTGGTGCGTGAGCTGTTTCCTATTAACAGTCCCTTATGCTTCTCATCCATGCTTTCAATGTTCAGCGGAAAGGTGAGAAGTGAGAAATCACAGACTCTTTCACTTCCTGCTTTATTTATTTTTTGCTCACTAACACGTGCAGAAATAAATGGTTTTCTGGTGTCAGTTTTGGTTTGTTTTTTTTAATCAAGCACTAAATTCTCTCTTTAAACTCTGAATGTTTGGTGTGCTTTTTAATACCATTTTATTAATGATTTTTAAAAAGTTGAAAAATACAAATGTTCATCTTTCAAAGTAAAAATGGGCCTGATGGGTGGGTGGATGAATGGATGGATGAAAAAATCGTGCAATGGAGTTGGATGAACAGATGAACCATAGAAACACAAAATGATAGATTATTGAAGAGAGCAATGCAAAGATGAAGAGAATAGAAATACAGTATGGAGTTTGTAGTAGATAAGAAACCAGGAGAAAATAATTAATAGTATATTGTAAAGATAAAGAGGACGCGAAATTAGAAAGATGGATGGACGTAATTATCAGTATTGTGGAATTGACTTGTTTTTCGTTTTGATCCGCAGGAACAGAGTGAGCGGAGCATTGCGCCCCCTGCTGGAGAACCCTCGCCATCACACCCGGATCCCCCAGCCATCACTGAAACTCCAGGCCGGCCGGACAGTTCTGCGGCCACCGGAGAAAACATCACTCCTTTACCCGGACACGCGGAAGCGCTTCCCCCAGTAGCACAGACCGAGCTCACGACTCACTGAGGCCTTCAACCCGCCTCGGATGATTAGAGACCTTCATTTGAAGCGGAATTGTACATAGTGTTTAACTCTTAATAAACCAACATCAGATCAGGTTTTTTAATCCTGGATGATTTAATCTGGGATGTCATTTTTTCAAATGGTACATGTGTAAAATATTCGTATGAGGGCAAAAAATTAAAGATTTATCTAAACCGACCGCATTATAATTATACTTTAACGCTTGCGTTTCCCTACATTCGAACGTACGATGTTAGATCTTGCGAACATCTATTTTCTGGTAGCCAACAGACCCTTCTGTTACAGCTAAAGGTATTTATTTTAAAAATTCACACACACACACACACACACACACACACACACACACACACACACACACACACACTTAAAGGGAGACTTCAGAACTTCACTTTGAAATTTTACCCTATTTATTTACAAAAACAAGTTCTTCAAAAAATTGAAACAAGTTATTGTACTGTAAAAAAAAAAAAAAAACAGAAGTTATAGTAAAATTGTGACCTGATTAGTGCAACTAAGTCCCAACAAACCAGTCCTTCATTTCAGGCTTTCGTGATTTACACAACAAATGTCGCCTTCAAAAATATTTGCATTAAAACAAGAGCCTTTAACATAAGACATTTTTGGTGCGATATTCTGATTCAGAAAACTATAATATTAATCAGTGATCTGCATTTCCTGATCATTTGGACTGTAACTATAATCCTTTTGGAATAAAATGAACAAGACAAAAACCAAATGAACGTGATTCCGAACTACTATGTGCAAACACTAGGGGACAGTGTCCCGTCAAAAAACTAAACACCAGTGACTGACCGCATGAGAAACCTGAGAGCAGAAAAGTCACCCATGGTGCACATTAATATAATATACAGTATGGACAATAGATTTAAAAAGAAATGTAGAATAAAATCACTGAAGGTAAAAAAAGAAATGCTTAACAATTCAGTCTATTCACATTCAGATTGCTTAAGCTCACATAAAAAGCAACTCAAACCTCTGGAATAGTGCCTAACTAAGAATATCAGAAGAAATCCTGGTCTTCTGGATCCACAGGCTCCGGCTGGGGGCTGTAGGTGGGATACGGACAGGAAGTGGGAGTGTACTCGTCAGGACACTGGAGGTCATTTAAGGTCGGAGGACAGTGTGTGATCAGCTCGTCTCCGCTCGAGTCATCACCTTCCTCTCTCTGAAGCTCCGCATCGCTGGAGTTGTTGAACAGCATGTTCTCGTGATATAGACCACCGAGGCCGTACTGGTTCTCGTGACCCTCCACCTCCTCTTGACTTACATGGCAGCCGTTCTGCAAAAACTCTGCAAACCTGCACAACAGAATCAAACATGATTCATTAAAAAAAATGACAAAGTATGAATAGTAAGTATTTCTTAAGAAAAAAAAGTTTCCCTGAAAATAATCAGTTTCCCTGAAAATAAGTCTTGGTTTGTGACTCTTTGCACTAGGTCTTACATTCATGATTTATGAATTCATGATGTTTATTCTGTGTTAAAATGTCTAATCGGAATTTAGATCAATGGCTAATAAGTTGACTAAATTGCAACGTTATTTCCAAACATTGTAACAAATGCAGGAAATGATGTCATCAATGATGCACGTAATGGGCGGAGCGACATTTCTGACATGAGGAGCAAACAGGTTTTGAGTGGAGGTGCTACTAGGTCATTCTGCTAGGTCTTATTTTCAGGGGAGTGGAGAGATGAAGGATGCTTCACTTCTTGGGTGATCGCAGCCTCAGCACCGTCTCCCAGGCTGGGAAGTCTGGCTGGTTGCAGTGTTCCCGCAGCTGCTCCAGCGAGGCCTTGGTCTGCATCTCTCCCTGCTCTCGGTACTCCTCCTCCGTCAGCAGTCTGCGCTTCGGGATGCTCTTGGTCTTTACGAGTCTCACGAAGAAACACAGGACACTGAAACGAATGGGGGAAAAAAACAAACTTTCAGGTAGTTGAATAAAATGCAAAATCAACAAAGAGTGACAGGAAATAATTTAGGAAAGAGCAACAGAGTGAAAAAGTGTGAGAATGAGCAACAGAGAGAAAATGTGAAAGAGTATAAGAGCAATAGCGTGTGAGGGAAAAGTAGGAGAGCAATAGAAAAAGTAGAGAGCGTAATCAATGGATGGACTTTGATGATGCAGATAGAAAGAGTGAAATAGGAGTGTGAGAGCGAGCGATATAAAGAATAAAAAAAAGAAAGAATGAAAGGAGAAAAAAAAAAATCAATGGATGAAATATGAAGAGAGAGAGATGCAAACCTCCAGACCCCCGTCAGAAGAGCCCAGAGCAGGGGCAGGGTCTTCCAGCTCAGCAGACAGGCCAGCAGCACGTAGAAGGCCGGAGGGAAGGTGATGCCGTTATGCAGCATCAGCACCGCCACCGTCTGAACGCACCACGTCATCAGGCCCAGAGCGCGTCTGCTGCTGATGCCACCGTGTCTGTACAGCACCACCACGCTACAGGAGCCCGATACCAGCAGATACACTGCACACACAGAGGAGGGTGGAGAGAGAGAGAGAGAGAGAGAGGCAAAGAGGGAGTGAGGAGGATGACGGAAGGCGAGATGGATGGAGAGATGGAGGAGAGACAGAGAGAACAAGAGGGAGAGACAGGGAGAGGGGGGTGGTGAGAGAGAAATAAAGAGGGAGAGAGAGAGAGAGGAGGGTGGAGAGAAGGAGAGAGGGATGGAGAAAGGGAGGAGAGACAGAGAGAGAAAAATAAAGAGGGAGGGAGAGCGACAGTGAGAGGAGGGTGGAGAGAGAGGGAGAGAGAGATTGAAAGAGTGGGAGTGAGAGAGGGGTGTGGGAAAGACAGACAGAAAGAGGGAGAGGGAGGAGAGAGAGACGTGGCATAGAGAGGACAAAAAACAAATAAGAGAGAAGGCAAAAAAAAAGCGAGTGATGCAAAAGAGAAAGAAGGAAAGGGGCAGAGAGAAAGAGAAATAAACAACTTAGACTAAATCAACGTTTTTTTTTTCTTTCAGATAAGTGTCAGGCAGATGCGGCCTGGGTTATTTTGGTGTATAAAACTGGTAAACATACATTTATTTCTTCTGTTTTTTAAGATTCCTACTGTTAGTCCTGAGTTTTTCTATTTATTTAGAAGAAGTTAAGCTCTTCACAGTCACTCTCATCCAAATCCTCACAGTAGATGCCAAATCTAAGTCCCTTTAACCAAGGTCGAGCCGAGTTCAAGGCCCAGGTTGGGTTTATCTGGTTTATCTATTTTCTCGAAGTAAAAAGAAAGAAACCCTGCCTTTAGGTGAGACTCTAAATTACATGTTGGTGCGACTGTGTGTTTGCGAATCCTGTGATTGGTTTGTAGCCTACAGATGCTGGAAATAGCTCCGCCTCCAAGCAACTCAGAAATAAAAAAAAGCCCAAAACCCAGCATAAGGTCAATGTTTCGGACAGCGTTCGTTTAGGATAGTAACAAAAAAATGCAACAAAAAAATGAATATTAACATAAATAAGGTCTTCGGATAGATAGAAGATCAGGATAGAGCCAGGCAGAGACAGTGAGGGGGGAAGAAAGCGAGATGCTGTAATCCACTCTGCGCTTTTTGTTTCAGGCAGAAAAATTGATGTTCCAGCTGCAGCGAAGCTTTGCTCCCTTAATCTGGCTATGCTTGCGCCTCTGACATTCAAACGCTGATGCATTTACATTGAACAAGGAAATTGATTTGGCAGGGAATGGCGGTGTGAGCGGTAGACAAGCCACGGAAGTCTGATCGGATACAGACTGGGATCGTGCAAAAGGTTGGTTGTCTAATAGGAATTACAGCTGGAAATTACTCCATTGTAAAGAAAATGAATGAAATGACCACACAAAAAAAAATGTACAAAGCGCAAATAGACGGTAGCAAAAGAATAACAAGCATATTTTGCTTCAAAAATCAAAGACTGCTGGGAACTTTCAACACTGAAGAGTCTTTAGGAGGAAATAGGATGTTAAAACCTATCGAGAGTAACTGATATATACCTATACAAATACTGTACATTTTAAAAAGCATCAGTGTTTAGAGCTTCTGCTGTTGCACTTGATTGGCTGAGCCACTATCATGTGACCAAAGTGACTGAAGGAGGCTCGGTACAGTTTGAAACCATCAAATTCACAACATTTCTAACATGGCATTTGTTATTTTGTAATTATTTTGTAATTTTGTAAAAATAAAAATTACCCAGAAGCTCCATCCAGTGCTCAGCAATGATGTCATCCCATTTGTTAAACACCTTCTGGATCCCAATGTAGGAGAGACTGGAGCCCGCGCCCAACAGCACCAAGAACAGTCCTCGCTTTAAAAAAACAAGTTAAAGTGAAAAGAGTCAATAGCCCCTTTCACACAGCAATGCCGGTAAAATGCAGGAAAAATAGCAGAAGGACTTTATTCGTAAAAACTGTTCACACAAGCGCTGCCATTCCTGCATTTTAACTGAAAAGAACGGCGGTGATTGTTTCATAAGAGACGGCGTCACTAACTGTTCCTTTAATGTGGTGACAACTGTCTTCATCCGCCCGAATTATTAGAAGTTTTATTACTATTATGATTATTATTATTATTATACCATTTGAACAGCTAGACCCGCGAAAGCGCGAAATGAGCACGAGAATTGAGCTTTTTTTTGAGAATTTGTTTACCCACGCCAATCAAATAAGGATTATAAAAACCAACAAACTTTTACATTTTATTGTGATTGCCCTTTTGTATTTGTTCTGTATTTTTTCTGTATCTGTTGTTGTTTCTAAAGTGTAAAGCACTTTGGTCAGTTCATCTGTTTTAAAAGTGCTGTAAAAATAAAGATGACTGACTGACAAACTTAAAAGCCTGATCTATTCGATGAACCGGTGCTACTAGAATTGGACAATTGCAAATTTGTCAGAAACAAGAACATTAAACGGTCCATCATGAAGAAAAGTAGGATCCAGACATGAAACATGTTTGAGGACTACATACCTTTGGAATGAAGTTTCGGAAGATAATGGTCAGGAAAACGGATGTGGCGATGACACCCAACAAGACTCCGGTGACGTAAAAAAACACAGAACTCCTGTAACACAACCCGTTCATGTTAACCAAATCATCTTAAACCAGACATAGTACAAGTTAAAGCTGTCACGGTCTGATCAAAGTACCACACACACACACACAATCCCACAAATTCAACTCACATACATTTTCTTTTTGTCCAACACAGATGACAACACAAACTCAACATACACACACACTAACTTTCCATTTTTTTCCATATCTTTCTATATTTCTTTCACTGTACTTTGCTATTGTAATGAAGGATGCAAATTCCACACTGTAAAACAAATCAAGGCCATTTCTTTCTTTTTCTTCTTTCACTTTCTCTTTCAGTCAAAACACTCACTAACCAACAGAACATACCAACTTAAAACACACACGCACACCTAATAAGTCTAAATTTACCAACTCTTCCTACAGTGTGAATTATAATGCCGTTTTTTGAGGAAAGCTAAATTAAAATAACAAAATAAAATAACAATTAAATAACATTTGAATAACACTTAATCAAAATAACTACAAACCTGCATATGGCACCTGCTCCGAAATACAGCACAAGGCCAAAGAAAAATAACAGAAAGCAATTCCTGTTTAACCCTGCAAATACAAAAAAAATGATGATTCAGAGTGTGTCGAAGTGAGTAATCTGGTCAAACATAAACGACGCTCTCGCCTACTTTTGTTGGAGACGTGCAGCGTGTACTCGCTGTTGCTTCTAGGTGATCTGGTCATAAAGCAGACGTCCTCCTCCACTAAAGGAATGTGTAAAGTCTTCTCCTTCTGGATCGCAGACGGCCAGTAGTGCTCAACAAAGCAGCTAGTGACCGTCAGGAGGTCATCTGGATGGTGGCAGTTACTGGTTTCCAGTGGGAACGTGACAAAGACGTCTTCACTGCTAGTAACATTGACCTGTGAACAACGCACACACAGGAAATAAAACATTTTCAATAATTGAAAATGACTTAGACGGTTGAGTCCTACAAATGTATTAATTCAGTTTTATGGAATATCCAGGTGCTACTTTTTGACTTTTGCCCATAATTCTGAGAGAATGTGTGTCTGTGTAAATTCATGGACGTATGAATTTATGGACATACATTGTATCTACTTGTGATAAATGTTTCCCATAATAAAAAAATAAATAATTGCATTGAGTATAGTGTTAATAAAGAGTGTGCATTATCATGCCCAAATGCGTACACACAGTATAACACACGCTTTTTAGAGTTCCGTACCCTGTAGTAATACAGTAATACAGGATGTAATTATACTTGTATTTTAGATAACAAGAGTTTAGATAACACGTTCTAGATTCTAACAGAAAAGGAGAACCAGTCTGTTAAAAACTTTCAAACTGATGTTTTTACTAGAAATATTTCATGTTCTATATTCACAAATATTTGTATCAGCACATCAGTTTGTGTTAAACAAAACAAAAAAAAATATCACTTGTTAATCAGAGTAATTAAATCCACACAAAGCACATTTTACATCTGAATATCAGAATCTGGATGGTACACTCACCTTGAAGGTGGACCAGATGTCTTTCCACTTGATTCCGGTTCCTGGACTGTAACAAAAGCATCGACTGCCGGAATACGAGTGGGAACTGTCTCCTTCTACAGAGATGCAATCTGTAACGTAGCACAATGACTGGTTAATGTGTAGTCATTTCTGTAAACACATTTTTTTTTTTATTAACGCTGTTCTATTAAAAATCCTTAATCCAAAATCTTGAAATTTCTGCCATCTTTAGTTGCTTGGACATGGATCCTAAATGATCTGAAAACAACAATTTGAGATTTATACTGACACTGTGACTAAATATACAATATAGCTATGTGTGTAAAGTTAGACTGATAAAGACGACTAATGGTTACGTGATGGATTATTTTTCTCCCCCTCAGAGTTTTGTTTTTCTAACCATTCTCCTATTGTGTTGTTCGCTGTTCATAATTACATATACAGTGATACGTATGAACATCATGATACATCATGATAAATTATACTGGTCGTTTACTTTGTACAGCTGCTTTGAGCCGATTCAAATGAAAAAAAGAGCTTTCAATGTGTTAAACTTGCTCAAAAACACGTGCTTTCTAACGCTCACTAAGCAGGGAACTCTTTTGATTGAGACGCGTCTATAAAATATTACTGTCATGAACATTATTTTCATTAAACTTTAATGAATCCGTTATGTATTTGAAATGATCCAACCATTATGTCATTGTTTAATACGATGTTTAGCAAGATATGTGTTACCTGAATATGAATATCGTCGTTTTCCTTCTACTTTTTGCCAGCAAGCACAAACTAAAACTAAAACTAAAAGAAAAGCAGCTATTTCCCCCATTTTTAAGACGACGTTAAAAACAACTGTATCGGCGCAACGCCTATGTAAATATTCAACTGCTAAGTTAAAAAGCTAAGCTAGCGATGTCGGGTTTCAAATTCGGTGGACTCCACTGGTCCAGGCCAGGCTAATAGATACCGCAGCAATGATGGGTTGCGGCATCAGACACTTTTTGAAAAATATTCTCAAAACGAAAACTTTGTATTGGCTTTTCAACTTGATAGTTGTTGTAGCATTTTAATACACCGTCATCTTAAAATCCCTTTTCAAGATAATATAGATAATCAAGTCAGCAAGGGCCTGCTGTGATCGATTGTTCAGGACTTGACACCCGGCCAAATACATAGAGAAAGTTCCGTCCAGCACAGAAGCTTGTTCATCATGGAATTAGATTAGTGCCAAAAATATCGAACATGTTTTATCACACAATAAATTGCGCATTTCCCCCGTCAATTGGAATACTTAATAAGACGAATAAAATATTAGGAGGAAAAAATCAAAAGGTTTAACTTTCGTGAATTATGCTTTGTTGATCTTGTAAGTAGATTTGTGTTGTGTACTTCTAGGTTTACAGTCAGACGTTGTTTTAAATTACGAATAATAAATGTTACGTACTAATTAAAAGCCAACATTTTCACAATGTTGATTTAAAACACGTCCTCATTTGCTAAACGTATCGATAAATACAAACATTCCAAAGCAACCGTAGACATTAGTTCACAGCCTGACCATTTAGTAAGAAGTAAACAAGTATTATCGTATTTGTTTAATCGTTCTGTACAAAAGCTCAAGCCTGATAAATTGAGCATTGAAGAAGCATACGTCTGAAACGGAAAGGGCGGGGTTTGTGGTGGGCGTTCACTCAGCGGGCGGTTGCTCTGTCGTTGCCCATGGATACAGAGACAAACCAAAGCTCTTCCTGACAGGCGAGACACTCCCACGACCGCACGGCCACCCACCCGCCCACAGCTGACGTCAGGCTGTGACTCATGCTGACATTTAGGATCTTTTCAAACCTTCGGTTTTTCCTCAGCTCTGTATTGTTAATACTTGGGGCTATGGCATGATTTGAAATTTTGTCTTATTTGTCTATTCTTTCAAACCTTTTCTTAGCCGCCTTTTCCTTTCCTAAATCACAGAGCAGGACACACACATTCACACTGCCACTTGCATCTAAGGAAAATGCAACGCTTGAATGCAGGTTTTTGGATTGTGTGAGGAAACAGGAGACCTAGAGGAAACCGAAGTGCACTTGGAGAACATGCAAACATGCCTGACCATGACTTGAATCTCTTACAGATGCTTCTTCCTGTGAGGCAACAACTCAACAACTGCACCACCACGTACTTCTATTGCATCTCAGCAGAAGCTGAACGCTCTGTAACTTTTAGCGGAACGTGTAAGAAAAGAAAAGTGTTGGTTTGTGGTTTGTGGTATGAACTGGTTTAGAAAGTCCCATTTCAGATGCAGAGTCAGTACTGCCTGAGAAAAACTGCAGTTTCCTCTCTGCTGCGTGATGAACATGATCTAACAAATCTTTGGAGTCTAAAAACAAGCAGAACATTCTAAGATGCAAATATACAACGGTCAATTACAAAGTTAATTAAGAAAGAAATCCAATTCATCTTAAAACGACAAATTAGAAGCAAGTTTTACAGCAAGACTTGCAATTTTAAAGATTGAAGGACTAAAATTCACTGAGACGGAAATCTGGGCTTTTTTTCTTCTTCTTAAAATCAATAGATTTTGTCTATTCAAAAGAGTACAGTATTTCGTAATATCACAATGATCAAGACATATTTTCTCTAAAACACTCCATAAAGACACAATAATATAATACACAATGTATGAAGAAGTATCTGGAAAGAAAGCTGCAAGCAGCAATGGTGGAGTTCAAATCTAGAACACAAACAAAATAGAATAAACCAAACAATGGTATTGTTTTCAATATTTACATATTGAAATATTGAATGTAGTATAAAGGCCAAATTAAATTTAAATCGATAAAATGTATTCTCAAGAAACACCAGTGCAAACATTTTTTTTTTTGGAAACATTTTTTTTTTTTAAACATTTTTTTTTTAATAGTGTCAAAATAATGGGTCTATGGTCTGAACTCCACTATTGCTGCTTGCAGCTGCATGAGTGCGTTTGCGTGGACAAGAATTGGGAGAAACTTTAAAAGCCGTTTTCATTGACAAACCACTCTGAAGTCAGCGAAGGAGCTCACGCTTGTGATTAGTGGGTTAAAATCTGACACCCACTACCCCGGGCCTTATGCTTAATCCCGTCCTACACCGCTGATGCTTGGAGAAGTTGAAGACAAATAAGGCTTGAGGGTCTTTTTGAGTAGTCGTTTTATGCTGTGTCTTGTAATGTCTTCTGTGATCTAGAGTCTAAGTTGACTCTACTATACAAGCACAGTATATACAACTATCTAGAATTCGCTTATAACAACTTATAAAGTGCGTGCGAGAACAGCTAAATGGATTCAGTTTACCAGCCTTTCACAAAAATATTGTGTTAAATTTAGCCACAAAAATACATGTTTTAATTGACAAAATGATGAGTGTGACAATTATCAACAACTTGTGATGAATCAGTATTTTTATTTATTCCTTATCTACCACTTGCTCCATTTCTGGCTCACAGGGATGTGGTGCCAATCTCAGCATCTCTGGTCCTGATGCGGGATACACACCCTTGGCCAGAATTTGTGTTCTTATTTAGTAGTTTGTGTGTTGGAGGTTTTGCAGTTTGTGTATTTTTCTCTACACTGGTTTGTCCCCATTGTTTATGGAAGAAAGGCAGAGGTTCAGACTCGCTGCAGATATCAAACGTGGTGATTGACACGAGGAGGGAAGCTGAGAAAACCGTGGAGGCCGGAGTCTTTCCGGAGGCGGATGAGTGAGGCAAACTCATCCTCAGCAGAGCTCGCTTTTAATTGCCGTCTGGTAAACATCAAACGTGGAAAAAACACAGGCGATTCCATCTTAAGATACGGGGTGTTTTGTGGAATCTGTCTGGATGTGTGAATTCTTTCACTCTTGACGCTGAACATATTGAGCTGTTCTATTCCTGCGACGTTCACTGTCTCGGGCCATTAAATGCTCAGCGCCAACTCTTGTTTGCTTTGTTGTTTGAATTGTTCGTGTTATGCAGCGGGGGAGTTCTAACTTGAGGGGTAGAATTAAAGTCACGCTGTTGTCGTTTTTATTGCGCTATTTAATGTTTTTAAAGTCAAATAGATGGGAAACAGTATTATTAAGCATAATTTGCTTGTGGTGTGGGATTCAAAGTGATTCAGTGTGTGTGTGTGTGTAGGTGTGTGTGTGTGTGTGTGTGTGTCTGTGTGTGTGTGTGTGTGTCAATTATCCCACTTTTTATGATATAACAGCATTTTAAAATCAAAGACCACAATAAAATTATTAAAACTTTTTCATTAATTACAACGTTAAACACTGTTATACGTTAAAAAAAGCACAGTACAAGTGGCACAAATAATCAATTTAAAAATTAAAATGGTTTTAATAACTCACAATAAGTAACAAATAAGTAATCGATTAATTTTTTGTGTGAAAATAGAATATTTAACAATACTTTTTTAAGCACTAAGCACATTTACACCAATGCTGAATTGTTTCAAACACGAAAATAAAAACTTTGTCCCAGGTGTCCGACATCCTTTCCAAATAATGGATGTCAAAAAGCAGTGCACAACATCACACAGCCAATAACGACCTGCAGTCATTCTTCATTAATCCGTTATTCTGCTCTCTCTATTTATGCCGCGGCATTGATTGGATGGTTGCCTCCTCATTAGTCGCGCTGGGTAGGAAATGGAAGGTGGGCGGCAATCAAACTCGGCCCCGCCCACACAGCCGGTCCACCGGGGCCCCGAAGATGTGATTAGGGTTCATTAGCATGGCGTGTGTGCAGGGGGTGGGCAGGACACTGGTCATTACTGTGCTGAAATGTAGGTGGTGCCCTGAAACACACAGGAAGACGTGGGCCGAGCGCACACCCCTGCTGCAGCCCGTACCTTCTTTGTGAGGAATATTGGATGCAGAGTTTGACTCCGGGGAGTTGGCAGTGCATAATTACTTGGCTCCACAGACAGAAATGTGTGTCTGCTGCAGTGGCACCTTGCTTTTTGACAGTTTTTTTTTTGGTGGAGAAAACACAGTTTCGTTGTTTCCAGGATGCTTTTGTTAAATCAAACGGTGGCATTTGAGTGCTCGCAAATACATGGCGGGATAGATCACGTGGTGTCCAGGGCAAGTTTCATCGTAATGGATGCGCTGAATGGAAAATTTATATCTGTCTGTCTTTCTGTCTGCCTATTTGTGCTTCTTTCTGCCCGGATAAATCTTTTTGTCAGTTTCTCTGTCTGCCTAAATCTATGTGTTTGTCCATGTTACCAAAAAGATGTGTCTGTTATGTGTCTTTTTGTCTGTCTTTCTGTGTGTCCTAATCAGTCTGTTTGTATTTCTGCCTAAACCTGTTTTTCTGTATACATAAGTCTGTCTGTCTTGTGTCTGCAATAATATTTGTCTCACCATTTTGTTTCTTGTTTCTTGTTCTTGTATCAAGTGTTATATTTAAACTGTGTTATATTCAAACTGTGTTTGTTTCTTGCCCTCTATTCAATTCTATTCTATTCTATTCTATTCTATTCTATTCTATTCAATTCTATTCTATTCTATTCTATTCTATTCTATTAAATCTGCCTGCATCTGTACATCTGTGTACTTACATCCATCTACCTAAAAATACTGAAGTCTGACCTGAGGTGTGACCTGAGTCTGTCTGCTTGACCAGATTTGTCTGTCTGTCTGTCTGTTGTTCTGAATGTTAAACATGGCCTATATCGGCGGCTTCATGAGATCTTCACGAGCACAACCGGGTAAATCAGTGAATTTATCTTCATGCTCTGAAGCAAGGAACATGGCAGAGCAAAGCCACCTTGATGTGTGACAGGAAGTCCCCGAGGCAGAGCATTCTGGGATCCGGCGTTCCGACCGGGGGGATTACGCAGCTCAGTCACCGTGGCAAATAAGGGAATTGGGGTGAAATTTAATCATATTGGGAATTACATTCTTTGACATGTTTTTACAGCTCCATGTGAACAGCTCAGACTGATTGACTTTCTTAATCCAGATTTCTTCATCACAGGTCTTGTTTGAGAAGACGAGTGCAACCCAACCATTGTGCTTCTGTGGGTTGATATCGTGAAAATGTTCTTCCTTCCGTTTGAACTGTGGAAAGAAAAGATGGCGGACGACAGCCATCATGCCACATTTTCTACAGGGAGACAAGCAGCAAATCTGTGCTTGAAAATGTTGATGATGAAATGTTTCAAAAATTATCATTAACAAAATGTAAAAAACTAATTGTTGATTTGACTTTTCAGCTAATTTGTGTTTGCTTGATAAGTAATTATCGGGGTTTTTTTTTTCTTTTTGGATCTTTTGGATCCACTTTGGATAAAAGAAGATTTTGAGAATGTGCTTTAAACATTTTTTTAAGCTGAAAAACAATTTGTTTTTTCATTCATTCATTTTCTAAACAGTTTTTCCATTTCTAGGTCACAGGGAGCTGGAACCAATCCCAGCCACTGGATCTGAAGGCGGGACACACCCTGGGTCGGAGGCCAACCAATCACAGAGCGGGAAACATAGGCCTGGCTCTTGAGTATGCAACAGGTTCTCCAGGTCGTGAGGCAACGGCGCTGCCCACTGCTCCACCGAGCCGCCGTCATGAGTCATTACTAAATAAACCCACATGACCTGAATCGCTCGTACGCACAGTTTTTCTAGAGCAAAGGAGACTTATCCTGCCTTGTCATGTGTTGTGGATCTCCTCTGGTTTTCTTCTCCGGTCGGTGTTATCAGACAACAGCCTGAGTCACGTCTGTCTGGGATCAGAGCCAGGAGAAATCACCAAACGCTTCAGGTAAAACGGCCTTTTCGCCCTCTTGGCTTTTACATCTTTTTCGTGTTTTTTCACATCAGACTGCAAAATTGCCTGCATATTCAAGTCGTTTCTGAGGAACAGTTTGCCTAATCTGCACAATTAAGTTCAAATGTGTAAATTAACATCAAATTAAATGTGATGAGAAGGTGTATCAGTGTCTCATAGCAAAAACTAATCAAAACATTCTCATCACTGTAATTTACTGTAAGTTATTTAACTGTGCGTCATGCAACTATCACCTGCTTATGTGGTAACACACGCACACCTACACACACACACACACACACACACACACACACACACGCATAAACATTTATTCTGTCACACGGGAACGTGTGTGTTCTGTTTACACCGTCAGTGCTCAAAAGATCCAACCAGTGGGAGTGAAATGAAATGGAACACAAAGTTCCTCTTCTCTTCCCAAAACTTCAGGATTACAATTTAGTTCAGAAAATCAGTGCAGGACCTGTTAAATACAATATATTGTATTTATTTCCATTTATATATACAGTATATATTTCAATGATTGTATAATTGGTATTAAATGTAGAAACAGTTTGACGTATACATCTACATTTCAATTAGATAAAATGTATATATACACAGCAGTGTTTATACATGTATAGATTATGTAGGTCTTAATTTTTTTAAAATATTTGCCCGTTTTTCTTGCTTGTGTCTAAAATCTATAGTTTTGTAATATAGTCAAAATCTCAAGAAAAAAAATGCTACGTCCTGAAGACATGTTGTATGAGTACATCTCATCTGCACATCATTTCTGTACTTTCTGAATTTATTTTTATTTTGCAATGAGACAAAAACCCAATTTGTGAAAAGTGCATTGTCCGCTGTAATCCGTGACCTCTGACCCCTTGACAGGAGCCATGGGAAAGTTTGCTGGATAGGCAGATCCAGACTGGTCCTTATCTCTGGATTCCAGATACCCCACATCCACACCAAACACACCCAAGCGCTAGAAACCAGCCCACGCTCATACACACACACACACACACGCTCTCTTGCGGAAAAACACAGATGTGTGGAGCCCACCCACAATCCCAAACGCGCAAACGCAAATACCTGCCCACGTTCACGCACGTCTGGGTAAACATGCCAAGACTCAATCTCATTTCCCCTACTTATCCTCGCCTCACCCTCTCACACATCCATGCACAAAGTCACACTCCCTCCCTCACACACACACATACACACACACACACACACACACACTTCATATCAATTGTGACATTCTGCTCGACTTTGTAGTGTGTTCTTTTGGTGGAGTGCTGGTGTGTGTGGAGCCGCGTGGGCGATGGAGCCGGGTCTGTGGCCTACAGCCACCACACTAATTGGGTAAAGTTCTCCAGCTCTAAAGTTTGGAGTGTCCGCGCTGGCTTCTTGTGTTCTTGTGGAATCAAAGTTCCTCTCTAGCAGATTTTTCAATGGAGCCTGTAAATGGAATGAATAATGATTTTTAACAATTTATAAAAGCCTCAGTGGAAGACTTCAATGACTTTTTTCTAAGATGGGAGTGAGTGAGAAGCTCTGACACAATCCTGGATCGTAAAAATAACTATTTCAAAGACAACATTAGGAATTGGAAAATTATAATACAGTTTATTGAAATCCGATTCTGTGTTCAGGTTCATAAAGAATTGTTTTCATGGATACGCTCAGTGATTGGATGGCTACCAATTCAGGGTGTGTCCTGCTTCCTTGCCTGCCATTCTGTGATTGGCCACCATCAATTCAGGGTGTGTCCTTCACTTTGGCCTGGCATACTGTAATTGGTCACCACTAATTCAGGGTGTGTCAGGGTGTTCACTTTTTATGCGCAAAGTTGCTGGAATTGGCTCCTGTTCCAGGTGACCCAAAAATGTAAAAGTGATGTAATAGAGGGATCAATGTTTTCATTAGGTTTTGATCTCTAAAAATGTTGTTATAAGTTAAAGTTCAATAAAAAAAAAAAACGTTATCACACTATGGTTCATAACAAATGGTCGTGGAATGCTTATTGCATGTGATATGTTAGATAAAGGAAAGATAAATTATGTTCAAATCAGATTCATCTTCCAGAAAATGTGAGTTTGATATTCCTAATTAAAAACATACTATATTGTTATATTTGTTTAATACAAACTGTAAATTGTTTTACACCATTCCAGCAGCTTTAATAAACAGTCTCTGTTTAAGGATCAGATTGTGAACAATTCACTACAAAATTCTATTCTCCGTCGCAATCTATGGCAACCTTCTAGAAACATGGAGAATGTATGGTAGGACTAATGAAGTGTAGCTTCGGGACTTGCTTTGATGACAGAAGAGTAGAGCATCCACTCATTCTTTTCAAGGCAGCTCCATATGGTTTAATTGGCAGAGTCTCAGCCTCAACCTTTGCTCTGGCGTGCACAGGCCTCGCAGGACAAAAGCATCTTTTATCTGATCACTGGCTGCAAACCTAATGGAGCAGCTGTCAGATCTGTGAGTCCAGACCCGAATGACATCGCCTTCCCCAGAGCACACCAGGTATCTCTCTCTCTCTCTCTCTCTCTCCATCTCAAACCTTTCACTACCTCTCTCATTCTCTCTCTCATTCTCTCTTTAAATTTTTTCTTTTTTTTTCATACTTCGTTCTCTCACTCTCCATCTCAGTTGCTCTCTCTCATTTTCTCTCTCTCGCTCTATATTTCTTATTAGCCATTATCTCCCTCTCTTTCCTTGCTCTTGATTTCTTTCTCTCTCAGTCTCTTTCACTCTCAACGCCCACGGCCTGTGGCTCATTTCCCTCGGGCTCTGAACTGCCCTTGCTCTGACCTCGCTCTCTCCCCACTTCAGTGTAATTTATCTCTGTCTTTCAATCTATCTATCTATCTATCTATCTATCTATCTATCTATCTATCTATCTATCTATCTATCTATCTATCTATCTATCTATCTATCTATCTATCTATCTATCTATCTATCTATCTATCTATCTATCTGTCTGTCTATCTGTCTGTCTGTCTGTCTGTCTGTCTGTCTGTCTGTCTGTCTGTCTATCTATCTGTAATTCCCTCCCTCCCTCCCTCCCTCCCTCCCTCCCTCTATATGTATCTTTCTATCCATTCATTCATCCAGCTATCTATCTCTCTGTCTTTTCGTCAATCCATCCATCTATCCACCTAAAAACCTGCGCTTGTACAGAAACGGTCATCCTCTTACATACACAATAAAATAAAATTGATTCACGTCGTAAAGTTCTTATCAAACTCTTCAGGTAAGTGACACGACAGATACTGAATTTCAACTTGAGTAAATTGGTGTGGATAGATTCTACACTGAAAGCTACTAGAGGAGTGTTGAAATGTATTGCTTTCTATAGGGGGTCAAGCGGTTTTGACATCCGCCGTGCAGCGAGTAAATTACATTAATTGAGACGGAAACACTCAGCGCTTTCCACTTACCTGCGTCTGTGTGTCATTTACCATGTTGGAGCCTTTTTGACACCTTCTGTTTCAACAAATCTCACTTTCAGGCAGGAAAAAAGGCTGCGGAATTTATTTGTCGTGCTGTGTTTAAACAGGAAGCAGAGAAGTTAATGAAGGCCTGACAGTGGCTTGATGTAGGAAATACATTGTTATATATATTGTTACTGGTTCAGTTAGAACGTACAGAATGGAAACCGTAGAATGTAAAGAACCTCGATTGACTTGGTTGTTCTGAAATTGATTGAACATAAAAAATTACTTGGATTACACAGTTTTTGTTTTGTGATTTTTTTTCTCACATTACAATTGTTTTCTGCAATTCATTACCCAGAATCCTGTTTGTTTCCCAACTACTGTAGATTTGGGTTTTAGTCACGTCTCACTGATTCCAGCTGTGTTGTCATGTGGTTCCTGTTTCATAAACGTTCCACATCTTCTCCACCATCATCTCAGTGACTCAAGAACAGCAGAATGTTGTTGTTATGTTTATAAGAATAGAAATGATGAACTGGCTGCAGAGACGACACCTTCACCGACGGCTGGATGCTGCTGGCCTACTTCCTAAAAATAGCTTGTAATACCCAGGCAGATTTGAAGACTTTTACTGTACAACAGTCTCTCTATCATTTTTTTTCTCCTTCTTTTCCTCTCTTATTCTTCACCCTTCTTACTCTCCACTGTCTTTATCTTTTCTTTCTCCTCGCCTTTTATTCACTTGCTCTTCTCAATGTCTGTCTCTTCTTTCTTTCTTCATTTTAACTGTTTCTCTCTTGCTCTCTTTCTCTCTCCTTGCTCTCTATCTCTCTTCTTTCTCTTCTTCTTTTCCTCTCTTATTCTTCACCATTGCCACCTTCCAGTGTCTCTATTTTTTCTTTTTCCCCTTCTTTTCTTTTCTTTTCTTCTCTTACTCTACTCACCCTCTACTATCTCTTTATTTTATATTTCTCCACTTCTTTGATTCTTCATTATCTTCCACCCCTCTTTTTTTCTCTCCTCAACCTACCCACATTCCACTCGTCTCTTACTATGTTCTCTTCTCAGCCTATATTGTCTCTGTCTTTCTTTTCACTTATCCTTTTTGTCTTCCATCATCTCTAACTATTTTTTTCTCCTCTTCACTCTTCTCATCCTCTTTCCCCGTCTCGCTGTTTCTTTTTTCTCCCCTTCGTTTCTTCTCTAAACTCTTCATCCTTCCCAACCGCAACTGTCTCTCTTTGTCTCTTCTTCATCTCACCCCCTCCTTTATTAACACTGAAAGTGTTCCTTTGCTATTTATATCCGAAACTGTGAGAAATCTGCCAGGTCTACACACATGTGCACTGAGATCTGTTTACCCCGGATAGATTTTTGTGCAAGTCAAACTACAGGAAGAGAGTTAACTTGTTAGTGTTGACTTCTTAGTGCATATTACTGTAACGGCCATTCATTCAATGGTCTTGCTTCTGGACATTATAAACTCATGCCAAGGTGAGACTCTATAAGATAAACTTAGCATAATTTGAATATGCACAAACACACACACGCACACACACACGCACCCACGCACGCACGCACACACACACACACACACACACACACTATATTCTCTCACATACGTCCAATCAGACTCTCAAAGCACAAACACAGCCACGTTAATTTAATAATGATAATGTGTATGTGTAGAATGGAGCACAAAACAGAAAGAAAGCGTGTGACTGTAATGGGCGGAGCCTGTAATCAGCATCACAGCTGTGTCATGGCTTCCTAGTTACGGTGTATTTACACTTTATGAAACACACCTTGTTACATGTAACCGTGTCTTCGGTGTGTCTTCCAGCAAACAAGGTAAAGTTTAGACTGTTTACATTACATTGTTCATGTTTTGTCGCATTTATGCCGAGAAATATTTATGCTAAAGATGCTTTGTTTTAGTTTCAGTAAACTTTGTTAATGCAGATTGAACATTTTTGACATATTGATAGGAAGCATTTGGTGTCATTACTAAGTTGATGAAAATTTACTGTTTATTGTTTTTACTGTAACCCTGCGACTGTAATAAATAGATATATGCATATGTAACGTTTATTATACATTTTAAATAGGAGCTTTGAAAAACTTTATTAGGGTAAATTGAATGATTGATTTCGGTCTTACTTTTTCTCTTGAAAAGTAATTTCTCAATTAAAGCCAACAGAATTGATTCTCAGTTCAAATCAAATCACTGTTATTGTCACATTACTGAAAAACTTGGGCGCAAACTCCAGTCAGTGGAAATTTACAATACAAAATACAAACAAGACGGGACAGTGCAATATACTTGGTGTGCGAGACTAGTGCATTTATGTACAGAAAGTAGAATTTACAACAAAAAGTAGAATTCACAACAAAAAGTTCTCAGTTTACATCACCAATACATTTACAATTACGCATGTTGCCAATTTTACCTAAAGTTACACACATTGTATTACATTTTTATGCCCAACCTTTCTGTGTTGCTACGTGAGACAGGAAATAACAGATGTAGAAAGGTGAATTCAAGAGCATGATAATAAATGATAATTATTATTTTGATGTTAGTAAAACCATAGAATGAAAAGTAGA